>JAMYCR010000014.1:3294689-3894689 GCA_028830335.1 Eucera pruinosa
AGTGTAAGTAAACTGGCTGATAACGATGCGAAAAAAAAGCGTATGAAAACTGTTAAAAAGAATGAGGACCATTGGCCAAAATTTAAGCAATATATGTTTCTCTTTTATTTTTAGTATACAGTTTATATAAACATATGATATCGTATAGTTTATAGTTCATATCTATAGATGTGTGAAGAAGGATGGTAGTGAACTGTTAAGAAGGAAGTTTCGTAAATCAAGTGCTATCTCACAGCTGGAAAGCTGACGTTAATAAATATATGTACATACATACAGACATACATGCATACATAAACGTAGGAGATCAATGGCGGACCAAAAACGTAGTGCTACGTTCCAAGCCGTCCACGAATCCCATTGGCAACCCCCGAGCAACGACGACGATGACGACTATGGTACATGGTGGATGTAGAGAGGGCGTAGAATGGGGGTTACAAAGAGGGGCGAAGGGGGAGGGTTTTGGCCGCGGGGGTTTTCGAGGGCTCTACGGTCCGCTTTCGATTCATTGTACAATAATATGACGGAAATGTCAGTCAATTAATAAGCATACCGAAGCTGACTAATTTCCGCCTTTGTTCGTTCCACGGCCCGGGATGGATGAATAAGTGGCCATTATGCGGCTTTTATGATTGGTCAGATCCGTATCACGACAGCCGGTTCCGCTTTTATAAACCAGCGCGCGGCACGTCGAAACTTCTCCTCTGCGGCGAACCTTTTTAACCGCGTGCACGTGCCGAGCGGAATATATCCTTCTCCTCTGCCCTCTTATTTCTTCTTCTTTTCCCTTTTTCTCTTTTTTTTTTTCTCCCTGTACCTTTCGTTAACCTCCCCCCTCCTCCTCACTGTGTACCTTTCCCTTCTAATCCGCCTCGAGACTTTAAACTTCGTCTGTCGCCACGCTGGAAACATTTCCTTTTCGACGTTCCATTCTTCGTTTTATCAATCCCTTTGACTCGGCGTGTTGTTTATTGGATGGTGCTTCTCGGCGATGTGGAATACTCAACGTGTTAAGTTGCGGATGACGCGTTAACTCGTCTTACGTTTGGATGTAGTATTTTACTTTCGTAGAAGTTCCTTATTTTTCAATGCATCTTTATATTGGTAGCGAGGACGCGTTATTTTATAGTTACGTTCGCAGCAATTGAAGTTACTCCGAACGATATTAATGGTAATGGTGTAATAATTATCCGTTCATTTTGTATCCTTGTATTTGTATCTTGCACGCGTGCAGAATGTATTTTGTTCGTTACTGAAATATAAGAGTTGCAAGGAAAAATGCGAACGATAACAGAATTCGACTGCGTGGCGAGGCGAGGCGAGACGAGGCGCATCGTGCGTTGGAATTATCTCTTGTTTTTCCGCTTTTTCACCCTCTATTTCGCGGGCGAACGAGCGGAATAAGGGCGCAGAATATAGCAATTACACGGCATTTTTTGTCTCCCTTGACCTTCGCGAAAATTAAGCAGCCGCGGCGAGAAATAATTCGCCGACGAGCAAACATTTCCACACCGTCGATTCTTCCCTCCTGGTCTACGGTGTTTATTCTGTTCATGGTAATTAAATGTTTGTTTCCATGGCCGTATCTCTGTTTAGGACTACATTTCTCTATTTTCTTTCTCTACTCGGATACAATTCACGTATAGTTGCTGCACGATCTATCGAAAAGAAGACGCGTGAAACCCTTAGAAAATTCCATAAGGCATTCAATTATTCCCCAATTAATGTCTTCAATGAATTTTCTCTCCAAATGTATTCGTCTGTAATTTTAACGAGTCTTGTGAACTAGTTTTTGTACGCGAATTAAAACCCTCGATTAATCTTCTCGAAGAATATTTCTAGTCATTCTGAAGGAAGTAAAAGCAAGCGATTAAACGATTAAGCTACTCATTAATTGTAGTGTATGCTGTACACTGTATCTGGTACTTATTAATCTGTTCTAAATATATTCTTCTTTTAATCGAAACCTCCAATAAACCATTCTAATCATTGTTTGCAATCTTAGAAAACACCATAAACCATTCCTGTAGCCACCAATTAACCTCCCTAATCACCAGGAAGGAACATTTATTTACCTATTAATTGCCACGAGGACGTATCGTTTCTGAGTTCTTTCCGAACTCTTTTCACTTATAGAAAACCCCTTTATTCACCAAATAGCTTCCCTAATTTTTAAAAAAAGACAATAGCTTAGTTACTACTAAACATCCCTAAAACATATTTCAACTGTGAATTCTCTACAATCTTAAGGAACCCCATAAACCACCCCAAAAGCATATCCTTCTTCTAAATACTTTCCAATCTTAGAAAACCCCATAAATCTAATAATAAAAAATTAACACTAACTTTCCTATTAACCACCCCCAAAACATGTTCCTCTACCAAACATCTCCCAATCTTAAAAAACCTATAAACCATCCCTTTATCCATCAATTAGTCCTCCTAATCATAAAAAATTAACAGTAAACTTCCAATTAACCATTCCCAAATCGTATTCCAATTCTGAATTCTCTACAATCTTAAGAAACCTCACAAACCACCCCTTTATTCACCAACTAGTCTGCCTAATTATCAACAATTACCACTCAATGTCTTATTAACCACTCCAAAGATATATTCCATTTCTGAATTCTCTTCAGTCTTAAGAAACCCCATAAACCACCCCTTTATTCACCAACTAGTCTGCCTAATAACCAACAATTACCACTAACTGTCTTCTTAACCACTCCAAAGATATATTTCAATTCTGAATTCTCTTCAATCTTAAGAAACCCCATAAACCACCCCTTTATTCACCAAGTAGTCTGCCTAATAATTAACAGTTATCACTAACTATCTTATTAACCACCCCAAAGATATATTTCAATTCTGAATTCTCTTCAATCTTAAGAAACCCCATAAACCACCCCTTCATCTGCCAACCAGTTCGCCTAATAATAAAAAATTAACAGTAAACTTCCAATTAACCATTCCCAAATCGTATTCGAATTCTGAATTCTCTACAATCTTAAGAAACCCCATAAACCACCCCTTCATCTGCCAACCAGTTCGCCTAATAATAAAAAATTAACAGTAAACTTCCAATTAACCATTCCCAAATCGTATTCGAATTCTGAATTCTCTACAATCTTAAGAAACCCCATAAACCACCCCTTTATTCACCAACTACTTCGCCTAATAATCAACAATTACCACTAACTGTCTTATTAACCACCCCAAAGATATATCCCAATTCTGAATTTCTTCAATCTTAAGAAACCTCGTAAACCACCCCTTTATTCACCAACTAGTCTGCCTAATAATCAACAATTACCACTAACTGTCTTATTAACCACTCCAAAGATATATCCCAATTCTGAATTCTCTTCAATCTTAAGAAACCTCGTAAACCACCCCTTTATTCACCAACTACTTCGCCTAATAATCAACAATTACCACTAACTGTCTTATTAACCACTCCAAAGATATATTCTAATTCTGAATTCTCTTCAATCTTAAGAAACCCCATAAACCACCCCTTTATTCACCAACTAGTCTGCCTAATAATCAACAATTACCACTAACTGTCTTATTAACCACTCCAAAAATATATTCCAATTCTGAATTCTCTTCAGTCTTAAGAAACCCCATAAACCACCCCTTTATCCACCAACTACTTCGCCTAATAACAAAACAATTAACAGTAACCTTTCTATTAACCACCCCCTAAAACATATTCCTCTACCAAGCTTCCGTTAAAACCGCCCTTTTATCCGACAAATAAAAGCCCCAATTAATCTTTCGTTAGCCTTTCGAAGAGTAACGAAAAGAAAGAGAATCGTCTTCATTTACCGCATCTCTGTCCCCTTCTTATCTGCAACCGCCATCCTGCTGCGAAGCGTCCTCGCTCTGTGTCGCCTCCCCAAGCGAAAGGGTTATGGCGGCTGCTCGATTCTTGTAGCGGTCAGGCAATTACGTAGGCCCTCGAATGACGATGACGTCGGATAATTCCGCTGACTCGGCGTCCTATCTTGCGCCTCTGCTTATCTGCAAAAGGCGCGGCGGGGGAATGGGGGGTTGGGGGGTGGATTTGGGGTGGAAGATATAAAAGGGAGGGCGTGGCGGGGTGCAGCTGCGCCACGTATCAGCCACCTATATCCTTGTCCGGCTTATATTGCCAGGGGGGATAATAGCACGGGGGCGCCGGAACGGTTTCATTACACGGCTTCCCGAGGGATAATATCCTCGGATATCTCGCTGGCCGTCCCCGCGGGCTTCAAATTCCGCGCCAGCCACCCTTCAGCTCGTCACCGTCTGCCTCCCTTCTTCCCGGAGACTCGCAACCCCTTCCCAAAACGATGGAGGAAATTGCCATGGCAAACCAGCGCCGCCTCGATCACCCAAAATGGCCGATTTCCTTTAAACTTTCCGTATTTATCGCCACTGTTAATTGTGTTAATTGATCGACCAGATTTGTGATATTCCTTCGCTTCCAAAATTACAGATTTCGATGAAACTTGATGAAGTGTTAATCGTGGGTGAATGTTAGTGGAAATTTGGGATAGGTTTGGGTTGGGTTATGCTTTTTATAACACGGTTCAAGTATTGCGGTGTTTGGAATTTAACGCGATATCTTAACTGGGTTTTGATAATTTGGGTAATTATGAAGGTAGCATAGTAGAATGTTTCAAGTATGAGTTTACGCAGAAATTTGAAAAATACTTTATAGTCATTTAGCATGTTTTTCATTTAGTTCGATATTCCGAGAACACGGTTTCGATGGAATACGAAATACATTCAACTAATCTCTATTGGTTCAATGTTCCGTTTAACACGAAACGAATTACCTATATTATAGGAAGCTTGATCGTATTTATCGTTAACGTAAGTTAATTGTAGAAATTTCCAATATTTCTCTGATCCCAAAATGACCAATTTAGACATAACTTTTGGTGTTTATCGTTAGCGTAACTTAATCTTGGAATGTTCCAATATTTTTCAGGCCTCAAAATAGCCCATTTAAACAAAACTTTTAGTATCTATTGTTAGTGTAAATTAATCGTGAAAATTTACAATATTTCTCCAGTCCCAAAATATAGTAGCAAATCGCAGTTTAGTACAAATTAATTGCAAATGTTTCCAACATTTCTCAGCCCCCAAACTATCCAACTTAAGTATAACTTTTGGTGTTTATCGTTAGCGTAACTTAATCTTGGAATGTTCCAATATTTTTCACACCCCAAAATAGCCCATTTAAACAAAACTTTCAGTACATATTGTTAGTGTAAATTAATCGTGAAAATTTCCAATATTTCTCCAATCTTAAAATATAGTAGCAGGTCCCAGTTTAGTACAAATTAATTGCAAATGTTTCCAACATTTCTCAGCCTCCAAACTATCCAATTTAAGTATAACTTTTGGTATTTATCGTTGGCGTAACTTAATCTTGGAATGTTCCAATATTTTTCAGGCCTCAAAATAGCCCATTTAAACAAAACTTTTAGTATCTATTGTTAGTGTAAATTAATCGTGAAAATTTACAATATTTCTCCAGTCCCAAAATATAGTAGCAAATCGCAGTTTAGTACAAATTAATTGCAAATGTTTCCAACATTTCTCAGCCCCCAAACTATCCAATTTAAATATAACTTTTGGTATTTATCGTTGGCGTAACTTAATCTTGGAATTTTCCAATATTTCTCCAGTCCCAAAATAGTCAATTTAAACAAAACTTTCAGTACCTATTCTAAGTGTAAATTAATCGCGAAAATTTCCAATATTTCTCCAGTCCCAAAATATAGTAGCAAATCGCAGTTTAGTACAAATTAATTGCAAAAATTTCCAACATTTCTCCACCCCCAAACTATCCAATTTAAGTATAACTTTTGGTATTTATCGTTGGCGTAAATAAATCTTGGTATTTTCCAATATCTCTTCGGCTCCAAAATTGCCGATTTAAGTATGTATCGTTAGTGTAAATTTATCGCGGAAATTTCCGATATTTCCCTGGTCAGCCGTGGATAATTTTGATTAAAGTGTTTGTTTTTTATATTAAAAGCGACGTGCGTCGGATTACGAGCGGCGGTTAAATATGGAGCGCGGTTTTGAAATCGCGCGTGCACGCAATTAATCGCGACGAATTTGTCAAAACTAATTAACACACGACTTCGATTACAAATTCATCGGAAATTATTGGAGTCCCGTCGCGGGGGCTGTGCAATTAATAAATCGTTAATAGTAATTCAGATCAACTTGTTGAAACGTTAATGATAAAACGATCTCGAAACTCGTCGTTCTATTTAAATGCAATATATATATATATATATATATATATATATATATATATATATATTTATTTAATTAGAATTGTGCAACGTTGCAGAAAAATTCTAGCTTGCCGTATATATTAGATTTCTTTTTTTCTTGCCTTTTAATCTTCAGTACTGATCCGTGAATAGTGCGATCGCAGCTTGTCAACCCTCGCGACTACCCTTTCACTCGATTCTACCCCTATGATCAACAAAAAGCAGCATCCCTTGCTTTTATAGTTAAGGATTTCGAAAATCTATTAGCTGTACCGATGCGTAATCCACTCTTTTCCGTTACGTCATCTTTTATACTGCGATATGGATTAATTTTCTACCTTAAAATAGACCGACCCGTGTTTCGAATAAAGCTAGAGGGCGTGGATAATAATTTAACCCTTTGCGGACGAGACGTAATAATACCTATGGGAGTACTTTAGTTTTGAATTCTACGTCTTTGAATTTTCAGGCTTTCGAATTCCAAACCATATAATTACTAACGATTTCAAATGTTTATTATTGTGTTAAGTATTCATTACGTTATATTTTCTGCTTTAAAAGTCGACATGGGTTCAGAAAGCCAAAAAATGATTAGGCGACTATTTGTCGACACTCGTCCGCAAACTGGCTTTACGGAACTCGTCGCGTTGACGCCGTTCCGATTTCATACATAAAATTATAGAGACGATAAATATTATTTGTCAGTACTTTACGTTAACTTTAATTAATAATATTTATTATTACTGTCACATCCCCCGTTAGGGTACGAGTGACCACAATTACAATTAACAATTATCGCATATATAGTTGTATGAATAAAATATATTATATGAACAGTATACGGTAGATACAATATCTCTGTGATGAATTTATATTTGGTCAAGAAGGTTTATTCCTTTTAACCCCTTGCACTACAATAACGAGTGTCGCTCGTTCCACGAATTATGGCGTAGATTCGACAAAATTGGATACTGTAGACGTTGAAATTTAATTTCAACTTTAATCTTAGTTACGTGTTATAATAATGAATTTTATTAACCATTTGCATTCGAAAGGCGACTCTCAGTCACCAAAATAGTTCTTCGTTTCCATGTTTTACACACCCGCTATAAAATAATTCGATCATCCGTTGCTATATTTATAAATTTCGTTTCTTGACTTACTCTGTTCGCATTCAATAGCTTTTTTTATAGAATCGGTTATTCCTCTCCCGGCCAATAAACAAATAAATAAATAATGCGAACCAATTTGAACAACTCCCGAGTGCAAAGGGTTAAGGGAGAATCGTCCACCGTATTCGACTAATTTGTACGCAACGCGATGTAAAAACGGTGATAAGCTGATACTAGCGTACAGGTGTAGTAAAATAATCGTAGCGCGAGAAAATTAAGGTAATACCATAAGGTAAAATTAAGGTAGCGTTAAGAAACTTAAGATCTTGTCGTACTGCTTCATATTGTCAAAATAGCATCGTATTTTAAGTAGAACTTACCGTTAACGAATCTGTCCATCGTCATTGCGAACCGAATGGTTAAAGGGAACCGCAAAATTTGACGGAGGAGAGCAATTTTAATAGCAAAAATGAATGGAATTGCGGCGCTCGTAACAGCGATAGTGGGCGTAGATCGAGGGACGCCGGGGAGATTCTCGAGGGCCAGGAAGAAGTCTCACGAGGTCGGTCAGTAAAAAGGGCGAACCGGAGAGAGGCAAGAGAGACCGTGTGCAAAAGCTTTTCCCCCGTCCTTTGGTCGGCGGCCTTTGATGATCCCATGCGCTAGTACAATACCGCGGTATCGTGCTCGTGCGCATTGCGATTAGTGTTTTTAATGCGCACATTGTATAAAGAGAAGGGCCCCGTTTCCCGTATCAGATGCGAGGTGGCCCACCGGGGAGGGGACCAGTTATTAGGCCCTCTGACAGGCCCATAATCCCGTCGGCTCTCTCCTAACGAAAAATATAATGCCCATTAGCGGAGATCTTTTCACAGAGGCTGCGCGCTCGTTGCCTGCCCTGGGATATATTTTCTTTGCCGCCTTCTCCTCGGTTCAATTCTTTCCCTCTCCCCCCTCCCTTTCATCTCTCCGTAGTGTTTGGTATATTTCAGTATTGGTATTAGTAGATTTATTCGGTATACTCGCGCGTCCTTCCACTCTGCTACCCTTTCGCTTATTCCTCGTCTAATGTCGGTTTATCTTTTTATCGTGGATGCGCGTCGGGGTGCTGGCGCGGCCAACACTCGCGTGCTACGCTTTACGAATCATCTTCGACCGCTTTTAATCTCAGGCTAGAATCTTGCTTAGGCATGTTTTCAGACTCTGTGACTTTGTGGGAGTACTCGGGGTTTCGATGGGGTGAGTTGGAATTGAATGGAAGGGATAAGTGGCGGATGTAACTTTGGTTAGTGTGGTGAATTGTTAATCGTTTATGTTGCACACGTTTAGCGCGCGTGTACGCGTTAGGAAACGATGGCAAGGTTTTGGTTAATGACGAGTATACTTGTCATGGAGAAAGAAACATTCGCTTGTACTGATTTTTTTTTTAAATGAATTCCAAGAGTACTTGCAATCAATCTGCTTTTAGCAGATTATAAGCAAATGTGTTGTAAGATTGTTGCTGATTAAAGTACAATTTAGGTAAGACAGTAAACGTGTTCGTAATTTGGATACGTTTTAGTATAATAATATATTAAAAATTAATACATATATCACACCTGGGAAAAAGTTCTCGGTTAAATACGATAATATAAACGATAATGTTTTTTTGATGCAAAGTGGTATTGTGTAACTGTAGAACAAAGTAACGTAAGAAGGCAACAATTAGTAAACGAATGATTCGAAATAAATACTTTATAAGTATGACTATTTTGCAGTTAAAATTAACTCAAGAAACGACATTATTTATGGGATTGCTTAATATGAATCCGGATCAGATTCTAACGTATTCGATTCCTTTCTGTTTCAGCTGAAGTCGAGAAGCTGAAGAACAGCCTAGCAGTTCCAGACAAGAGTGAGTCATGCCAATACTTTAGCTAAAATAAATGATTAAATTGTTGCATATGAAATAACCGATTTTACGTAGCTGAAATTTTTGTAGTCATTGATTAATTAAAAGTAACATTAAATGACATTTATCGTGCACGCGTATAAAGTTTGGCGCTTGTTGAATTTAACGCTATTGATAAATCGTTAATTGTTTCAAAAGGGTACAGTAACTAATGGAATAAAATAAAATTCGAATGGTTTTCATAAAATGCTGTTTAAGATTAAAATTAAGCTAGAATGCAGCAGAAGTTCTCTTATTATTAATCATTACTTATGCATGGGCAAATATAATTTGCGAATAAGCAACTCAACGTTAGTATGATAAATTTTATACCGCAAATATAAACCTTATAATTGCCTAAAAGGAACGATTGGCAATGATAAACTAACAATTTCACTTAAATCTGATGCTCATCAATGTTTTCAAACCATCGTACAGAAATTAGAAACGCACTTTTTAATTCGTTTATGAGTAGAGCATTTTAAGCTACGTGAAATAGGCAATTTCATACGCAACAACTTAATAAATAAATGAGATTAAATTACTAAAACCAGCGATATCCATCCGTATTGAAATAGTTCGCTCTCGAAACTTCACGGATGATAATTTTACGATGGAAATGTAACGTAACTAAATAACTAAACAACTAAACAAATTCACTTAAATCTGATGCTCATCAATGTTTTCGAACCATCGTACAGACATTAGAAACGCACTTTTTAATTCATTTATGAGTAGAGCATTTTAAGCTACGTGAAATAGACAATTTCGTACGCAACAACATAATAAATAAATGAGATTAAATTAATATAACCAGCGATATCCGTCCGCATTGAAATAGTTCGCTCTCGAAGCTTCACGGATGATAATTTTACGATGGAAATGTAACGTAACTAAATAACTAAACAACTAAACAAATTCACTTAAATCTGATGCTCATCAATGTTTTCGAACCATCGTACAGACATTAGAAACGCACTTTTTAATTCATTTATGAGTAGAGCATTTTAAGCTACGTGAAATAGACAATTTCATACGCAACAACTTAATAAATAAATGAGATTAAATTACTAAAACCAGCGATATCCATCCGTATTGAAATAGTTCGCTCTCGAAGCTTCACGGATGATAATTTTACGATGGAAATGTAACGATGGGTACGGTTTAGAATGCTCGGTTTGCAGCGAACGGTAGGCAAAGTCCAGCTTCCAGGCTTTTGCCTCCATTGTGTTGGACCGATAGCAGAAGAGCGAATATTACGTAACATATTCCGGCTCGCTCGCCCATGAAAAACCCTCGCCGGTTATTATATTTAATAGAGCCAGGCCGTTTTTGCAACATCTGCCTTTTTCCTCAACGCAACGCGTAGCCGATTCTTTTTTTTTTTCTTTCTTTTTTAAAGGGAAAACTCGTATCGATTATCTCGCGAGAAACTTACTCCTCCGTCGAGTTCTGCGATGCGTATTTGGTTACGTCGTGGAAATAGTTTCGACACTCTTTAAAGGTGCAATATTACACGAAACTTTCGTTTCTTACACTCTGTAATCTTCTTTAAAGAATAGCACGCGAGCGAAAGTTCGGTATTTTATAATTGAAATGGTTTCCGGGACTTCAATATTTAAATTTTGACTTCGCTGCGAAAGGAAGTTTCGAGTTTCGTATGGATCTACGGAAATGATTATTGGATTTAAATATAAATGGAATGAATATACGGATCTAAATGAAATAATTAAATAATTGAAAATGCGTAGATTTTCCCATATTTAATTTCTTCCGTATATTTTTCGTAAGAAACTTTAACGATTGGCAAAATATTTCTCATTTCTGTCCGTACAATTTACCCTTTAATTAACCAGCTTTTAACGTACGTATATTTTTCCCACGTTTTCCCCTTATTTTAGTTTTTTCTTGCATATGTATCTCTGATAATAAATATCAAAGATTAGCAAAAATATTTCTAATTTCCATCCTTATAATTTATCCCCAAATTAAGTATTTTTCCTGTAACTAATGTAATCCTTAAACCTAATATTTTACATTATCTTTCCTATATTTTCCCTATATTTTATTTCTCTTATGCATCTCTTGCAACCAATATTAAAAGTGAACATAATATTTCTAATTTCTGTCCGTACAATTTACCCTTTAACTATCTTTTAACGTACGTATATTTTTCCCACGTTTTCCCCTTATTTTAGTTTTTTCTTGCATATGTATCTCTGATAATAAATATCAAAGATCAGCAAAAATATTTCTAATTTCCATCCTTATAATTTACCCCCAAATTTAGTATTTTTCCTGTAACTAATGTAATCCTTAAACCTAATATTTTACATTATCTTCCCTATATTTTATTTCTTTTATGCATCTCTGGCAACCAAAATTAAAAGTGAACATAATATTTCTAATTTCTGTCCGTACAATTTACCCTTTAACTATCTTTTAACGTACGTATATTTTTCCCACGTTTTCCCCTTATTTTAGTTTTTTCTTGCATATGTATCTCTGATAATAAATATCAAAGATCAGCAAAAATATTTCTAATTTCCATCCTTATAATTTACCCCCAAATTTAGTATTTTTCCTGTAACTAATGTAATCCTTAAACCTAATATTTTACATTATCTTCCCTATATTTTATTTCTTTTATGCATCTCTCGCATCCAAAATTAAAAGTGAACATAATATTTCTAATTTCGATCCTAATAATTTACCCCCAAATTAAGTATTTTCCCTCTGTTCAATATTTCGCAATATTTCGCACCATTTTCCTATATTTACTCCCATATTTTCTTTCTTTTTCTCCCCATCACCCACCTCGAAAATTAAAAGTAAACAAAATATTTCTAACTCCCGTCTTTACAATTTGTCCCATAGAATAATCATCCTATCTTTATTCCCCGATTTAATAATTATCCTTGCAAAAAAATGAGGCATCCAATTTTCACAAAGAGGATTAAATTACCATTTTGATACATAACAATTTCGAACGGAGAATAATACATTATCTCGCATGTGTCGGTCTCTCTGTACTGGACACGGTTTAGGTTCATAGTTTCATTAATGATGGAGCGATAACAACGAAGGCAGGGATGGGACGCTATACCGAAAATAGCCCCTGGAACACGGGACACACACGGGATCAAATGATTTTATTGTTAAATTAGAATGTTAAGTGATGTTGATACGCAGCCCGGCAGGCCTGTAATGAATACGATACGCGGTTATTAATTCCTCTGATAATATGTAACACGTATTAATGTTGCGAACGCAGCTGTAGTTTCACGTTAACGGCAACAAATGATAATGACGATCGTTAATTATGACGCGAATTGCAAATCGAACATCCTAAAGTGTTTCGCCGGCTACGAACCAATTGTTAATGCGAGCCTTTGATGCGTTTAATCACCCGGAGCAACAAAATTGTTAAAAACATACGCCAATAGGATAATAGAGACTCGGAGACGAATAATCTTTTATATTAACTTTGCTACGGTCTTCGAAATTCTTTTAACACTAGAATTACCAAGTTAGCGATTTTGCTATGAAAATTGTACAAAATTGCAGCAATGCATTTGGCAAAATATTCTACGATTTATAGATAATAGAATTCAAAAGATAAATAAAGATTCACTTCGTTTGCAACATATAGTTTCTTCGAGTGTCTATCAATTTTATTTATTTCGTATTTTATTGCGCACTATCGTTACCTTTCGACTTGGGATGACTTCCTGTTACAACTTTTATCTTAAACTATCTAGGTCATATATTAATTTATTCACTTACCAGTTTTCGCATCTTAATACGAAACTATCATTTTTATTTCTTTGATATCAAAAAGTATACTTTAATCGCTGGTAGCTTCAGTATTAATTTCAGTCACGCCTATTTTTATTTAGAAAGCTTTTGTGATTTTGAGCTAACAATTGAAGCTGAAATTTACAAATGTGTGTAACAATTGAAAGGCTCACAACCGATGTCAAATCATAATTTCATGGTTTAATTGAATATAATTACGAATAGCAGCTATGGAAATTGTTTAGTATAATGATTGAACGATCGAACGAAGATTAAAGATGTTAGATTGTTCTTTTTACTTTTTCGAAAAAGACAAATACCGAGGTTGTTCTTGTTACGAACGTTTCAATTTTATTAGTAGACTGCAATTCTTTATGCAAATTCACATTTTTACAAATAACATTAAAGTAAAGAGATCTAAATTCGGCATTGTTTCATCCTTTAATTATTCTAACTGTATTTCTTTTCATAGTTAAATTTTCCATAAATATGTAAACAGCTGCAGTCTACTATAATCTCTGTCATATTTCTTATTAATAGTTTTAACATTTCGTAACATTCCGCTAAACAAATTCAAGCAGAACTTGCGATGAAGTTTTTTACAGTTTATTACTGCGTATCGCGATTACAATGTTACGTGTCTTTCGAAAATTTTAGTGGTTCAAATTCTCCCCGAAAACCTGAAAGAAAATACGCAACCAAGTGTTTACTTTACACGTTACGGGTAATGTAAAAATTTCAAAGCGAGAGGTCTTCGAAACGTGTTACCTTTGAAAGTTGTCCAACGAAAAATCTATGAACGTAAAGGAAACTCTTACTCGGATCTAGAATATTAATTTTTTCGTTGCCAAAAACTTACGAGAGCGTTGCGTATAAGCGTGATACTCGATTGGATTTCAAACTTTCGCCTAGTATCGTAACAATAGTAACAATATCACGACTGAATCTCTTATCCAACCGCAACACTCCAACGCGAGAATCAATTCCGCCAAGTAAATTTCCACGCGTGTTCGCCTATGAAACGCTCTGTACAAACTCGCTCGGTCTCTCTCTCCGGAGAATCTAGCCGAACAACACCAAAAAAAAAAGAAAAAAAAAAGAAGCATTCTCACTTTGGTGGATTGTAGCGTAAACGCATCGAACGCGCGTCGAACACGTGGTAGCTACGAAGCTATAAGGGGGTGGTTGAAAGGGGCGCGCAGGGTGCGTGGGAACGCGAATGGTATGGGTAATGTCGGGAAATGCAGCTAACGAAGTTTACGAAGACACTTAACGGAATTACGCCCTCGCCAGCAATGGCCTCCGCGAGTGCTGCTTTTCCCCCCTCGCGTCGCCCTGCTGAATTCCACCCTTGCCTGTGTACTCTCTCTCACGCGCCACCCGCAACCCTTCTCCCGTTCCGCGCGCGCGTTTCCCTTTCTGGTGGCAGCCGGGGGATCGTCGCGTTAATTACCGCGAGCGGAGGCAAGAAGCCGGGGAAAATCGCGGCGAGAGAGCGCATCATCGTCCTGCTGAATATAGTCCGTGGGCTGACTGGCTGGCGAAAGGTCGTAGAAGGAAAAGCGGCCGCCGCGAAAAGCAACGAGAGGGATGGGTACGAGGACGGGAGTCGGGTGACTCTCGGGGGCGAGAGGGAGGTTGGCTCGGTTTTGCGTCGAAGAAGGGTGTTATTGACATGGTGGGTGTCGCGTCGTCGGCCATCTTGGCCTGCACCCTCTCCTCCGCTCGAGTCTCTCTCTGTACCGCGTTTCTATCCCCCCCTACCCCACCCTGTCTACCCTTCGCACCCTAGCCTCTCGCTCGCGCACCCATGGCTACCCGACGACGAGCCAACGTTTCCGTCCCACTCGCGTACAGGACATCCTTGTGTCCCCCTTGTGTCGAGTGACATTCGGGCTATACGCCCGGCCTAACCTGCCCAACAGACGCCCTGGGCCACCCTTTTCGACCAACCCCGGCGACGAGCTCCGTGGGTCCCGGGGGTTGCTTGTCGCCATGGCGACCGAACCCTCCTCGCCCAACCCCCGTCGGCCAAACACCGGTTCATGTCCCTCGGTACACACTTCCCTCTTCGTTTCTCGCTGTCTCTTTGCCTCGAGAAGCACCCCGGCTTCCTCTTTCCTCCACCCAGCTTTTTCACCACCCGGCCTTCGCTAGTATTAGAAGCAGCGGACGTACATCAGCAACGATTCTTCGAATTCTTCGCTCGTCGTCCTTCCTTTCGCCTCTCTGTTTCTGTTTTTCGTTCCCCTTTTCTTTTCTTTTTTTTTTGGATATCTTCGTCGACTACGCTTTGTTTGTCTCTGGGTTTAATCCTCGAATTTTTGTTGTCGTTGGTTTGCGGGTCTTATAATTACTCGCGTTTCTTATTCTACTTGCTACTTATCTCTTTTTTGGTTTTTGGGTGATTTGTTAAGCTTCGTAGGGGCAAGTTCGAAAACTAATATATGGACGTGTGTTCAATGTTCAATTAGTATATTATCCCTTAACTAACGAAGTAATTTAATCGTATATTGTATAGTTAGTCGGTAGTTGAATAAATAACTCAAAGTGAGAAAGTATTCTTCTACTACTTCACAGTTAAATGGTTAATAGCTGTAAGATTGATACTCATCCTTCAGTACGATAATCTATTGTTTAACAAGACTATTTTACGTATTTGCTAACAGATTTCGTGTCTTAAGTATTAAGATCTCGCATTGTTGCGTGTTGCGTATGTTTACTCTATCTCACATAAAAACTAGCCAACATCTAAAATCTTTCGTATCTTGTATCGAGAATACGTAAATCGTAGATTGTGCAGAGGTATAAAAGGTATGCAAACGTTTATTGTCGAAGTTGTAACAAAAATATGTCCTCTCTTACGAAGTTTAATAGTTTAACAACAAAGGTCTCGATTTGTTTCGAATTGTAATTGTTTGGATCCTCCGTTTCGTGGATTTTATTTGTTTATTTTGCGACGACTTTTAGGAGGTCCTTTCTTCGAGGTTTCTCTTTCTGTTTTCGGATTGGGAATATCGATAGGGGGAAATAAGAGATGGGCTTCGGTGTCTCATTTGAGCTAGGAGGTTGGTGTTTTGGTTCGAGGAAAAGTAATATCGGTGGGATGAAAGTATTTCTTTGCTTCTGTCCGATTCTCCTCCGGGTTTAATTTCACCCAGCTACCCCCCTGCTACTTTTACTGTTTATTCGTGTATTTGCTCGACCTATTTCTTCACTTCCGCCTTTTTCTAGCTCGGGATAAGAATTCGCGTATTTGCCGTGCCCTTAAAGATTCTCGATTAGAGGCTTCGACTTTCTTCCATTCTTCTCTATTCGAATTTTACTTTCTTCCCAGATGTTATAGTTATTTTTTCAAGCTTCACTTAGGACACCTAATATATCCGTGATTCTAAGATAGAACGATGCAAGTAACGTTTTCAATTAAATCGAGTTTATATTACGCGTACCAATGTTAAATTTTGCATTAATATTTAAGAATATCAAGTATTTATTCTGTCGTAATCATAAATTCATTTGTAACGTAATGATTGACATTATTTTTGGCGCAAGATATGAACGTAAGCTTGAAAGGAATCTTCACATATTTAAGAATACTGAATCATTTATCGGTACACTTGATATCGTAATTGTGCTTCGGCACATAAAATCTATGGGTTAGTCAGAAGAAAAAAATGGGCAAGAATAAATTCTTTAGTTGGTTTCGAAACTTTCAATGGCAATATCTTGTGATTAGACTGCGAATCTTTATGCATATTCATATTTTTATGATCGTAAATAAAGTAGTGGGCGCTAATTAGTGATTAATTTCACTCTCTGACTCATACGTGCGACGCGAAGTCGTTCCTTCTTGGTATTCCGGCGTTCGATGGAGAAAGACGCGCATTCACGAGTGGTAGATTTAATTTTGTGAAATATAAAGTGAAATATATAAACGTGGTGTGTTTTTCGTAATCAAATTGCAACATATTCGATTGAAACTATATTATATTCGCTATTTCTCGAGTTTCTCTTTGCAACTCGCTTCTGAAGCCATCGTTCCATCCTCCAACCCTCATCTACATCGATCGGAGTTAACAAAGGTATGACAAGATCACGAAGCTCACATTTTTTTATAGAAAATTGTTTATAAAGTAGTGTGAATGGTAATTCCTGGATTGAAACTGTATTGCATATCTTATTTCTTCATTTTTTCTTTGCAACTTGCTTCTGGAACCATTTTTACATTCTTCAACTATCATTCTCACTCTTTATAGTTAATAAAGGAATGACGAGGTCACCAAACTCACATTTTTCATTAGAAAAATAGTTACAAGATGGAAAAAGTAGTAACTCCTCGATCGAAACTTATCACGTATCCTATTCCTTAATTCTTTCTTCGTAATTTGATTCTGAAGCCATTTTTTTTATTTTTCAACTTCTATTCGCACCTTCCACAATTAATAGTTCATTGACGAAGTCACCGAGTTCGCACTTTTCTCTACAAAAATATTTATACAAGTGTAAGATTATTAATTCTTCGATTAAAATTGCATCGCGTTTCTATTTCTTGATTCTTTCCTTTCGAAGCATTGTTGCAACCCACAATTCTACCCTCCTAAGGTAACAAATAAGTGACAAAGTAAATGATCTCATATTTTCCCTTAGAAAATGATTTCTAGATCAATAATAATGTTAATTCTTCGACTGAAACTCTTGCATCTCTTGTTTCGTAATTTCTGCTATGTGATACGCTTCCAAAGTTATTTTTCCATTTTTCAACCCTGAATTCTAGCCTTCTGAGACAACGAATAAGCGACTAGATTAGTGATCTCATATTTTCCCCTAGGAAATAATTTCTAGATCAATAATAATGTTAATTCTTCAATTGAAACTCTTTTGCATCCCTTGTTTGGTAATTTCTGCTATGTGACACGCTTCCAAAGTTATTTTTCCATTTTGCAACGCTGAATTCTAGCCTTCTGAGACAACAAATAAGCGAAGAGATGATTGATCTCATATTATCCCCTAGAAAATTATTTCTAGATCAATAATAATGTTAATTGTTCGATTGAAACTCTTTTGCATCCCTTGTTTGGTAATTTCTGCTATGTGACACGCTTCCAAAGTTATTTTTCCATTTTGCAACGCTGAATTCTAGCCTTCTGAGACAACAAATAAGCGAAGAGATGATTGATCTCATATTATCCCCTAGAAAATTATTTCTAGATCAATAATAATGTTAATTCTTCGACTGAAACTACTTCGCGTCTCTTGTTTGCTAATTTCTGCTATGTAACACGCTTCCAAAGTTATTTCTCCATTTTTCAACCCTGAATTCTAGCCTTCTGAGACAACAAATAAGCGACTAGATCAGTGATCTCATATTTTCCCCTAGAAAATTATTTCTAGATCAATAATAATGTTAATTCTTCGATTGAAACTCTTTTGCATCCCTTGTTTGGTAATTTCTGCTATGTAACATGCTTTTAAAGTTATTTCTCCATTTTTCAACCCTGAATTCTAGCCTTCTGAGACAACGAATAAGCGAAGAGATGATTGATCTCATATTTTCCCCTAGAAAATTATTTCTAGATCAATAATAATGTTAATTGTTCGATTGAAACACTTTTGCATCCCTTGTTTGGTAATTTCTGCTATGTAACATGCTTTTAAAGTTATTTTTCCATTTTTCAAGCCACGATTCTATGCTGTAGAAGCAAGCAACAGTGGCGGGGAGGTCATTGGGTGGCTGTGGGTGCAGAGACTCGCGCTAATAACGTCTCTGTACGACACGGGGGATGCTACTCCGGATAGCGGATTCTCCTCGACTCTTTGCCGGCTTTCTTCGCCGTAGAGAGGCTCGATCGCAACCCCCTTTGTTTGGCCGCCTCTACTCGCTCGGTCCTTTCTCCATCGTGAACTGTTGCCGAGGGTTGCGATCACGTCGACCCCCTTTGTCCAGGAATGTAATGATTCCGCGTTGCTTTTGTTGCCAGGAAGGAAACGTGGATTGTAGTACATGCCCCGTGGCCAATGGCGTAGACATTCGCCAGTTTCACGTTTTTTTTTTTTTCATGGAACAGTAAAAGATACACGACGCGTTCCCGGATACGGTTTTTACTAATTCACGCCCAGTTTTGGAATTACCGCAGCTTATACGCGGCAGTTATTTGGATAGACATCAGAGGTTTTAGCAGTTTTAATAGAATAGCGATTAGAGAGCAACGGTTTTGGATAGGATTTTAATAATTTAAGGGTAGATTTCTGGGATTTTTGTACTTTATATTAGGGTTGAAATTACGAGGCTTCACAATTTTTTATAATTTGCTGATAGTTTTGGGATTACTATAAGAGTAGATATAAGTCAATTTTACAATTTTAATAGAAAAATAGACGATGAAATAGTTTTTAGTACGATATTAGTAATTCAGAGGTTTTTTTGGCGATTATTATAATATACATAATGTAGCCATTAGGGTGAGTGTTAGGCAGTTTCAAAGTTTTAATAGAACAGTGGAAAAAAAAAAGATACAGTGTTCGTGGATATGGTTTTAATAATTTGGAAATAGTTTTGGAATTATTATAGCATACAGTTGCCATAATAATTAGCATATCAGCCATAATAATTAGCATATCAGCCATTTGGATAGATATTACTCAGCTTCAGGATTTTAATTGAACATCGAAAGCCAAAGAGTCTTCAGCTACGATTTTAACAAGTATTATAATATAAAATGACCAAAGAACAGGTACAAACTTTACGTTTAAAGATCAAATAACAAGATAGGAACGGAAGAATAAAACAACTTGGATAATTTTAAACGGTATAAATAGACAAAGTGAAGCGAGAGGGATAATTTTCATCCATTTCTTGGCATTCGTTTCGAAATAAAGAATTTATCCTATGTACTACCAAGGTACAATAATCATTTGATCAATTTTATTAGTTATTAATATAACCTATAATAAGACCAATCATATTCAAGGCGGGATAAATACTCGATCTTATTAAAAATAAATACTCATTGCGACAACGAAAGTTAGAAAGAAATACTCATTGTTACACCTAATAATACTAATATCATCGACGAAGCGCAAGATAAACTTATTATATACTATTCTTATATAGAATTATCCGAAGATTATTTGACTCTGTCACCACTGCTTTTTTACACGACTGGAATTTCGGTATGAAATTTACAATGTTTTCTATTAATCAGTGGTCTAACTTCTACTTAGTCAATACTAACAGATACAAGGTTATCCAAAAGTACCTTTAGGATATTGAATGAGAATATCTGTCAAACGCCACGTTTGTTACTAAAATAGAGGTGAAAAAGATAAAAATTGAAAACGAGAACGAACGAAGATAATAGTGTAGAGCTGTAGAGAGGGGATAGGATAGGAAAAGGAAGGGTGTTGCGTTTCGTCCTGGGCCTGCTAGTGGACTCATCAGTGCGGCTACCTAGCAGGCCCTGCCTTAGACGTTGGGATATTGGAAGGAAGGTTAAAGGCGGTATATATATGGACGAGGTAGTTGGAGCGAGTACTTTCGAGAAAGCCTATTTCGTATGTCCCTCTAGTGGTGGGTGCAGGAGAGCCGCCACAATAGAAATAAAGAAAACAGATTAGAAAAGGGTAAAGCAGAAAGGGAAAGAAACAATAGTGCAAGTAGGTGTTCCTATAGTGTATTTTGGATAACCCTGTATCTAATAAAATACATAATAAACGCAAAGATCGCGTAATGAATGCTATAGCAAACAGCAGCAGTCTTTTCTCATCGTCCTCTCGTATCTCCCTATTCTTATTACTCGTCTCTGTTCTTCGATTTTCATAACGCAATCCCTCGAACGATTCTTTCCTTTGCAACCCTTTGTTCTCGCCGCGGTGGGCGACAAATGAAAACGAGAGACAGAGAAAGAGAGAGAGAGAGAGAAGAGGGGAAAAAAAGAAATAAATAATAAAAGAATCGATGGGCACACACAGGTATTGTTCTATAGGGATGGATTAGAAATTCTGCGATGCCATGAGCGTCGACAAAGGGATTACGGGAATTTAAGCGTTTCGCTCGTATTTTACGATGCATCGTGTCCATATGTCGCGCACATCCGACCATTGTGTCGCCGGATCGTTTCGCAATTCGCTCGCGCAGCGGGTGGATCGCGAAAAAAGAAACGCGGCAATTTCAATGCGAACGTTTTCTGCGATCCTGCGCCCCAATGGGGGCACCCTGATTAATTCGACAGATTATTTTTAATAATTCCTGCCGGTCGGCGACGTTTCGGATAAATTAGAAACGCCAGACGAACGGCGGGCCATTGATAGCGATAAAAGTTTCGCCAAATTTTGCGAAGTTTCCAAAGTTCGCCATATTTTCTACTTCTTTCGCGGAAAGTAGGATTACAAGAATGCTGATTTGGCGTGTTTAACGCTGCAGAAATGGATTTAGAAATGGATTTAATAGTGCCAGAGAACTTTTTTTACCAAGTTTTCATCCCCTGAGTTAAAAAGCTATTCTGCAACGGATTACGTATCGAAATATCTCCATTTGCAAATTTACTCCGGTTGTATTTATCTTTATTTTATTCATATTTAGTTCTCTATCCATGCGTACAATTTTTGGATTTAATGATTGCGCACAAGTGTTCAGTCTACTTCTAAGTATATGTTGCATTATCATCGTAACACGCGTTTCTTTGGTAGTTAAAATTCACCGAAATTTGACGTAACGAAATTCGATCCGATGATTCGCAGTCACGTGTTTTGTCTCATGGTTAATAATTTACGAACTCGAAGGGTTGAATATCCGTATCTTCTACTAAAAAAAGAAACAAAAAAGACGCTAAGAATGGCCAGTGGATTTAAGATTGTAATTTCAGTCGATAGTAATAATTGTGCCCGATAATCTAAACGAATTTATCGAAGGTCGAAGGAGAGCTATTTCGATGTTTGGTAAGAAAGTTTCGAAGGGGAGAATTAGAGATTATTAGCGGTGGGGACTCGGAGCTATCGATATGGCTTTTGTCTCGACCACAAAGTTTCGTGAAGCACCGCAATCCAACCAATTAGCAACGATTTGCTAAATCAAGCCGCAGCCACGAATTAATTGGTCCTCGACTTTCTTCCATCCCCGCCGCGTTCGCAACCCCCATCTTCGTTTTCTCCCTGCCTGTCGTCGACAACAAATACTCTAAGTCCTCTCGATGAGGAAACCACCTCTCGTCCGGGATTCTTCCTTTTTCCTTCGGGCGAATCGCGTTAAGAACACTGGAAGACGCCGCTATCCCAGATCCCAATTATCGGTTCCAGACGATTTTCCCTTTTTCTTCCCCCCCTCTTTTTTTTTTTTTTTTAGTAAGAAAGCTTTTATTTTTTCCCCCTGGAAGATTCTATGTAGTAATTTTAATAACGTAGTAGCCGAGGTATTTCGATAGATAATCTTTTAGAGAATAGCTTTGCACGACAAAAATTGTAGTTAGATGGCGGAAAAAATTCGAAATGATTTGCGCTAATTTAAAGGGGTGGGGGATTAGTTTGGTACTTTCTATAATAAAATTAGTAGGTACCGTAAAAAAGTTTTCGGCCAAGCGATAATATAAACGTAGCTAAAAACGGTAAGATTTTTGTGATGCGAGGTGATAATAACTATAAAATAATATAATAATAAAATAATAATAATAATATAACTATAAAATCTAATAAAGAATTTATAGACAACACGGAGCAAAATTAGTTAAGAGAAATGTCTCCAAAAGTGAAGATCAGCTTCGAGAAGTAATAAACGTATTGTTAAATGAAATTCCAATTTGCACGCTACGAAAATCTAGTAGAAATGTTTATACGATGAGTGCTACAACAAGTCAAAGTAATAATACGTAGACGTAGGAATATTAGGAAATATCAAGTAGTATAAATATTAGATAAAGTATCGTTCTATTATTAATTACATTTATTTTCTTCGCTGTTTTCTTTTCCATAGTAAACGATTATTTTCATTCTCTTCCTTTCCGAATTTCTTTCATATTATATTTATGTAATCTTCCAATATATATTTCTTATTTGTTGAGCAGCATTTCGCACATAAAACATTATAGTGTTCTTAATTAGTTATTATATTCTCACATTCGATCGTAAATCTTTTTACCAAGGCTAGTATTATGTTATTCGGAAAATTCGTAATAATATCTCAATCATATAACTATTTATCTAATTAGTGTATAGTCATCTTAAACATTGTACCATTTTCATTTTCATTTCTTTCACTCGTCTTATCTTTATATATATACACGTGCTTATCGCCGTTCTTCTTTTTCGAAACAAGCCTTGTCCATTAATAAATAAACACGGATGAAATAATTTCTACTTCACTTCGGTGATTACGATCGAAATTTTTTGCATATATATTACGCGCGTACCGTCGTGCCATTCTCGCGTATTTAAATTCCCGGTAAATGCATAAATAATACTGGACGCTTGTTCCAACGAAACGGGAACGCAAACGAACTTATTACTCGCCCTAATAATATTCGCAGTTTGAAGCGCGCTGTACGCGACGGTATTCACTTACGATAACCATATTAATTAGTCTCCACCGTGGGTAATCATAATTGCGCCATCGTTGGCAGATAAAAATCGAAGAATCGCTCGCTTTATGCTCGCCTATAATCAACTGTTTATTTATTCGCGAATGCATGGATGGGGTTGGGTTGGACGATACGAAGCGAGTGATCGACGTGAAACGAGTTCATTCATACTCGCCGCGATGAATGGGAACGAAATACGCCACGGGACACGATCTCGTATTGTTCCTCTCAATTTCCTTCCACTTTTTTTCTCTCTCTCTCTCTCTCTCTTTCTCTATTTTCGCTCCTTCGCCAGTTAGAATATTATTCGCAGATAAGATGGTACAGTGAACGGATTCATTTAGCCTTTCTTGATAGCATGAAATATTTACCGCCGAGGCATCTTGACCTCCATTTCATTCAACAGAGAAATCATTCGACGATTAAATATCAATTTATGCTTCGCCTGAATCGCATATTTTAGCGTTCGCAGCTTTTAAGAAGGAGAATTTATCGCGTGCTTCGAATGTTAGTATAATTACTGTGAACGTGAGTTTAATTTCGAGGATTGAGGACGAAAAGAGTTTGGATAATCGAAATATTGATTTGATAAGCTTTTGGATTAACAAGCATTCGAAATATTATAGTTGCGAGTTGGGAAACTTGGAGGTTTTCAAATTATTTGATTTGCGAGTTGTTAAAGTTTTGAGCTTATGAATTTGCAAGCTTTCAAATTTTCAAACTGTTTGAGGGTAGTTTGAGGATTATTGTAGCCTGTATTTGGTATTTTATTGGGGTAGACATTAGTTAGTCTCACAATACTAATAGATTAGTTATAGATACAGATTTTTTAGAAACAATTTTAATAATTTAGGGGTAGTTTAGGGTTATTATAGTTTATATTTGGTATTTATTGGGGTAGATATTAGTTAGTCTCACAATATTAATGGATTAGTTACAGATACAGACTTTTTGGAAATAATTTTAATAATTTAGGGGTAGTTTACGGTTATTATAGTTTATATTTGGTGTTGTTTGGAGTAGATATTAGTTAGTCTCACAATATTAATAGATTAGTTACAGATACAGCCTTTTTGGAAACAATTTTAATAATTTAGGGGTAGTTTAGGGTTATTATAATTTATATTTGGAATTCTTCTGGGTAGATATTAGTCAGTTTCCATAAATCCCATCAAAGATTCCGCGCTAATAAGCTACCACATTGAAACAGGAATCGTGATGTAACACCTTCTATCGATCCTAACTGGTATGAACGTTAATATTAGTCGTTCTCATAATTTTAGTGGAATAACAAATAATACAACGTTTTCGGATACAGTTTTAGTAATTTGAGGGTAGCTTTGAGATTATTATAGTCTATGTTTGGTGTTCATTGAGGTAAATATTAATGACTGTCACAATTTGAATAGAATAATAGACAATGCTATATTTTTGGATATGATTGTAATAACTTAGGGGTAGTTTAGAGATTATTATAGCCTGTATTTGGTGTTCGTTGGGGTAGATATTAGTCAGCATCACAATTTGAATAGAATAATAAAGGAAGCTATATTCTTGGATACGATATTAATAATTTAGGGGTAGTTTGGGAATTATTATTGTCTATATTTGATGTTCATTGAGGTAAATATTAATGACTAGCACAATTTGAATAGAATAATAAAGGTTGCAACATTTTTGGATACGATATTAATAATTTAGGAATAGTTTGGAAATTATTATTGTCTATATTTGATGTTCCTTGACGTAAATATTAATGTCTGTCACAATTTTACTAGAATAATAGAGGATGCTATATTTTTGGATATGTTTTTGATAATTTAGGGGTAGTTTGGGAATTATTATTGTCTATATTTGATGTTCATTGAGGTAAATATTAATGACTAGCACAATTTGAATAGAATAATAAAGGTTGCAACATTTTTGGATACGATATTAATAATTTAGGAATAGTTTGGAAATTATTATTGTCTATATTTGATGTTCCTTGACGTAAATATTAATGTCTGTCACAATTTTACTAGAATAATAGAGGATGCTATATTTTTGGATATGATTTTAATAATTTAGGGGTAGTTTGGGAATTATTATTGTCTATATTTGATTTTCATTGGGGTAGATATTAGTCAGCATCACAATTTGAATAGAATAATAAAGGTTGCAACATTTTTGGATACGATATTAATAATTTAGGGATAGTTTAGGAATTATTATTGTCTATATTTGATTTTCATTGGGGTAGATATTAGTCAGCATCACAATTTGAATAGAATAATAAAGGTTGCAACATTTTTGGATACGATATTAATAATTTAGGGATAGTTTAGGAATTATTATTGTCTATATTTGATGTTCGTTGGGGTAAATATTAATCAGCATCACAATTTGAATAGTATAATAAAGGATGCAACATTTTTGAATACGATATTAATAATTTTGGGATAGTTTGGGAATTATTATTGTCTATATTTGATGTTCCTTGACGTAAATATTAATGTCTGTCACAATTTTACTAGAATAATAGAGGATGCTATATTTTTGGATATGATTTTAATAACTTAGGGGTAGTTTAGACATTATTATTGTCTATATTTGATATTCATTGGGGTAGATATTAGTCAACATCGCAATTTGAATAGAATAATAAAGGATGCAACATCTTTGGATACGACATTAATAATTTAGGAATAATTTGAGAGTTATTATTGTCTATATTTAATGTTCATTTGGGTAAATATTAATGACTGTCACAATTTAAATCGAATAATAAAGGATGCAATATATTTGGGTATAATTTTAATACCTTAGGAGTAGTTTGAGAATTATTGTAACCTGTATTTAGTATTTATTGGGATAGATATTACTTCCACAATGTTAATACATTAGCTACAGATACAGTATTTTTGGAAACAATTTTAACAATTTAAGGGTAGTTTTAGGGTTATTATAGTTTATATTTGGATGTTTTTGGGATAGATATTTATCAGTGTCACAATTTTAATATAATATTAAAGGATACAATATTCTTTGGTATGTTTGTAATAACTTAGGGATAGTTTTGGGGCTATTATAGTTTATATTTGGAGTTCTTTGTGGTAGATACTAGTCAGTTCCCATAAATTCCATCGGTAAATATTCTACACTGATAAACTACTAATATTGCAAGGGGAAAACATGACAAATCGGCCCCAAACGTAATGTAACATCTCCACCTATCCCAACTGCCAAGAACGTAAATATTACTCATTCTCATAATGTTAATAGAATAGTAAACGATGCAATCGTTTTTGGATACAGTTTTAATAATTTAGGGGGTAAGTTTGAAATTCTTATAATCTATATTTGAGTGTTCGTCGGGGTAAACATTAATTAGTTAAACAACCTTAATAATTTAATGATCGTATTAGGTTTATTATACTTTATATTTCCAGTTCTTTACGGTAGATATCAGTCAGGTCCCATAAATTCCATCGGTAAAGATTCCACAACGATAAACGAGCAATATTACAACGGAGAAACGTGACAAATCGTACTCGAATCGTGATGTAACATCTCCATCGATCCCAACTGCCATATTACTCATTCTCATAATGTTAATAGAATAATAAACGATGGAATCGTTTTTCAATACAGTTGTAATAATTTAGAGGGGTAAGTTTGAGATTCTTATAATCTATATTTGGGTGTTCGTGGTGGTAAATATTAATTAGTCGAACAACCTTAACCCTTTGCGGACGATGAATAATAACACTTAAGGGAGTATTTTGATTTTGAATTCCAAACCTTTAAATTTCCAAGCTTTTGAATTCCAGACTATTACATTCCCAAAACTCTCAAACGTTTATTAATAATATGAATTTAAATTTTCTGCTTTAATATCGACGTGCGTCCACAAAACCTAAAAAATGATTAGGCGGCTATTTGTAGACACTCGTCCGCAAAGGGTTAATAATTTAATCATAGTATCGGCTTTATTATAGTTTATATTTCCAGTTCTTTACGTTAGATATCAGTCAGTTCCCATAAATTCCATCGGTAAAGATTCCACAACGATAAACGAGCAATATTGCAACGGGGAAACGTGACAAATCGTACTCGAAATCGTGATATAACATCTCCATCGATCCCGACTGCCATGAACGTGGTACAACCCGCAAGTGTCCGGACGTCGAGGGCGTAATTCGATGGCGACGTTAAAGGGGGCGTCTCTCAAGGGTGCGATAACTTTCGGCGTCGACTGTATCGCTGGATGATACCCCCTCGGGGTTTTCTCCCCTCGGGTGTTGGGGTGTGTTTCGTTGCCTGGCAACGACACCCTCAAAGTCCCCGCTCTGATTGGCCCCGTCCCGCTTCTTCCTGTCTTAGCCTCTCTCTTCTCACCCCCTTCGACAATCAGCCAGCCGCGACCGTGCCTCCTATCGACGATCAAAACCAACCCACCCTCTGCCCGTTCCAACCTCTTCCTGTACTCCGCTGCCTACGAAAATTGAAAGTCGAACACCTTTTTCCTGTTCGATCCGACTGATTTTCGATTTAATTAACCCCTTCACTTACGCTTATTTTTATTACCCACGCGTGCCAGCGTAAAGTTAACCCCTTTCGTTACCGGCGCATTGGAACTGAAAGCTGAATTGCGCAGATAAGGGTAACAGTTATTAATACAAGAATAATAGAGATATAAATATCTTTGATTTTAAATTTAATCGTAGTGAAGGTATTTATTGGGGCAGTAGGTAGAAGGAATATAGGTATGACGATATAGTGGAGAGGATGTTAAGCGTATGTTATTGTTTCATTGTACGTAATCTAGGCGGTTGTGGAATCCATTGTAGTCCAATTTTGGAAACGATGAAACTTTATTCTATTCTATAGATATAAATATTTAAGTACTTTACGTAATTGTACCGTAATATCGATGCACGAATGATGCTAGAAATTATATCGTATTATAGGAAAGACGCGCGTATGCTTTTCACAAATCGCAGTCCAATTATTGAAGACGTATATTTATATCGTGGGGATATTGAAGACAATTTTTATTTCACAGCCTCCAAGCTTGTAAAACGAAGCTAACGTTAATGTTTAAATTTTGTTCTACTCGCGGTAATATTTATTTTTATCGAAGCTGCGCTGTAAATCGTAGAACGAGTCCGTGACTCGTTATTGTAGGTCAACGGGTTAACTTGGATCGTAGAATACGGATTACGAAAGGGTTAAAATAGGCCAGCTAGACTTCTGCGTTAGATACGAACTAAAAACTCGCGAAATCTGTGAAAATTGACGCTGGGGAAAATATTACTCGCGGTGTATTCGCCTTTCGACGTCATTTAAATTACACAAATTCTCTACGCGAGAAACAAGTAAAGATTCACTTCTATTGCAACATATATTTTTCGCGACTAATCGTTCGCGTTAACCACTATGCCACAGACCCACTATTTTTCGCGACTGTCCATCGTTTTCGTTTCTTTAACACGAACAAGTATAATCTAGCCGCTGCACAGTAGGTGGATCGGGAATAAAAGTTGTTTATCGCCAATAATGCAATTCACAGACGTGCCGTCAAATAGTATTGGGAGCAGAATACGCGTCTGTAAAACGGATGAAAACGGTCGTCGATTATTCCGAGGGTTGAAACTTAAAAGTTTCAACAATAGATTAATAATAGATTATTGTACTGCATCCTTTACTCTTCTGCTTACTCGTTACTGTTCCGCGTACGTAATATATTACATTGAAGTAACGTAGTAAAATTTATCTACTATTTAAACGAGTGCTTATTGTCCGTATGTAAAAAAGAATGCGAATGTTCTTATAATCTTCTAAAGCATGCGCGAATGAATGATAAAGTCTTGAAACTTGATTTTTGCCCCTCGATTCTCCCTTAATTCGACGCACTGCGCGCCGGTAGTTGTAGCGTTAACTCGTAAAATGATTAAACGAATAATTGGAACGTCTGCCCTGTCCCTTTTCCCCCCCACATCGAAGAAGTAAATTCACCTCGTCGTGCACTCTGGTCGAGGGCATCCGCGTTGAATCGTCGAAATCCGCTTACGAATAAACATCCGTTTCACAGCCATTCATCGTCATTTGCGATCATTTCTATTTTTCTGACTCGGTAAAACGAGATACGAAAGGATTAAAACCAGGCCTTTCGCCACCCCGTTCTCTCCCTCCGTTGCACGCTTCTTCGCCACCCCCCTGTTCCTTCGAGTAGCTGGCCCCTTTTGTCGACATCCGGCGAGAGGGTGGATAAAACCACCCCTATTGATCCCGCTCAATGGATTCCCTGCCCTTTCACCTGCCACCGATCCCGCTGTTTTGACATTCCTCTCGCTCGTCCTCGCTCGTTTCACGGCATTAATAGAGCAGAACGAGAGAGAGAGAGAGAGAGAGAGCCGTGTTCTCGTTCTTTGTCTGTGTTATTCGAGGAGATCCTTTCAACGTCGAAGAACTTCCTAAATAAGCGTAATCCTTTTCAGTTAGTCGAGCCGCTGCTCGCCCCTTAGAAATCGCCCGCGTCGAGGATGCGCCTGGATCATGCGAATTTATCAAACATTCCTGTCTCTTTTTCTCACATTTACCCTTTTCTTTTTTTCCTTTTGCTGTTTATGGTTTCGAAACGAATCGCTGGATTCTTCTTATTCCTCTTTCTTTTTATTAAATAAGAGGATTCGGGGAAAAGGTTTGAAGGGAGATTAAAATTCGAAGGGTAGTTGAATTTTTTTTTTGAGAGTGAATCGCGTGCGCGGTTAAATCTTTTTACTGCGTATTGGTTGCTGTTATTGTCACGTTTAAGATGTGGAAAGTTTTGCGCGTTTTAGGAGGGTGCAAAGGGGTGAAGATAGATTAGGATTGTAACGGTGTTCTAGTTTGATATTAACCATTTCGCTGCGAAGGAAATTTGAATCAAGGATTACGATGAAGCATCCAAAATATTGAATTACGTTATATTAAATTCGTGTTCTTCTTTCAATTCTTTCCCATTATTTGATTGGTAAAAGATTCCAGGTGTTTCAAGATGCGAATATAGTTTTTGGTAATCGAAATTAATCAGAATTAATGCAGTATTAATAAGATATACGTAAACTTCTTGGATAGACGCTGATAGAAGGGAAAGGGTTAATTTATTTTTTAGGAGAATTGCAAGTGCAATCAAATCTTTTTATCGTACGTTGCTTGGTATTATTGTTATATGTAAATGAAGAACTGTGAAATATATAGAGCTGTGCAAAGAGTTGGAAACAGGTTAGAACTCTATGGGTGTTCTAATTTTATACTAATTTCTTTCTAGGGAGAATTGCAATTGAAATCGAATTCTTTTATTGTATATTGTTTTTTTTTATTATTACATGTAAATAGAAAATTCTGATCTATATATTATCTACTTTTATTGTTACGTATTATAAGTAGAATATTCTAAAATAAACATAGAAGGGTGCAAAGGGGTGAAAAGAAATTAGCATTCGAAAGATACGAACTCGACAACAATTTCTTATCCATGAAAATTGAAGCATAAAATTTACCCTTTTTATTGTACTCAATTTATTTTCCTTATTACTATTTTTCATTATTAAATATAGATACGAAGATTTTTGCTACGTAGAAAAGTGGAAGAGTTTAACGATATATTAGGCTAACTTGATAATGATTTCTTGCTTCGAGAGAATTGCGATTGGAATAAAATCTGTTTATCGTGTTTGTAATAAATAATATTGGTATTAGAGTTCTCGTGTTAATAAAAGATCTGAAATACAATTTCTTCGCTTAGTAATGGATAAGTTGCAAAAGGAGAGATGGGAGAAGAAAGATACTTACCGAAGGAAAGTATTATTGACGTTGCTTTACTCTCGTCCGACATTCTAAAGTATAATTTCTTCGATCTCTGGAAGACTGCAAAGGGGGGGATTTAAATTTTTTTTCGTTAAGAGGAATTTATTTCAGCGGACAATGAAGCGACCGCGTCGTGCCAAAACAATGGAGAAAATTTCCCTGAAGATTCGAACAAGAAATGCACGGATAATTTCGATGAATCGACCGAAGAAAATGATTTCGAAGACGTGTTCGTCGGTGACGCAGCGTGAGAATTAATTACACCACTGTACGCTTTCAAATGAAATCCATTATATCCGTGTTAATGTAATATACTATTTCAGGAAGAAATTAAAGATTCCCAAAATATATTACGGTACTCGAACGCATAAGCAAATTGAACAAGTTGTAAGGGAATTGCGAAAAACCTCCTACAGACATAAGAAGTAAGAATTGTTGCAGTTTCTCAAATTTTCGGGTCATTTCATCAATTTTTGTTTCCCTTTCGTGATAGTAAAAATATCGTAAGCTTCATTGATTTACAAACGAGCTGTTGTCTCTGTCTCTAAATTAACCCTTTATGTCGTCTTACTCAAAAGTCTTGGAACAATTATTACACTTACTTAGATATTAAATATTAAATTGGAAACGCGTAAGTCGCTCGATTTTAGGAAAACAATTTATTTAACATTTTGCTAATTATTATAGGCTTGACTTGGTTTATACTTTTATAGTTAGTTTTACAGTTGCAATAGGAATATTTTGCTACTCCAAATGCCTTTCTTAACCCTTTCGTTACGAAAGGGTAGCGAAAGGGTTAAGAAAGGCCTTTGGAGTAGCAAAATGTTCCTATTGTAACTATAAAAGTATAAACCAAGTCAAGTCTATAATAATTAGCTTCAGGATATTGTACAATCGTTCATTCGATATAATTAATAATACGGAACATCTAAATCCTTACATTTATGCTATTTTCGCATCAATTAAAGGCGCTCTTCTTTATGCTTCGAGTTCTCAATTTTAAGCTACCGCAGCAAAATGTTTAAACTGAACTTGAACGAGTAAAGTAAGGTACATTCAGATCTAATCGTTGGATACTTAAAAAACATTGTGAAACACAATATACGTACATACATGTATATAATGCGGCACGAAGTTTCCGTGCAACCAAATAGAAATGCATGAAATGGCCCATATGTTCGTGTAGAATTTTGCTGCTCGATATTCACGTTGATTCATTGCACCTTTGATCGATTCGTAGAATGACTATTTTGAGCAGCAGAGAGCACACGTGTATTCAGGAGTCCACCAAGAGTAAAACTGAACTTTGCAATGACTTACTGGACCCTTCAAAGGTGTTTATCGTTACTTGAATTATCATAACAGTGGCTACGAAAAGTATTCGTATATATACGCGCTCACATTCTTCAAGTAGACGTAAAAAATCAGGTTCCACGTTTCATTTCCGTGACGCCAAATTTATATTATATTCTTAACATTTATTATACTATTTGTAACATTTATTATATTATTTTTAACTTTTACATTATTTCATATATTATTTTTTATACGTAACGATGTACCGTTGAATTGCAGAATGCTTAACATAAATTAGCTCTAATTGAAACGCTAGAACTACCAAAGAGGTAACAATGACTTGCTCGCAATTTCTCAAACAAAATTGCACAAACTTCCTGCAGTGCATTTTTTGCATTTTTATGTAATTTTATATTGATTCCATATCCATATCAATTTTATACAAAGAGGACGAACAAAGATTTATTTCCATTGCGTTACATACTTCTTCAAATATCTATTACTTTAGTTTCATTGATATAAATAGTGTTCCATTGATAAAATAAATCCACAGCGTCGTGCAAATACGTTTCGTAACCACTGCACCAATATTCTTCCGTTCCACGCGCGACGTTTTCCAACGTAAATTTTTGCGTAGCGGAAAGGGTGTCCATTCTACAACGAGGCGAATAAAAAGACTCTAGCTTCGTATCATGCCGTGCAAGCCCGTGGTTTGAGCACTGTATGGGATATCGAAGACTTGGTAGCGATTGGAAAAAACGAAGGGTCGTGCCCGTACTTCGCTGCCAGAAGTTTAGCGGAAATCGCGGATATTATTTTCTGCCCTTACAATTACATCGTCGATCCCGACATACGTGAAAGCGTAAGTTCGATCCATCGAATTATTGATCGATGCATCCGAGTACTCCTCGAATCTGTTAATTTTAAGTATTTTACGATTCGTACAGATGCAACTTGATCTGAGGGGCCAAGTAATTATTTTAGACGAGGCTCATAACATAGAAGACATTTGCAGAGATGTTGCGAGTGTGACTTTTAGGGAAGATCATCTGGTGGCCGCCGCGAGTGAATGTGAATCACTTACCAAACAGAGAGCCGCGGATTTTAGCACTTACGATACTCTCAAAGCCTATATATTGAAATTGGTGAAGTTTTTGAAGGAGATTATACTTGATAAAGTCGTAAGTAGTTTACCATTTTATCGCGAACGAAGGATCATTGACGTCTATTGAAATTTCATTTAAATCTTGAAATCTATATTTATAAAATTATTTGTGCATTACGGTAATTAAAATGAATCGATTTAAATAGATTAGATGGTATCGTTATAAAGCTTTCTATTTGCTAGTCTATTTGTAAGACTTTAATACTTTTTGCTCCGTTTAATTAAGTAGCTTTCGTATTTCTAAGTCTTATGCTTCTTAGGCGTTCAAATTCTTAAGTCTTTCGAATTTACAAAACTACCAAATTTTCATGCCTTCGTTATTCCAATTTTCTTTTTGTTTTGTTTCAAATATTTCTTAAGTATCCAAAGAATCGTTAACGAATAATAGTGGCATCTATTATACGAATTAGATAATCAATTCTAGTTTTATGTTTTTAATATTTTAGCTCAGCTTTCCGAATCGATATGAAATTATGAAATCGTATAATAAATGTATCGACTCTAATACGAATGATTGGCTATTTAACAGGATTACAACAGCGACAATTTGTCTAGTCCGTACTGGACCGGTGCAGAGTTATTAGAATTATTTAACATGCACGGGCTAAGCGAATCTGCGTACACATCATTTATGGTTGCCTGTAACGCAGCGATCGCCGATGTAAATAAATTGAAAGACGACAATAGATCGGGGATAAATCAGAAATATGTTAAACCGATCATTTCTCCCCCTACAAAGATAATCATCGAACACCTTATGTTCACTATGCGAATGATCACTTCCACGGAATTCATGAACGACTACAGAGCGTGTATCACCGAATCCACGATCAAGGATTTTAGCGTCGTACGTAAAAAATTTTCACTTAAATAACCCTTTAACACTCGAAGCTATTTCAACTGAAAAGTAAGTTTTTTTCCCTTTACAGTTACATAAACAAAAAACTTTCTTGGACAGATTTAATTTATGAATTTATTACGATTTTTTTTGGTTCTTATGTTACGAACTGAAATTTGTTTGCATTGTTGTAAAATTTCAATGTGAAGGCACTTTTTCGTATCGTATATTTTACACATTGTGCACAAATTCTACACAAACATTCAATATTAAAAAAAGACTGCAATATTCTTTGTACGTACAGTAGAACGTTGAATATCTGGTCCAAAACATGACATGACTTTAAGAATAATCAATATTAATCCAATAATCGAATAATTGTTTTTGCGTGTGAGAAGTTATTTATTCTAAAACACGCGTGTTACATAAATAATCTAGGTGCTACGTAACTGATATTATACAAACGCAAAATCTTCTTCGTCTTCTAATATCGTTTCCTAATCATTCTTATTCTCTCACTCATTCTTCGTAACATTTTCATTTAATCGGTTATAATTTCTAACTAGGCTTTTCTTCCCTACTTGATATTATTCTTCTCGAATTTATTCTAATATACTTCTGATAATCGAGCGTTTCGTTAATCAATTTTCTGATAATCAAATTTACCGATAATCAACGATCGGATAATCGATCGTTCCGTTAATCCGTTTTCTAATAATAATCAACGTTCTACTATAGATTCCACTTTAGTAGTGATTAGAATTACGATTCGGAAAGAAATCTTAGGTCGATGATACCTGAAAGAAAGAGACGCCAATTTTTCCTTAAAATCGCAGGCGGCTGAAAACACGTGGTACTCGGCGAAGAAAATAGAGCAACGCGCGAGAAGTTTGAAGCTACTCTGCATGAATCCTGGCGTGATTTTTTCCCCGCTCGCGCAGAATGCTCGTTCCATAATATTGGCGTCCGGTACTCTAACACCGACGACATCATTCCAAAGCGAACTGAGAACAACGTTCGCTCACGTGCTGAACACGCAGCACGTGATACCGAAGGATCAAGTTTATGCCACCTGTGTACCGAGAGGACCAACAGGAATTAATCTGAGGGCGAATTATCAGAACGTGAACACCTGGGCATTTCAGGTGATTATTATACCTATTAGATATATTTTTATTTATTTATCCTTCTACGGGTAATAACCCATTATTAATGTACGAGAAAAGAATATAAGTATGAGAAATACCACTGGCTAGGTAAAGAAGATATCGTTAAAAGTAACGCATTACATTAAGCTTGAATATTTCCGGCTACGATAGAAATTCTGAATTTGTACAATCTTCTAATTCAGTCCAAAAGCATCGAATTAATTTCCGCATCTATTAAAGAAGCGAAGATGATCAGTTTGGCTTCTGCAAGGCTCAAATGTACCTCATTAATCGTCAAAGGGTTAAACAGTGGTGTTCTTTTATTATTCGAAGTCTGCTGCTATATTTTTCTTCATACATGCCTCTGTATTTTCTTTCGCAGGATGAATTGGGCAAAGTTTTATTAGATATATGCGAGTCAGTGCCACATGGAATCCTCTGCTTCTTCTCATCTTACAACGTGATGCACACGCAAATGAACAGGTGGAAGAACAACGACACTTGGGGCAAAATCATCCGCGTTAAACAAGTGTTCGCCGAACCGCGTTACGGTGGCGATCTCGCAGCTATTATGAAAGACTATCGCGAAGTGATAGGGGAAACCTCGGCTGGACCGATAGGTAACGTCACTGGAGCTCTTTTCCTTGCTGTTTTCAGAGGAAAAGTCGCGGAAGGGATCGATTTTAAGGATAACGAAGCCCGCTGCGTGGTTACAGTAAGTTTCCATCATTTACGATCTGAATGATCGATATTTTAGATCGTGGGTTGCGCGCGTTAACCGTTCGAGTGCCAAGTGCGAAAAGCTAGGAACAATAGAATAGGGTAAGTAGATGTTCCAATAATTGTCAACGTGTTCTAACATTGTTCCACAGGTTGGTATACCATTCGGAGTGATGAAGGACCCAGTAATCGCCATGAAATTGAAGTACAACGACAAGAATGTCAGCAAAGGACTGTTGAAGGGTATAGATTGGTACTTCGTGCAAGCTTTCAGGGCCTTGAATCAAGCTTTGGGACGTTGCTTAAGACACATTCACGATTGGGGTGCAGTGTTACTCGTAGACGAAAGGTTTGCACGTATAATATCTATAGCGAATCGTGTTATTTCACATTAATCGTGAAATCAGCAACTTGCAAGTGTTACGTCTGATTTATTTGCGTGTTCGATAGGTTCACGAGAGAGGAGAACAAGGATAACCTTCCCAAGTGGGTTAAAACTATGGTATGACGTTTATTAATATCGATTGTATTGTTATCGTATTATATTAATAATTTTGTTCATTTTGCAGTGGATCAGGTCAAACGTGTACAGCTTGAGGGAGGATCTTCCTAATTTTGTGGCAAAGCAAAAGGCGAGGGAAGAGAAGAACGCTTTGTCGTAGTTTGAAATGTTTAACCAAAAGACAGTATTTGTTAAAAGTATATTAACCCTTTGCTCTGTAATGCGTCTCCCACTTTTAAGCTACGGTTTAAAAAGAAACGTATTTGTATTGTATTTACAATACAAATGTATGTAAATTGTATTTTGTATTTGCAATTCTGTTTAATCTCGACTTTCGGTGCTCCATCGGTATAGAAGTACAAACTAATTACCGTATTACGTAACAATATACGAGCTGAATGTAGTATTTGCATGTGAAAGAGTGTTAAAGTGGTAAATGATTATTGTAAGCATTTGTGGGACGATAAAAAGTTATACGGCAAAGGGTTGAATTAAGAGAAAAGAGTAATTATATGCAAACTGATGGAGTATATTAAACTAGATTATTATACTGCGCTATACTTATATATCGTACACGTAAATTTTAATACACTAGAGTAATATTTAAACAGTATTATACTTATGTATTTTATACTTACACTTTAATATTGTAGAGAAATATTTACGCTATATTATACTTATACTTTAATGTAGTAGAGAAATATTTATACTATGTTATACTTGTATATTTTGTACTTACACTTTAATGTACTAAGGTATATTGATATCAGTATACTTTGCTATGGTAAAGTACAAGTATAAAAGACACTATAAGTAAATATAACTCTGTACGGAAATATAAGTAAATCTAACTTTAAGCATAAATATAAAGTATGCGAACGTAAAATTAGTCTATTACATTGAAGTTAACGTATAAGGTGTATAAGTATAAAATATAAATATAGGAGTATATTAATCTAATGCTAATATACTCTACAAACGCAGATAATTGTCATTAGTCGAGGTTTTTACATGTAACTAGGAATATATAAAGTACTATATATAAGAGTATAATTCCTTGTGGACTAAGTAACTCGATTAGTAACAATTCTTTCAAAGCAGGCCGTAAAAGCCTTGAAATTCTGGAAACCAAGGTGTAAGAGTATTAGATAAGATAGTGATAAGTAATCTGCGGATTTCTTTTTTTTTTACTGATTCATGTGATTAGATCCACGATCGAAAGAACGGAATTGGGGTAGAAATCAGTTTCATCGTTTAAGTATATTGAGTTATGTTTTACTTTGGATATTTCAACTTTTTCCGTGCATCTTGTACCTTTTTCGAGTAACTTGCAATTAAGTTTTCGACGTATAAGTATAAAAATCCGCAGCCCAGTGATAAGATTTACGAGTACCGAAGATTAGGAGGATTTATTTTCTTTTTAATTACAAAACGATAGTTTATACACGTCTTCAGTTATATACAAATCAATACGAAAGTACGAAGAAATGGTTGATGTTTTTTTTTTTTACAAATTGAGCGTGTCCCTTTTTTGTATCATTCTAAGATGCTTCCTCTTGACCTTCTTCAACTTCGCCGTGTTCGTAATCTGTAAATAACAGAGTGTAATTGACCTTATTCGTGGTCTTACTCTGTGTAACTTGTTATTGTTAAACACCGTATTTTGCACTTATATTTTTTGATACAATAGCAAACGTTTTATATTACTGTCAATGTTTACTTAAATTCATATTTTTCCGAGCAAAAATCAAGCAATGAATCCTAAATCCTAAATCTCGTGTTTCGCCCCCCAAAAATATTATAATTTCTATTTTACTACGAATGTTTCGTGAATTTTCGTATATCACTAATTTGCTGCAATAATATCACAACTCTCAATTTCTTGGTTTGCGAGTTATTGTGAAAGAAAAGTAGAATAATTAAATTATAATTTATAGCACTAAACGACGACAAAGTAATAGTTTCATTTTTGTTTAATATCATATCATACCAATTTGTTATTTTAATATTAATATTCCTTAAAAAACTATGATGATCAATTCTCTGGAAAATCTTCAATTTTTTCAGTTACATCGTAGTTGCAGCAAATCAGTGATACTACTTACACTCTGAACCTTTTCGCGGATATAAAGATCAGCAGTCTATGGATAAATTATACTTACAACTTGCACAACTTCTGCCTTTTTTTCATTCTCCGCGGCGCGTTTCAAGTTGGCTCTTCTTCTCTCCTTCTTCGCCTCTTTCTGCGCATTCTTTTCCGCTTTTATAGCCCTCGACATTTCTTTAACGCGCTTTAAATCATCCCGCAATTTTTGCTTCTTATCGAATGACAATCGTATACCTCGCGTTTTTACGACCGACGAAAATCTGTTCAAATAGCCATGATAATAATCAGTAGACACTAGTACGCAAATTCATATTTTTCTAAACGAACGTGAGAAAAAAATGGCATCTAAATAAGGGATCTTCGATCTAAATATTAGAATTTAATTCGACGCATCGATACAAATAATGTGTTAATCATTTTCTACGCGGTACTGTGAATGTATCATGCTAAACGAAGTTAAAATGTATTTGTACGAAAACCTTTGCTTCTGTTCCTTCCATATTCGACCGGATTTTGGTTTGCCTTTAGGAACTTGGGACTCCAATGATTTTTCCTTTTTCCTTTTGACTTTCTTTGGTGCAGAATCGGGATTTTCGGTACTATCAGCAATCGGAGCATCGGATACTTGATTTAAAATATCTTCCGCGCTTATTACTTTCTCGTCGGTCGTCATCCTTTCATTGATCTTTCTTATTTCGATTATAGTATACAAAATTCACAATCTTGACGGTTCTTGTATGTAAACAAAGTTAATAAAGGTTATGTTTTTACACGTGGTTACGGACAACCGTATTAGAAAAGGGCTGTGGAGACATCTGTTAAAACATGTCGGAAACTTGTAGTTAAAATTATCTTTCGAGTAGTTTTTTAATGCAAATTTATATAAATAATCAATCTGCGGAATCTCCTGAATATGTTTCTAGTCTAAAAAGAATTTTGTGAACATTATTCGTACATTTTATTCGTAAACTTTACTGTTAATGGATCGCGAAGAAACATTTCCTTTCTTCGCGAATAACTCGCAAACTGCATGGAAAATAACATTAAAATTATATGCTACATATTCTCGAAGCTCTACTTTTTAATTTAACATCAAGAGCATTCATGAACGACGTCTAGTAGTCGATTAATTAGCGTTTATTTAAGTTAAATAATCGAATTCCGAAAGTACGATTAGCGAACCTTGTATAATTGCATATAAATGTAAATATCTCAGCTTTCAGATGTCCTATTTCAACGAATAAAGGTTCAAATTAAAGAGGAAATTTCCACGGATATGCGCACATAGTTAAACATATTATTACGTAATTATTACGTGCAGTGGGAGTTGTTTGAATGAAAGAAATCTAAAGAGACGATCAAAATTATCAAAAAGTTTCGCGCAATTGGTCAAACGTTAGCATCTGTCAATAATCCATATAAAATGTATCATTATTTACTAATCTGTAGTAACATATTACATTCAGAATGGAAAATATTACAAAATGGAAAAATTAAGGAGACTGAGCGCAAAACCTCCTCCCCCTCTGAGTGCCTGCGCAACACTGACGGAACACGGCTACGGCGCGTCTATTTGGCGAAGGAAAAGTGGAGGTAGCTATCGTGACGTCACGCATTGAGACTCCATGCCACAAGGCGCGCAATACTCTGCAATAAACCGAGATATTTTCGCTTCTAAAATGCGAACCGCTGAACTTATCGGCATAAAATAAATATCGTCATATTCGTGGGACTTTCCTCTTTAATTTGAACCCTTATTTGTTATAATTGCACACCGAAAAGCTGAAATATTTACATTTTACTGCAATTAGGCAAAGTTTGCTACTTGTACCTTCGCAGCTCTATTGATCGATTTACGTTCTCTTCCAACGGATGTCGCCTCATTCAATTTCCACGTGTTCTGTATTTACCATCCAATTTGTGAACATTTAAATTGTTTGCAATGGAATCGCTTCAAGAAATGTGCCAATTTTTAACTCCGGACACTCGACTAGATCTGAAAGCAATCGCGCTAGAACACGTGCTTGGTAAGTAGAAATTTAACAAAAAAAAGAAATAGTTCCTAACCTCATTCTTTAACCTATTCTTCCTATTTTATAGTTAATTAACAATCTAAATATTAAATTTCAGGCGTAACAGGAACCGCGGAGGGACGAGAATTGCTATTAAAACTTCCGGATGTATTAACAAAATTGATCGCGTTGACTCAAGATTCTTCCACGACGATATCGAAAGACGCGGCCCTGGCAATTATTAACATAACCGCGGATGAATCCGGAGCCAGCGCGTTCTTATTAATCTCCGAAACCCAGCCAAAAGATGGCAAATACAATTATAACTTAGTTGAAGTTTGTATTAGGTAGACAAATGATTCGTCGGATGCTCGAATGTATCGCAGCTTTGTTTATATTATTTGTTTAACAAATAGGAATGTAATGGACAAGGAAAGTATCTCAGCTGATCCTTGTTGCATGATACTTTCCAACGTGACTCGTCCGCATCATTTGGTGGACAGAATTATAACATTAATCGAAAAAAGCGGCTATACTTGGGACAGTATAGTTGCAGCGTTCACTGCTAAACAGTATAACAATGTTGGAGCCAAGCTTCACTATTTGGGGCCCCTGTTTAGCAATCTTAGTCAGTCTCCGCGTGTCAGAAGGTCGATTATTATTAGTATTAGGTGTATGCAGAAGTTTTAGTCTTATAAAATTAGCTTAATGATTTCTTTACTATTTGGAGCTTGCTGTGCATGCAAAATGTTTTTATAAATATGTTTCATTGGAATTGCCGACAAAAAGTTGCTATTAGATGATACATTGAGATCCTAATTGTGTATCATTTCCGGTTAAACGGAGAATTGTATTATATTACATAACGAGACTTTAAAAATCGATGTGCGATTTGTTGTCGCTGACTTATCGCATATTTTACGAAAAGTGTGCCGATGGCATTCGATTTAAGGTATGTGACGAGGAATAGCTCGCTTTTCGTTAAAAACGCGGTAACTTGGCAACAAAAAATCGTACATCGACTTTTAATAGCTCTTTGTAAAGAGGAGACTTTTATCTACAAAAGCAATGCCAAATGAATCGCGGAAAAAAATGATTAAAGCCCGTAGAGCCATTTGAACATACGAAACTTTGAAATAAAACTACTTCCAGTTTTTTACCTTACTCTTTGAAGTAAAAAAATGTTCGAAAGCCATCCATTTGCCTATAGAAAAGTAGAGACTTCGATCTTTAAAATGAGCCCAAGTTGATCGTCGCGCGATATTTCTTTACGAAGTTACAGCAGTTCGAAGATCGACAATTTTTCCATCGGAACTTTTTGATCCCTTAATTTTGCTCACGCGTGTACAACCCAATATTTATTTAACACGTTTGTATATACTTTGTTACGAAAAAACTACAGACTTCGTTGCGCAAGAATTACTATAATTTAATTAATTACATTGTATCGAAACAGCGTTGCGCAACGAGAGATATAAATAAACTCGTTTAAGGGCTACAGCTTTTGCATACACGTATTTGATACGTGCTTTTAAGTAATTGAAATACAGTTGTTACGTATTATAGGTACTTGATGGACAAGGAACGAAGCGTCATTCAAAGGCTGCTTCCGTTCACAGAGTACGAGGATAGTTTAATAAGACGCGGGGGAATTGTGGGCACTTTAAAAAATTGTTGCTTCGATGTAAACGATCACGAGTGGCTGCTAAGTCCCGAAGTGGATATTTTATCGTGTCTATTATTACCACTTGCCGGACCAGAGGAGTTCGATGACGAAGACAATGATAAGCTACCCATAAGTTTGCAATATTTGCCGGAAACAAAGAAACGGGAACCAGATTTAGATATTAGGTGACGAAACCTTTTTGGTAAAGCGTTTATGGGAATTTTAAATACGCGAAAAAGTATAGGATGCATTTAGTACGCTATATATCGAATATCGTATGCAAATTACGCGTTATCGTATTTTTTACTTAGACTTACTTTGCTTAGATTTTTACGTTTCTTCAATCTTATCAATAAACATATGAATTTTTTTTTATAGAAGTCGCTGTACTTAGATTATATGAAATTTTATAAAAATGCACGCCCTACTTGGAATACGTGCAATTTAATAAAAATCCGCGCTGTTTAAAATATGTGCAATTCAGTAAAAATCCGCGCTGTTTAAAGTAGCTGTAATTTAATACAAATCCGCGCTGTTTAGGATATTTGCAATTTTCTGAAAATCTGTACATTAGACTATTTTTGATTTTATACAAATTCCCGCTGCACTTAAAGTATCAGCAATTTCATAAGAATCCGCGATCTATTTAGAATATTCGCACGTAGTAACTATTATCCCATTTTTGCAACATTTTAGAATCATGCTACTGGAAGCTTTAGGTCAACTCTGTGCAACGAAAAAGTGCAGAGAATATTTAAGGGAGAAAAATACGTACGTGATACTCAGAGAATACCACAAATGGGAACGAAATAAGAATGCATTATTAGCTTGCGAAAATGTGGTAGACATTTTAATTAGGTAACTTCGTTTGTTTCTCTCTTCCCCCCCCCCCCCTTTTTTTTTAATTAAATTTATCATCGTTTCGAAAGCTAATCAACGTGCGTATTATTTTAGAACCGAAGAAGAGATAGGTTTAGATAATTTGAAGGAAATCGAAGTTCCTTCGTCGTACACGGAGAAGTTTCACAAAATGGATCAAGAATTTATTAATGGTACGTGATAAGATGCAGCTACAATTATTTTAATACACGCTTCTACGCATTAGATGTACACATTATAATAAAACAATCGTTTACCTCTGGCGAGAGGCTGCCCGTAATATTGCACTGCTCCCTTCCTTTATTCTACCTTTAATTACGTTATCAGGTCCAGTGGTAGCAACGGAACGATCGATCACATTCAATCACGAGTTTTTATATCAGATTGTTGCACGATAAACTGTTAACTCATTCGCGATCGCGACTATTTCATTTCAACTGACTCAATTCGTAAAAAGTGGATGGGCCTTTTTTCCATAAAAAAAAAACAGAAAAAGAAACGAAATTCACGAAGGATAGTTAAACTTACAAGTGATAATGCACAGGTACTTGTAAGGTTTATTATTAACGCGCACGGATTTTGCCGTACGAAATAACGGGTTAACAATTTCTTTCACGAAGTTCCAGATGCGAACAGTGAATCGACTCAGAGCCACTTTTGCTGAGATCAAATCCCGCAGAAAGGAGAATATGGTACCGTTAACAGCTGTGGTACATTTCTGACACATTTCTGCGAAGCAAGTAGATAGGAGTACCGTTATTAATTAATAGCCATACACGCGGTATATATATATATATCGATATCTTTTAGCGCGTCTGTTTCCGTCCATTTCTTCTTCCAATTAGCTTCGAGCAATTAAACTGCCTAACCGAATCCACGACCACGAGTTACCCCGCAGCGAACAACGTTATTTCTGAGGACGATAATAGAAACTTTACTGCTATCGCCAGCGTTCGATACTTCGACATCTTTTACGCAATTTGTCTTTCCTTCGAGTTAAATAACGCGTTTTACAATATTTACACCTCCTTTGCTAGCCGGTGCTGTTCTCAAAAGAAGAATCCAAAGAATCTGATCTAAAAATGATCCAACGACTGTTTCGCGTGTACGTTTTTATTTTCTAAACTCTTTGGTACCCTGTTCTTTAATACGTTCACTGCCCGACGCCGTCTTATGATATTCGATAGCAACGTTTCGATGCATTTTCAATCTCTTCGCGATTTTCATTCTTCGAAAGAGTAAGCGCAATTAGTCTCTTATGATCTGAACTATTATTGGCAGTCATATTCTCGAAATACAAATGGAATATAATTATTACGCGATGCGATTGAAACACTGTTTGCTTCTTGGCAAAATACAAATCTGAAAAAGGTTTCTTCATCGAAACTCATGTGAATGATGATGAAAAGTCACGAATGAATGTAACACAACTTGAGCAACTAGATCAGGTGATAGATGCTCAGTTGAAGTTCACTAAAATGTGCATTGACAAAAATTTCGTTTCGTTAAGTGGAATCGAATAAACGGAGTTCTGTGCATAAAACGTTCCCTCCAACAAAAGGGTTAAATTAAGCATTCTCAAGTTGCTTCGTTCAGAGTGCAAATCTTAATTATGCTAAACGTCTGAACAGTGAACGTGTCAACCAAAATCATCTCTGCGTTATCTAATTTGATGCGAATTATCTTTTAATATCTACTAAATAAAAACAATAGAAAAAAATCTTTAAAGAATTCCTTCGTAAAATGTTTTAGATCAGATTGATAAAGTAAGTAAGAAGGGATGATTGTGAAAGGGAAAGCGATGATCATGGTAAATATCCTAATCCAGCTTCCAAGCTAATAGAACTCCTAATGCTTGACGCGTTGCTGGCTCTTCTACTGATTCTATTCGAGTCAGCCCCGAAGATCGCGGCGATTTCTGCGCTCTTTTTTATGGAAAGGGCTTCGTGGTGCGCTCCAGATCTACTGGAGCAGTGGGAAAGGCATTTTTTATCCCTATCCGCGCCACCGACGTATACCAAACGACCCTGAGTATCCCTGGCACTGACCACTAGCACCTTTTCGCTGTCCGACGACTGCTGAGACTTTCGGCCCGGATTGAACAGGTCGTAATCCAGGGCGAGGTTGTTCGAACTGCCGTAGCTTGACGACGACTGCTTCTGCAAATCAATTACAGTTAGAAGAACCTCTAATTTTTGCCTTAGGCAGGAAACGAGAAACAATCGTTGGAAGGATTTGGGTAATTAACTCATTGCCGTGCAATTATTCTATTAGCTACTTTTGACTGGCTTTAGCTCATTACTACTTCTATAACGTAACACGTATAAATCGTTTGAACATTGTAGACAATTTTTATCTAATAATCTCTGATCTTATAATACAGAGGTAAAATTGAAATCTTAATTAAATTTCACCCTCAGTAGTATCTGTTGTAAGGTAATAAGTTAAATGCGATAGATACTAGAAAATACATAGAGCCATCCATTTTCTATGCTTTTAATTTCACATTTAATATTTCAGTACTCTTCGTATATTTCTGCATTAACCCTTTGCGGACGAGAAAAAATGATACGTAACAAATTTATACTCAATTACAAATCCATCACGAACATATTTAATAACGCTAAACGAATTTTCGCTGAATTATTATCGAATAGTGCATATTAGTGTCACTAATCCAAATTTGCTGCTTTGAAAATCGACATTTATCCATAGAATCGAAAAAGTTTCCGCGGCTATTCGTCCGCAAAGGGATAAAATTGTTTGTAATCTATACGAATCTATAACTCTAATGATTATCGAAATAAAGAGAATTCAAACTCCTTTTCCTCAGTCCTTCCCCTGTCAAACTTCCTCCTGTCCTCAGAATCCTTTGAAATTCTACTAAAAAAAACTTAACTCAAAACCCGAAACCTTTCTCACCCTGCCCGAAATCCTTGAAAATTCTCCTAGCAACGCTAAATTATAACGTTCCGGGGTTCGAATTACCTTGAGTACATCCAAACCTTGGGAAGGCGTTCGACTTCTACCGTTCTTCGTGGCTCGAGCTCTGTCGGGGCTTCCGGTTCGACTTAGGGTGCTTTCAGAAGGCACGATGCCCCTCTGCCTCAGCTGCTCCAGGATAGTAGGCCGGATTGGCTGCCGGGCACAATAACATTTATTACTTTCAGAGCAGCTGTCGGTGTCGCAGGCACACACCACTGTGTTCGGAGGCACATGGGGTTGTTCCGGAATCCTTCTCGACAGGGAACAGTAACACTTGTCCGCTGACACACAGGTGCACGATTCCGAATCGTAACTGCACTCGCTGCAACTCACGTAACCGCTGCTGCTTCTGTTCGCTGCTGCACCCGCGCTTCTATTCAATCTTCTACCTGTGCAACCGTAATTATACGCATTCATGTATATATATATATATAGCGCAAAGTCACCGCGATACAATCGAGTTAATTAATAAGAATCGGCGAGCAACATCGTATTTAACGCTTCGTCTTATTAAGCTTTTTAATTGCCACACGCGTGTTTCGGATAACGTTTTTCAATGCCTTAATTGCGCTTTCGCGCACGCCGTTTGAAATTTATACACCGCTGCAAACGTTGCAAGCAATTTGTATTCGATAATAGTTAATCTTGTAAATTGACGCAATAACAGTTAGGATTCTAATTGCGGGTGAGTAAGATCTTCGTGCATTGAGAATTTATATAGATCAGATATTTTTATGCATCGGGAATTTTTACTCATCGGGCATTTTATGCGTTGAGAATTTTTATAGCTACATCAGAAATTCTTATGCATTGGAAATCGTTGTATATTAAAAAAATTGTATACATTGGCAATTTTTACGCATTGGGAATTTTTGTACATTGGAAATTTTATGCTATGTGAATTTTTATAGGTACATCAGCAATTTGCATTCGTTGGAAATTGTTATGCGTTAAGAAAATATGTGCATTGGAAATGTAAATAAGCAAATAAGTGCAGGATGTGCACAATATGCAACGGTATACTAAACGTTTAAATTACAGTATACTAAATGTTTAAATTCATTCTATTTTGTTACCATAGTTTGATAGTATAGCTAGAATTATAATTACGGTTGATTGCTAGAATGTGGATTTTTATGCACTACGAAATTTAACGCATTGGAAGTTTAAATATACAGTAAAGTGAAGAATATAATATGCACATATAATATGCAACGATATTCTAAATATCTAAATTAAGTATTCATTTTACTTCACATTATTGTAACTTAATAATGTACTTACGATTATAATTGCATTTATGGGAAATTTAGATTTGCAAAACGGCGCAGAATACACGTAACACGCAAAAGTATTCAACATTTTTAAAACACGGTGAAAATTATAATATTTAGACGGTGAAGCAATCCTGCGTTTAGGCACAATTTCTTCAATTTTATGTACAAAAATCTCAATTTGCACAAAGATCCGCAGTCTAATAATTACAGTTGATCACTGGAATGCGGATTTTTATGCAACGAATTACGTATCCCCTTTATAATCGCCTAACTTTAATTTATCGCGTAACGTAATTTCAAGAATTACGAAGAAATAATTTAAGTAAGGCTTATTCTAAACGGTTTCAAAACCAATTTTAAATTGAAGATTATTTTGTAATTTTCTTCTCGAGTAACGAAGTCCATTCATAACGAATCCATCGAAATTTACAATGTGCACACGCTTAATATCATTTTTATGAGAAATTACAAATGGAGGGTCATTTTGTTCCTTAAAGGAAATGAGTTAAATACAGCGATACTTACAGGTATCACTGTCCTCAGAAGTAGTGTGACATCCGGCATTTTTATTGGCCCTCCAAGACGATCTCCTCTTTCCCAATCTGTTAGCCAGCACTCGATTTCTATGATTGTTCCTAGCATCGCAGGAAGAGCTACTTCCGAAGCTATCGTTCAGCCTTCTGGCGGGAAATATCACGGAAGTGAATTCCGTGGGGCCACCCTTTAATCTTGACACCGATCTCTTGATAGCCCTGCCGAGTAGACATGATCGACGACTGGATCGTCTTCGTTGCGGCCTTCGACGTCTCCTCATTATGCTAGCCGATCTCTGGTACAATTCGTCCTGTGTCAGGGTCGCTGCTAATTTGAGCAAGAATTCTTTGTACAGCGGCTTCAGGTCGTTGAAAGACATCCCTTCGGGATCTGAAAGCAAATTATCATATTCCTTTCTGGATACTAAAGATGTTATATATATTATATCAGTGAAATCGTACCAATTAAAGTAAGTATAAAGTTTAAACGCAAGCTCGATTGGAATATTTGTTAAATAAACTGGAATCGTAACTATAGTCGTGTTATTTATACAAATTATTATTCACCTTTGGGTTTCGAGAGTTTCGAATCATAAAAGTAGCTCAAAGTATATATATATAACTAATATTCCAATCGAGCTTGCGTTTAAACTTTAGACTTATTTTAATTGGTACGATTTCACTAATTTATTAGAATCGTTCGTACCGAGAGAAAAGAAAAATGATCTATACATACAAGAATAGAATTTTTGTAAGCTAAAAAGATGACTATTGTTACAACTGGGTTTCTTACATTCCCATAACTTCTTCTAAATAATTAGTTCTCGAAGCTTATTCGCTTATTCGTTTATTTAAGCATCACTTAATTGTATTTAATAAATAATTTGATTTTCTATGAGAAATACAGGATCGTAAAGTACGGCCTTTACTCTTTAGTTTAAAACGAAAATTAAGCAGCTACGATTTCTTTTTGCAAAGTTACAACGATTTAAAGTAACCCTTGTATTTTCTACGTGCACTGTCTATATTATCGTTACGCCAATCAGAGACATTAAGCTTTAATTTAAAGACGAAAACCATTATCCTACGATTATTTTTGACGAAGTTATAATTAATGAAATTTCGCCAATTTCTATGCAAAATTATTTTGTGCCCTGTGTATCTTTTATATATTTTATTTCTTATATCAATGATTGGATTGGCAGAGTGATTATGGTGCGAGACTGTAAAAAACCCATACTAAACTATTTCTTCTATCACTGTCTAACATTCAACCGCGTAAAAATGTCATAATTGTTCTCTACTAAATCGATTTTAATAATGACACTTTTGTATCCCGTGTTTAATGTTACTAGCCGGTTATTCTTATCAAAAGTCCCAAAACGATTATAATAATTAGTTTCCACTGTATTGAGTCTCACGAAATTCTGAAGGCTGAAAATTACTCGAGTAATTTGTACGCATAATAATAAATAAATAAATAAAACGAGGATATAAAAATCCTTGTCATCGGGAATAACTCTGAACGATTATTATTAACTTACCAATAATAGCAGCCAGGATGTCGTCGACGCTGGTCAATCCTTCCTGGTTTCTAAACTCGTCGAACAGCTCGGTGAATCCCAACGGCGTGCCACCTTTGATGCTATTAGGCCTTCTCGCGCTTCCGGGATTCAGAAAGCTTCCTCTTCTGGGTAACTCGACTCTGGTCATCAAATCTCCTCGATCCACGTCCACGTCGCTTTGCGATCTCTTCAATTTAGTCTCCTGAAGTATTTTCATCGCATCTTCCGATCTGCTAACAGGCGGTTCGCTTCCAGCCCTGCTCCTCTTTCTCACCCTAGGCTGGCTGTACTCCGGCAGGTTCAAATTCGACGTAGAATCGCTCAGCTGTTTCTTCAGAGGTTTGTCCATGGTCACAACTCTGCTTACTCGTTTTCCGGAACTGGTTTTCTCCTGATCTCTGGATCTCCTCCTTTCGGCGGACACGGAATCGCCGAATATTTCTTGATTCAATTGATAAAGATCGCTGATTTTGCTCGATCTACCAAAGAATATATCCTCTTGGGAGCTTTTTATCTTCCTCTTGTCATCGTTGAAAGAGTTTCCAAGCTTGCTGCTTCGTCCGCTGTAAATTTCCTCCTGCGCGAGGCTGTAAATTTTGTCGGCGTCTTTAAAATGATCTTCGTATAGTCTCTGTTTGCTTCCACGTTTGTTGGCTCGCTCGTACAGCGAATTTTCCTCGCTCTTACAGCTTGCTTTCTCCACTCTGTCGTGGATTATTGTCTCCAGTCTTGGGGAGTACGAATCTTGCCGTTTCAACGATGTTTGCGGAGCGTTTAAATCGTAAGAGCCGTGCGTCTTCTCGTAAACCTTTTCTTTCGCGTCTTCGAGCTCCTTGATGGGACTCTCCTTCCCTGTACTAGTGTTCTTCTCCATTTTCCCCGCAATCGGAAGCTTCTCGTACCTATTCAGCACCGCTTCGTAAAATCCAGAAGCTCCGAGATCGTAAATTTTCCCCGTAAGATTGGAAATCGCTGTGGAATTCTCTGCTTCGATATTTTCCGCGATTCCAGAATCCTTTTTGCCCCCGAAGCATTTGTTCTTCGAATTTTGCCGTTCCTCTTCTTTGGACACCCTCGAATCGAAGCTCTTCTGGATGGAACTGAAGCTTTGAACCGCAGGACTGACTTTTCCCTTCGGAAGAACATCTCTTCGTTTCCCTCGAGCCTCCAATATGTCCTCCGCTTTCGTGTCGGAGTTTTTCTTCTTCCTTCTCGGCGCTTTTATCGCGTCCGACGATTTCGTCGCTTCGTCTTCCGTTATCGAGCTGCAAACGGAGGTTTTCTTGGTCCGCGGGGGACGCACCGGGTGCGTAGGAGTGGATCTGACAACTTCCGGTGGGAGGATACTCATTCGAGTGGCGATTCTGCTGTTAGGACTCGGTTCTCTCACGCTGGACGCAACCGAAGCGAGACTCACGCATCCTACGCCGTTCGCGTGACGCGGTCGACGACGATTCGCGTCCAGATCCGCGAGAAGAGCCCGGTAAAGAGTTGCAGCCGCTGCTACTGCATCTTCTTCCGTTTCGCAGGCGAACGCGTGGCATTCCAATATCCTGGTGGCGCCTGGTCGTCGCATCACCACCGCGAAAATCGGGGGATAATTGTCCGTTGCGCTTTTCAGTCCACGCATTGTCCTGCAAAGAGTGAATTTCCACTGTCAGCAGTTTCTTCTTAACCCTTTTACTAAAATCCTTTTCCAAATTTAAATCCCAAATTCACGAATTGCTCTTCAAGTATTTAATACGTTAAATCTGCTGGAATTAATCGTTGCCACGATCATTCTCCAAATCTAAGCTTCTATAAAATTAATTATGAAACTCTAATGATTATCAAGATAAATAGGTAATAACCACGAAAACTTTCCTGTTAAATTAAAATCCTTTTCCAAATTTAAATCCCAAATCCACGAATTGCTCTTCAAGTATTTAATACGTTAAATCTGCTGGAATTAATCGTTGCTACGATCATTCTCCAAATCTAAGCTTCTATAAAATTAACTATGAAACTCTACTGATTATCAAGATAAATAGGTAATAATCACCAAAACTTTTCTGTTAAATTAAAATACTTTTCCAAATTCAAATCCCAAATCCACGAATAGCTTTTCAAGAATTTAATCCGTTGAATCGGCAGGAATTAATCGTTGCTACGATCATTCTCCTAATCAAAGCTTGCAGAGAATTAATTACATAGATCCGAGTCGGCGTTAATTTCTCTTTACGCCGCTTTCCATCGTAATGCTTATGTACATATATACCTGTAGAGGTCCGCGTGCTTCTCTTCGCCTGCGTGGCTTTGCTCGTGATCGCCGACCAACGGCAAGAAAGCGTGATACAGCTCTCCCGATGATGTCCTCTTAAAGCGAAGCCTCAACGCGCTCCACACGGCGATTCTACGAAAAGGGTTGATTTTCTCGCAATTGTCAGAGATGCGAAACGTCAAACCCCGTCTGGAAACTTCGAGTTCCGCCCTCACGGAGCCTTCGATTCTCTCCACAAGTTGACGAAGTGGTTCTTGGAGACCTCGAACGCTCGCTACTCGACCTCCCACTGGCGCTGCGCCCATGTACTTCACCTAGAATTGTAAATTTATGCTACAATGCGTACATCATTAGATCGAATTAGATATTAGATTTCTTTATTGGGTTTCCATATGGATTACAAGAGTCCCATACATGTAAATATAAATACCAGCATATAAATGAAAACAATAGGCAAAAAATTGTGAGGCAAGTGGTTAAGTTTCCCATAAATGCATGGAAATCCGTAGTACAGTAATCACGCGAATCTCCATCCATTCATGACTTCGTACGCAACATCTTTCTTTCATTCTTCTCGCGAATTCCCCACAAACCCACTTCCTCGTTTCGCTTATCATGTTCGCGTAACTTCGTACACGCTTCATTCCCCGAAGCGTGCGCGCGTAATTTATGCACCAGCATATAATACGCGTGGGGCTATAAATTTCAAGTCTGGTGGAAGTCTTGCGGACGCTGGCGGGAAGATTATATCCGTGTGGATGGCGTCGAGCAGGCAATGATCCGCTGTTGACCTCGGCGTAAGATTCATCGAGAACGGCAAACAACGGAACGATGCGGAAGAGGGACGCCGTAAAAGCGGGGCAATAAGAAAAATCCGCATACCACGGCAACGAAGGGGAATTTTTCAGCGCTGCAAATAGGCGGCAGCCAGCCCCGTCACGCTTCGCGAATCGTGAACGGAATGAAAGTGACGATTAAAAAACGCAGCTGGGACCACGACTGCCTAACTAAGGAAAGTCATAGTTTCTGCATTTGGAGACGACTCACAGCCGAAATAGACGATATATAAGGCGAGGATAAAGAAGAAATAGATGAGAAATTAGAAAGATAATACGGAGAAATCAAGATAAACACTGGGATTTGGAGTTAGGCTGATATATTCATATACTTATCTGTTGATATATTGATATATTAATGTACTGATATATTGATATGTTCATATACCGATGTATATTCATATATATTGACGTATTGATATATTCATATCGATTTATTGATTTATTGACATATTAGTATGCTGATATACTAATATATTGATATATTGATATAATGGTATATTGGTACATTGATACAGTGGTATATTGGTATATTGATACATTGGTATATTGGCACATTGATGAATTGAAACATAGATATATTGATATGTTGATATATTGACATGTTGATATATGGATATATTGCTATATCGATACATTGATATATTGATATAATGATACCATTATATGGTATATTGGTACATTGATATATATTGATACATTGATAAATTGAAACATAAATATATGATATATTGATATTTTTATATATATACATATATATGTATATACAATGTAATCCGAACCCAATATAGTGCACAATTTTTTGACAAAAATGGTACTTGACTATCAATTGGGTATCAATATATCAATATGACGACATAACGATATATATATATATATCGATATATATATAAATTTATCAATATATTATATCAATGTATCAATATGACGACATATCAATGTATAAATATATATACATATATATACGTATTATATATATATTTATACATTGATATGTCGTCATATTGATACATTGATATAATATATTGATAAGTATATAATATATATATCGATATATTTATACATTGTTATGACGTCATATTGATATATTGCTACCCAATTGGTTTCCAACTACAATTTTTGTCAAAATTGTGCACTATATTGGGTTCGGATTTTTGCTATAAATTTTTGTCTCAGTGGAAAACTTCGAACAACCGTAGAAGTGAAAATTGAAACGACCGTAAGGCCGAAGATTTCTCAAATAATGAAACTAATAGCAACTCGTGTGATTTCGTTCACGTAGAAAGTGCGTCTCGTTGTTTCTTTATTTGAGCGAAGTGCAACGGAAAACTTTTCAATTTCTTTTTTTTTTATCCATTATGCAAACGCTAGAAAACCGTTTATCTTTACTTCGATTAAATTATCGAAGTCTCCCCGATAAATCTGCGCTGATTACAACTTTATCGTAATCAATTCGAGCGTTAACGACTTTCAGTAGATTTTTCTTGTTGGAAAAAGAAAAATAGCTTGTAATAGAGGAATGCGATGGATGTCGAAATCGTGGCCTCCTTGATACATTTTTCATCGTTCCTTCGAGATCACGTATAATATTCGCCTCTTTCTCGATGAAAATTGCGCTCGACCGTGTCGCATAATTAGTAGTCCGCGATACTAAGTGTTACGACGTTCTTAATCTCTGCCGGCACGTTTCGTTCTACTCTCATTCGACCAAATATCATTTAATACACGCCTCTTGGAACCACCATCAGATAAAAGAAACATCTAACTCTAATATTCTAAACACATTACTTTACTTATTAATTACTCAAAGCCTGCATGCTTCTTTCAATACTTTTGAAACATTCTCAACTAAGTGTCTTTTAGGCCATCGGATAGAAAGAATATTTAATCACAATCTTTTCGAAACATTCTCAATCATTATCCATCTAAAGAAACGATTTCTTTTTTTTTTTTTTGAACAGTCAGATAAAAGGAATATTTAATTTCAATATTTCTAACAGTCTCAATTATTTTGTATCTAATTAAGCATACTTTAAGCCACTGGATAAGAAGAATATATTTAATCATAAGTGAGCCAAAATTTAGTAAATATTTTACTACGAATTTTCTACCTAATTGTAAGTCAAGATCTAGTAAATATTTTACTACGAATATTCTACCTAATTATAAATCAAGATTTAGTAAATATTTTATTACGAATATTCCACCTAATTATAAATCAAGATTTAGTAAATATGTTATTACGAATATTCTACCTAATTGTAAGTCAAGATCTAGTAAATATTTTATTACGAATTTTCTACCTAATCGTAAGTCAAGATTTAGTAAATATTTTATTACGAATTTTCTACTTAATTGTAAGTCAACATCTAGTAAATATTTTATTACGAATTTTCTACCTAATTGTAAGTCAAGGTTTAGTAAATATTTTATTACGAATTTTCTTCTTAATCGTAAGGCAAAATTTAGTAAATATTTTATTACGAATTTTCTATATAATTGTAAGTCAAGATTTAGTAAATATTTTATTACGAATTTTCTACCTAATTGTAAGTCAAGATCTAGTAAATATTTTATTACGAATTTTCTACCAAACTGTAAGTCAAGGTTTAGTAAATATTTTATTACGAATTTTCTTCTTAATCGTAAGGCAAAATTTAGTAAATGTTTTATTACGAATTTTCTATATAATTGTAAGCTAAGATTTGGTAAATATTTTATTACGATTTGTCTACTCAAATCAAGATTTAATAAATAATAAACTTATGAATAATTTGTGGAATTCTGGGAATTCCCGTTATTCCTTCTAAAAGCATTTTGATCTGCTTTCTTTCCTCTTCGACCGAGTTCGTCGTACATTAATTATACGTCGATCTAAATTTTATTTACGTTCTCGGTTGCCACACGTTAATCTCTCGATCCTTTTACGCGAATGAATGTAAAAAATTAAAGTAATCAGGACGTTATGCACATTTTATCCGAGTGTTTCCTTAAAGTTAGACTGAATTAAATGTATAAGAAGAAAGAAACCTGTATCTTAGCTCGTTGTGGAATAGCAAATTCCAGCCTCGTTCCACCGTTCGATCTATGCTTTTAAATAGAATTGGATTAACTTTCAGAAAAAGAAGCCGAGAATTTTGAAGTTTAACAGCCGTAGAAGAGCAAGATTTCGATTGCGAAGTATGAAATATTCGATTGATGCGTGTTCAGTGGTAATTTTCAATGGCGAAGTAGGTGAATCCTTGGCAAAGGCGCGAACAGCTGCGAACTTGTCTCGAGAGTGGAACGAATGGCCGTTCCCCGAGATTTTTCTGAGCACGAATGGAGAGGGACGAAGACATGGCCGTACGATCGAATTAACATAAGTGAAAATCCTCTTTTTCTTCGTGATCCCATCTAATTGCAGTGAAATCTTTGTGGGCCGCAAATCCTTTCTGCGACATATGATTCCTCGATACGATCGATTTCGATACGAAGTGTCAAGATCGAAGCTTTCTTTTCGTTTCGAGATCGAGAAGATGGAGGAGAATTTCAACATATGGAATTTTCCAATATTAACCCTTTGCACTCGGTTCATTTAACCTTCTTCTTTATATTCGCGAGTTCAATTCAAAGCAAATTAAAGGCAACTCATCTTCTTTTCGAAATACGTAATATTATAGGTTTCAATTCTCACAAAAGCCATCGAAACGTGTTATAATTACCGTTGAACTTTGTTACTAAAATATTTATCGAGCGGATAATAGACGAAAAATACTTTCTATGGTGTTAAAGGATACAAAAGTATTGAATTGTATCATGTATATATTCATCCTGCTTCGTTATTATCGTCGAGATAATAAAAGTGAATAAGTCTCAACGTTATCAAATTATTAATCCTAAAAGAGGACCAACCAAAACGTTGACAATTCGAGGGCTTGGAATTGGAATGTTTCGAAATTGAAGCACTTGGATATTCAAAGACTTGTTCAAAGGATATTTGATGGTTTGAAAAATATAATAATATGTAGAATATAATATATATAATGATATATAATATAATGTACATAGTAATATGTAATATATTATATATAATAATACATATAATATAATATATATAATAATATATGTAATTATATATATATAGTATAATAATAGGTAATATACTATATATAATAATACATATAATATAATATATATAATAATATATGTAATTATATATATATAGTATAATAATAGGTAATATACTATATATAATGACACATATAATATAATATATATAACAATATATGTAATTATATATATATAGTACAATAATATATAATATACTATATATAATAATACATATAATATAATATATATAATCACATATGTAATTATATGTATATAGTATAATAATATATAATATACTATATATAATAACACATATAATGTAATATGTATAATAATATATAATATACTATAGATAATAATACATATAATATAATATATATAATACAGTATATATAATAATACATATAATATAATATATATAATACAGTATATATAATAATACATATAATATAATATATATAATCATATATGTAATTATATATATATAGTATAATGATATATAATATAATACATATAATACAGTATATATAATAATATATATAATACAATACATATAACATATATAATGTAGTATATAGAATACGGACACTGACATTAATTGTGGTATGTACGCTATACACGTTATAGAAATATCTATAATAGTAACAGGTGGAAAACTAGAAGAAGAAGAAGAAGAAGGAGGAAAAGATAGAAAGTAATTGATATAGGTATTTACCGGTAAAATGGCGGCAGCGCATTCCCCGGGAGTTCCGCTTTCGGCTTCCACGGAAGCGAACATCGCTTCGATTCGCGCCTGCACAGCGCTGTTAACCCTTTTTTGCTCATCCGCCCCCATGTCCTCCAGATGATTCGAGCTCATTGTTGACACTGCACCGTACCATCCGCCCATAGTGGATCCGTAAATCGATCTAAATGGAACAGTTTTTCCTTCAGTCGAAGTCTCGCTCTTCTAAGAGTGAAATCAATTAAAAAGCGTGGGTAAAAGTGTTGGGTGAATTTAATATTATATTTTCGTTACCTTACGAGCTGCTTTAATTGGTAGAGGAGATTAAGGAAAATTGAGAAAGCGAGAAAGTGATACTCGGATTAATAGATTAATTAACGGGCCGGCCGCGCGTATTTATGCATTTATGGGAAATTTAAGGTTGCGAAATATTTCGCTAAGCACGCGATATGCAAAAGTATACAATGCGTACAATGTAATGTACACGTTGTTGTATCTTTAAAGCGAAACGAATTTTTTTTACCAAAATTCCATTTCTTAAACCGAGCTTTTAAAGGTACGAATTTTACTATCAATTAAATTAAATTCGTTTTCGAGGAAACGGCGAAATTTCTTTTAATTCTATATTACGAAGGTGTCGCAAAAATTAGTATATCAAAATACAAAATATGCGATACAAAATTGCCTTGCGTATAACGTTAAAATTTGTCCAAGCTACTCTTTTCAATAGTTTCGATTATCTTTTAAGCTGCTTGAAAAGTGTACATGTTCCAAAGATTTGTACCAAAACGTCAATTAAGCATTGCACAGGGGTTTTTCTTTCAGTAGTAGGTACATTTTACGACAATTTCGTAATAACGTAATTCGTAACGAAGTATCGCAATGTACGGTTAATCCCTTGCCCTAAAATTATTTTACAACCTACATAAGCTAGCTTTAGTTGATCATTGCATCGTATCGCGTCAACTACAAATCATACGAATATTGAAAGCAATTATCTTACAGCCTCTAATCTTGTAACAAAAAGCTAAGGCGAAAGTTCCAATTAAATTTGATCCCCAATGCGGTATTTGCTTTTGTTGACTTTGGGCCACGAATCGTAGAAGGAGCGTGACTCGTTATCGTAAGCTAAGGGGTCGCAACGCGTTCAATTAATCCTTTACGGACGAGCGTCGACAAATAGTCGGCTAATCATTTTTTGGCTTTCCGAACCCACGTCGTTTTTTAAAGCACGAAACATAATGTAACGAATACTTAAAACCGATAATAAATACTTGAAATCGTTGAAAATGAAATGGTTTCGAACTGAAAAGTGTGAAAACACAAAGTCGTAGAATTGAAAACTCAAGTACTTGCACAAGTTTCGTTACTTCTCGCCATTCAAAGGGTTAAATGGATGTTAAATTGGTACCTCGAGTCCTCGAAAAGAGCATCGATGCGAGCCTTGCTCCTGAGTGAGCATTCCGATGCGGGACCAGCCAATCGGAAGCCATCCTCGTAACAGGGCATCCCCACGCAGGACATTTTCACTAAACTTAAGCTACAACACGATCCACAGATCTAGCTGTATCCCTTGCAAGCTCCCTAGAGCTTCTCTCTTTCCTGTACTTCCACTAAACGACGTCATTCGTTCTGCAACAATTCAACATGCATCTTTGTTAGAAGATTAACACTATAATTATCATCTAATCCAAGGTAAATTGATCCATTTTGCCGCGTATGCGCGTCTGCTAACAATATTCGTCAAAATATTCACTTCTATTCCTACGAATATTAATGTATTCAAGTACGAACTCTATCGTTTTGTTGGACGATTGACCTAATGATTCAGCGTGGATAAGCGTATCAGAACCAAAACAACTTAGTCAGTCTTGTTTTCGCATTTTCTTAGAGAAAGTGGGCAACCCTCGCCCAGGACTAGGTTAGTCATCCAGTACAAAGGGTCAGAGACATCCCCTCCTCACCCAAAAAACCTACTAGATAAGTACCGTCGCAGCGACAGACTCTCTGCACTTCATTTTCGACGTCTACTTCGACTACGACTTCTAATTCTTCTCTTTTTTTTGACCATTGCGGCAGCGGTCTGTCCGCAATTCCGTGTTTCCGCGTCGTCCGTTGTGGCCGGAGTTGTGAAATTGAAACGCACCGAAATATATTGTATTTAAACAAATCGGACTTCGTGTTTCTCACCCGGATCCCAACAGTTTTCTCTTACGTTGAACGATTCGCGCTCGCTCACTGGTATACTCTTTGCATTATCTTTGTTTGTATGAAACCGAGTTTTTGCCAGTGGAAATAAATGAGTAATTATAATGGCGAAGCTTCGATTACATCGAAGGCTTTAACCCTTTGCGGACGAGCGTCGACAAATAGTCGCCTAATGATTTTTGGTTTTCTGAACCCGTGTTGACATTTAAAGCAAAAAACTTAACGTAACGAATACTTAATACATTAATAAACATTTAAAATCGTTGGGCATTAAATAGTTGGGAACTCAAGAACTTTAAAATTCAAAAACGTAAAATTCAAAACTAAAGTACTCCCATAGGTGTCGTTACTTCTCGTCCGCAAAGGGTTAAAGTTCAGCTACGAAGCACCTAAATTGAGGAATCTGAATGTTAAGAAATTACTCGGCTTCGAGATGAATAAATTAGAAGTTACCTGAATTTTAAGGAGCAACGAGAAAACCAAAGAACGTTTCCCTTGAAACGAATAGCAAAGTGTTACTAACGATACGTAAGAGATGGTAAAGAAATGGCGCCTGTTGACTGCAGAGCGGCGCGAGAAAGATATGACGACGAACGCACGACGCGACGGCGCGTTTAAAAAGTATACAAAAATACGCGCGGTTGAAAAAATACGAAAGATGTACGAAGTGGGGAAGTTTTCGAGATCTCGCTAGGATCTCACCTCGTTTCCACGGACTCTTGCCGTTCGTCTGCAGCCTGCGTTAAATTTATGCGAGAACACGCCACGTCGGACGAGCTGGCAATTAAAACTGTAATTGCAGACGAGATTGGATAAGGAATGCGTCCGATCAACAGGGCCCGTTTTACGAGCCACAGTAAAAGTGAACAGCGAACATTTTTATCGAATCGGTCGGAATATCTTTCATGCATAAATGTTTGTATCGATGCTTTCAGGACTTGTTAGCTGGCCGAAATGAATAGATTTAGAAAGAATAATCTAAAACTTACCAAATATTATACAATATATTGTACAAATTTTTATTTCGCAACGAACATGGAATTTACACTGCCTTTGATTTTTATTACGCAATAGTTTAACGAAACAAGTTTGTAAACAGACTTCATTAGCAGAAGTATGAATTCGATCTCTAAATGGTTGAATTTAACTTACAAAATATTATTCAGTGTATTATAACACTTTTTATTTGGTAACAAACATGGAATTTACACTGCGTTTGATTTTTATTACGCAATAGTTTAACGAAAGAAGTTTGTAAACAGACTTCATTAGCAAAAATATGAATCCGATCTTCAAATGGTTGAATTTAACTTACAAAATATTATTCAATATATTGTATAATTTTTTATTTCGCAACGAACATGGAATTTATACTGCATTTTCCTTTTATTAAACAACAGTATAACGAAACTTTGTAAACAGACTTTATTAGCAAAAGTATGAATTTGATCTCCAAACTTAAAGAATTTAACTTACAAAGTATAATTCAATGTATTATAATATTTTTTATTTGGCAACGAACATGGAATTTATGCTGCATTTGATTTTTATTATACAACAATATAATAAAACTTTGTAAACAGACTTCATTAGCAAAAGTATGAATTCGATCTCCAAACGTAACGAATTTAACTTACAAAATATTATTCAATGTATTGTATCATTTTTGATTTGGCAACAAACATGGAATTTACACTGCGTTTGATTTTTATTACACAACAGTATAACAAAACTTTGTAAACAGACTTTATTAGCAGAAGTGTGAATTCGATCTCCAAACGTAAAGAATTTAACTTACAAAATATTATTCAATGTATTGTATCATTTTTGATTTGGCAACAAACATGGAATTTACACTGCATTTGATTTTTATTACGCAATAGTTTAACGAAACAAGTTTGTAAATAGGCTTCATAAGCGAATGTATGGATTCGATTAAACCTGTAATTGCAGACGAGATTAAATAAGGAATGTGTCCGATCAAGAGGCCCCGGTAAAAGTGACGGGCCCCTAGTAATTTCACCCTTTAATCAACCTTTTCATTCAAGGTCGTCGATTCCGGATCGTAAAATGCGTAACGAATGAATTATCACCGTGTAAACGACTCGTTTAGTAGCTTCTCTTTCAATTTACAGGCAAACCAATTTGTGTGTTCGGTAGAATGTTTGCTAAACAGATAGTGTAGCTTCGTTGGCGATCGAGATATTACTATTTTAATTAATCCCTCCAGATCGAAAGGTTCTTCATGAGTTAGAAACACGCTCTATACGAAACAACTTTTTATCACGTTTGAAATTAAACAACGTATAAATTTGATACAAGCGAGATGAAAGCTAACTGCAAAGTTTAGAAATTCGTGAGTTTGAAAATTCGAAAGCTTAGGGATTGAGAAGCTTAAAATATTGAAATTTTGGATATTCGAAGCACTGACATTTTTAAAGCTTGCAAGTATAAAAATTTGGGAATTTGGGGACTGGAAATTCGGAAGCTTAGAAATTCAAAGACTTAGGAAATCGTAAGTTTAATAGTTCGAAGACTTTTATTATTCGAATGCTTAGAAATTCGGAAGCTTAGAAATTCAAAGACTTAGGAAATCGTAAGTTTAGTAGTTCGAAGACTTTTATTATTCAAATGCTTAAAATTCGGAAGCTTGGGAATTCTAAAGCTTAGAAAACGACGTGAGAAAAACTTAAAACCGTTTTAATAATAATAATACGACCCAGTTTCATTCGAGTAAGGGAGACTAAGGTCAATAGTAACATTTTCACTTTGGAATATCACAACCTAAAAAGTATTACGCTTAGAGTAACAATTTTTGTACGAAAATCTTACACAATTATTTAACAATATTTGTTCATAATCACTTTACTGTGTGCTAAGTAACACTCAAGTTATTAATAAAAAAATAGGAAGCCTAAAAAGTATTACAACTGTCCCTTATCTCGGGACAATAAAAGCAATAAATAAAAACTAATTAAAGCAATTAATAACACGGCATGAGATCAATAGCAACACACTTTTATCCTTAAAGGGATCACGTTATTCGTTCAACTAAATTATAACATTTATAACACGAACAAATATGTATAAGAATAGTAAACTACTATTTGCACAATAAAGCTAGATACAAATCAAATGATCTTTGGGACGTGGTTAATATATACACGTAGGATATACTGTCACGAACGGTTCTTGATTTTATTTTAACAATAATAATTATAACAGGTATACATTAGCTAGAGTATGAAAACACGGCGCGGTTACGCGATAATATCGTCTCCTGAATCTGCGAGATGGAACTTCGTTTCGCGTCGAGGGCTTCGGTTGAGAGAATGCCTCAGCTCGACGCTCTCGAAGGCTTGGCCCTTCGGGGTAATAAAATATTCTGGAAAATCCCAGAAAGTGGGGAAAAGTATGTACAGTGCAGTGATGACTTGTTGGTGAGCGTCCTACAAGCTGAACGGCACAGGGGCAAGGGGAGCTGGTCGCTCGCTCCGCCGATTAGCCAGTAGAAAATCTTTCTTCCGAATTCTTGGATGCTACATGCATAGTAGTAGGTCCTTCATATTCGCTAAGGATTCGCGAGAGCGGACCCTGCCAGGTAGCTTCTTCAAGATTTCCCCACATCCTCGCGAGAAAAAAAATTAGGTTTACGCCAATGTGATTCAGTTGTAGTTCCAACTCGTCCTATCTCACTTTACCTCGACGTGTTTTGTTTCGCATCCTTTGTCACGCAGTAGACTTGAACTCGTGACCGATTCAACCAATGAATATAATACGTGTGTCTGAAGGTGTCGCTAATATGCGACAGCCAATCGGTTTGCCTCGCCATCAAGTGATCACTGCACTGTACACGCGTTGCAGCGGGTTTGGGACCATGCCCCTCTGCCTGCTTGCGCTCGGGGCCCGAGCGTTCGGTTGCAGGTAAGTATCTAAACCCGCGGAAACGCACGCTGCCTTTTCTCTGGGATTTTTCCACTCGTGGTGTGCGATTGTACGCCACACATCTAAAAATAAATTTTCGTCGCCATATTCTTATAGATATTGAATTATTTAACGTGTTACAATTGATCCATATTATCATTGTTTATTCCTATTCGTTTTCCCCTATTCGATTTTGTACGTACAATTCTCTTTAACAAAAATTGTTAATGGTGAACGGAATTGGTTAACATTTGGAAAGATATTCGCGTGAATGTTGGCAAGCGCTGCGCGAAATACGTGGGAGACTTTAACGATCGCAAAGAAGAGGCGCGCGGCAATTTCAACGCCGCATTAGCCGCGTTCGCTTAATTTATCAATGCGGCAACTGTGTAATTCCTATGTGTATACAGTAGAAACGCGGCAATTTGTCTTCTATGCATATTCGCTGCATCATTACGAAGCTGTGTACACAGCGTATTACAATTTCGCCAATTTGTGTACTTTTTGCAATTTTTCCTCGTCCAGGCCGCAAAACATCCGCAATGAACCTCTTACTTCAACATCATTTCTTTAGCTACGTAAATCTGAATTAGGATAGCAAATAGCGATGCTTTGTTTGTAGGAACAGAGAAATATTATGGTTTTGTGCAATATAAATCGAAGTTAAACTGTTTGATTCATTTTTGCCTTCGTTTTGTTCTTCGGCGTTGCAATTATGTCGCATAATTATGTGCACGCGTTATAAGTTAAATAGAAAACATTAATTATGTCACGTAATGGTAATTTTACTATGTTTCCTTTTCTTTTTAACACTAAGTTTACGGACGTTGCGTGTATAATTCGACAGGATTCAGGAAAAATACGTATAATTCATAGAAATGTTCGAACGTAGATGAGCGAGGATGAAGAGAATCACGTAGAATTAAAGTTATTATTAATTATTAGTTAGTATTAATTAAAGTTAACGTAAAGTACTGAAAAATAGTATTTATGGTCTCTATAATTTTTTGGTATGAAATCTGAAACGCGTTCCGTAAACATAGCGTTAAATAACCCCGATTTAAATTGACTATTTGTTGCAACGAATATTTGGTACTTTTTTTCTTTTTTACCATTTTGTTTAAAATAATTAGCACGTCGATACTATCCCAGTATAACGTATCGGATTTGAAACAAATGAAAGGAAACGAATTGAAACGAAGTCAGACTCGTAGAAACAAAGTTTGAATGAAAATTGTTCTATAGTAACGTTCGAGTGTCTTTTACTAATTATTTCCTAATATCACTACGTGTAAGTATTTTACTAATAAATTTAATGTCAATCATTTAACACCTAAAAATCCTGTTAATTAAATAAGTGGTTGCTACTACAGACACGTTTTCGATCGTTTGGAGTTGGAACACTTTTATCTCTGCAAATTAAGTATCTATCCTTATTATTCAATTACCAAAAACAGAATTTTCCTTCTTTTATTTAGATTTCCTTTTCGTTTAGCCAATTACTATTCTAAACATTCAATTTCATCAATTCTAGCTCCACTTGTATTAAAAATGCTTAAGAGTGGTCAATATTGAAGGTTGTTTCTCCAAATCGTAGAAATATTCACGAAATTCGATAATCACGAATAAATATCGAGATAAATTCTAAAAGTTAGTAAAAATTGGCGAAATTGCGCAAACCTATACGATATCATCGCGAAGATTTAGTGGAACGTAAATATGCCAGTTTAGTTTTACAATTTCTCTCCATAGATGAATCAGTATTCCTTTACAATTCATGCTTGGCCATAAAACGTAACTGGAACGTCTTTACTATTGTTGCATCAGCGAATTCCAGGGGAATTTTCACACTCACGGCGCGCAGCGTCACAGTTTTACGAGTCCCCCGAGACTTAGGATGTTTTTATTCGGGGCGGGAGGAAGAATTGTAATTCGTTGAAGAACATTCTGTTTACCATGGTAGAAAACGCAGACGCGAAGCGTTTGATACTCGTTCGCGCAGAATTATCGCGTGCATGCCATCGGCATGAGCGCCGCTCGATTTTCACCGACCATGCGTGAGACTACGTGAGTTTCTTTTACCAGAAATATAAAGAATCCTTTGTTGAACCACGTGGAACGTGTAACCGTTAATAAATGTAATACAAGCTTTCGAATTTTCAAGCTTTGGGCTTTTTATGGGCTCGAGTTTTTAAGCTTTTGTATTCCTTTTGGGCTCGAGTTTCCAAGCTTTCGAATTTTCAAGCTTCTGTATTTTTGTGGGTTCGAGTTTTCAAGCTTTGGTCTTTTTGTGGGCTCGAGTTTTCAAGCTTTCGAGTTTCCAAGCTTTCGAGTTTTCAAGCTTTGGTCTTTTTATGGGCTCGAGTTTCCAAGCTTTAGTCTTTTTATGGATTCGAGTTTTTAAGCTTTCGAGTTTCCAAGCTTTGGTCTTTTTATGGGCTCGAGTTTTCAAGGTTTCGAGTTTTCAAGCTTTGGTCTTTTTATGGATTCGAGTTTCCAAGCTTTCGAGTTTTCAAGCTTTGGTCTTTTTATGGGCTCGAGTTTCCAAGCTTTGGTCTTTTTATGGACTCGAGTTTCCAAGCTTTGGTCTTTTTATTGATTCGAGTTTTCAAGCTTCTGTATTTGTATGAATTCGAGTATCCAAGCTTTCGAATTTTCAAGCTTTGGTCTTTTTATGGATTCTAGTTTCCAAGCTTCCGAGTTTTCAAGCTTTGGTCTTTTTATGGACTCGAGTTTCCAAGCTTTGGTCTTTTTATGGATTCTAGTTTCCAAGCTTTCGACTTTTCAAGCTTTGGTCTTTTTATGGATTCGAGTTCCCAAGCTTTCGAGTTTTCAAGCTTTGGTCTTTTTATGGATTCGAGTTTCCAAGCTTTCGAGTTTTCAAGCTTTGGTCTTTTTATGGACTCGAGTTTCCAAGCTTTGGTCTTTTTATGGACGCTAGTTTCCAAGTTTTGGTCTTTTTATTGACTCAAGTTTTCAAGCTTCTGTATTTTTATGGATTCGAGTTTCCAAGCTTCCGAATTTTCAAGCTCTGGTCTTTTTATGGATTCGAGTTTCCAAGCTTCCAAATTTTCAAGCTTTGGTCTATTTATGGATTCGAGTTTCCAAGCTTTCGACTTTTCAAGCTTTGGTCTTTTTATGGATTCGAGTTCCCAAGCTTTCGAGTTTTCAAGCTTTGGTCTTTTTATGGATTCGAGTTTCCAAGCTTTCGAGTTTTCAAGCTTTGGTCTTTTTATGGACTCGAGTTTCCAAGCTTTGGTCTTTTTATGGACGCTAGTTTCCAAGTTTTGGTCTTTTTATTGACTCAAGTTTTCAAGCTTCTGTATTTTTATGGATTCGAGTTTCCAAGCTTCCGAATTTTCAAGCTCTGGTCTTTTTATGGATTCGAGTTTCCAAGCTTCCAAATTTTCAAGCTTTGGTCTATTTATGGATTCGAGTTTCCAAGCTTTCGAGTTTTCAAGCTTTGGTCTTTTTATGGTCTCGAGTTTTCAAGCTTTCGAGTTTTCAAGCTTCTGTATTTTTATAAATTTGAGTTTCCAAGCTTTCGAGTTTTCAAGCTTCTGTATTTTTATAAATTTGAGTTTCCAAGCTTTCGAGTTTTCAAGCTTCTGGACTTTTATGGATTCGTGTTTCCAAGCTTTCGAGTTTTCAAGCTTTGGTCCTTTCATTGGTTTAAGTTTCCAAGCTTTAGAATTTAGAAACTATTAAATTTCCAAGTTCTCAAGTTTCCAAGCTTTAAAATTTCGAAGCTTATAAATTCCACACCTTCAAATTTTCAAGCTTTCGACTTTCCACGGCGTTAGGCGTTGAAGCTGTTGATTTCCAAGCCTTCAAAGTGCCAAACTTCTCTATTTCAAGCTTTCGAATATTCAAGCGTTTCACTTTCGATGCCCCCAAATTTCCAAGCCTTGCAAACACCAAGATTTCGAATTCTTAAACTGTTGAATTTCTCATATTTTACGTACTTAACGTTTTAGTTGCATAGGTGTTGCATTGATAAATTGAGCGCACGTGGCTAATGCATCGTAGAAATTGCCGTACGCGTTTCTTATGCGGGTGTTGAAGTCTCTCGCGTGCTTCGCGCCGCGCATACCAAGATTCGTCCAAATATCTTCTCTAGCATTAATCATTTGCTTCGATCATTCAAAGTCTCTTTACAAGGCTAACATTCACTTTAATTAACGTCTCTAACAATCCACTATGGCACAATTATAATATATTACGAATAGATGCTTTATTTTATTAAACTAAATACCGAACTCGCTTAAAAGAATTAATTATATACTACTAATGGGACTTGATCCAATCTTATCTATCTAAATTTCTTAAAAATCGCTTCTACCACCAAAAAGCTGAACAAACTCACTAATTTCGTTCGCAATTCTTTATACGACCGAATAAAAGATATCCAATTTAAATTGTACGTTAATTTCACATCTAAAACTATTCTAATGGTAAGAATAGAAGATTGAAACTTGACGGAAAAGGTAACTAAATGTTTTACTTCATTTTGGAAGCACGAAATTGTGAGCTTAATAATTCTTAAACAATCGCGAATATACTCTACGTAAACATGAAAAGGGTTAACAATTTCAATTTAATTTGTTGCTACTTTTACTATGCCTATTCAACTCTTTGTCCTATGATTCTTTTATTTCCTACGTGTGCAGCCGTCAATTTTTATTCTTATTTTATTTTAATCCCTGCTTTTTGATTTCGGACTACTTCCGTTTCTTCATACGTAGTAATGGTATCTATGTAGCTTGTGGCGTATCAGATTTCTTATCTCATTGTCAGCCAAGTCCAGTTAGTAATGTGTTTGATTTCGACTATTTACAACACAGATGATAACTAGAATATGAAACAATGCGGATAATAAACAACAGGAAATACGCCGATTTCGACTACTAAATTCTACCGCCTGCGTCTAGCTTTAAATTAGCAAGCTAAAACCGTAACAACTATAATGTTATAAACACTATCAGTCCCGAGTCACAAATTTCTACGTCTTTGGTAATAGAATATCTCTTCTTCCTTTCTAGAATTATTTCGTTCACAATTGTTAATCCGGATCCACTGTCATTCAAAAACTCCCTCAGCTCTAAGTTGTCAATTTTTATTTAATTATCCCCATCTTATGGAACAGAGTTAAACGTTCAGTTCGAATGAAATTTCACTCCTACTTAGTATTCGATTTTATTGAGACTCGTTCCAAGGCAAAGAGTTAACTCTATCAGTTTGCTATAAAATTCGTCGCGATTTTCAAATCGTAAGCTAAATATAAATTCCACTAATGTGCAAAACCAATTAGTATTCGATTTTATTGAGACTCATTCCAAGGCAAAGAAAGAGTTAACTCTACTTATTAATTTGCTATAAAATTCGTCGCAATTTTCAAATGGTAAGCTAGATATAAATTCCACTAATGTGCAAAAGTATTCGATTTTATTGAGACTCGTTCCAAGGCAAAGAAAGAGTTAACTGTAACTATTAGTTTGCTGTAAAATTCGTTGCGATTTTCCTAATCGTAAGATAGATATAAATTCCACTAATGTGCAAAAGTATTCGATTTTATTGAGACTCGTTCTAAGGCAAAGAGTTAACTCTATCAGTTTGCTGTAAAATTCGTCGCAATTTTCCTAATCGTAAGTTAGATATAAATTCCACTAATGTGCAAAAGTATTCGATTTTATTGAGACTCGTTCCAAGGCAAAGAAAAAGTTAACTGTAACTATTAGTTTGCTGTAAAATTCGTTGCGATTTTCCTAATCGTAAGATAGATATAAATTCCACTAATGTGCAAAAGTATTCGATTTTATTGAGACTCGTTCCAAGGCAAAGAAAGAGTTAACTCTACTTATTAATTTGCTATAAAATTCGTCGCGATTTTCAAATGGTAAACTAGATATAAATTCCACTAATTTGCAAAACCAATTAGTATTCGATTTTATTGAGACTCTTTCCAATGCAAAGAATTAACTCTACTTATCAATTTGCTATAAAATTCGTCGCGATTTTCAAATGGTAAACTAGATATAAATTCCACTAATTTGCAAAACCAATTAGTATTCAATTTTATCGAAACTCTTTCCAAGGCAAAGAAAGAGTTAACTCTACTTATCAATTTACTATAAAATTCGTCGCGGTTTTCAAATGGTAAGCTAGATATAAATTCTACTAATTTGCAAAACCAATTAGTATTCGATTTTATTAAGACTCATTCCAAGGCAAAGAAAGAGTTAACTCTACTTATCAATTTGCTATAAAATTCGTCACGATTTTCAAATGGTAACCTACATATCAATTCCACTAATGTGCAAAATTAATTAGTATTCGATTTTACTGAGACTCTTTCCAAGGCAAAGAAAGAGTTAACTCTACTTATCAATTTACTATAAAATTCGTCGCGGTTTTCAAATGGTAAGCTAGATATAAATTCTACTAATTTGCAAAACCAATTAGTATTCGATTTTATTAAGACTCTTTCCAAGGCAAAGAAAGAGTTAACTCTACTTATCAATTTGCTATAAAATTCGTCACGATTTTCAAATCGTAAGCTAGATATAAATTCCACTAATTTGCAAAAGATTGCGACTACACGGATCGTTAAAGGTATATTGAACCACGTTAGGATTCGTCACGAGCACGTTGGACGCGTATCTGATTAGAATTTATAATTCTTCGAGTCAAATTCTATCGGAAAACGAAACATCGTGGACGGTTTTACAGTTAGAGCCGAGGGACTTTTCTAAAGGCGTCGAATCATTTCTGGCTCCTCTTCGTTGGAGAGTATTATGGAGAATAACTGTCGCTGGCATCGGCACGGGTAAATGGAACTCATCTGCTCACGTGTTCACCGTTGCGCGCTGAGGTCGTGACGAAACTGATTATCGAAAAGTGGACGATCACCAATCCGGATGGCTAATTGCGCCAACGGGAACCAATCGATTCCGTGATGATTGATCAATTTCCAAGGTACAACACTTTATTCGATTGGACGTCGAAACGAAGAGACGCGATCTATTATAGATCGCGGCTTGCCAATATTAATGCGTGATTGGAAGATTCAAGATGGATTATTGGTCGCGGTGTTGCGATTTAGAATCATTCACGATACGATGCTTTGAAAATTAGAGGAATTGAACAGGAATAGGAAGAGGTTTTTCTATTTCTGATCTTTGAAACTTTTATGCTTTGAAAATGTAGAGGGTTGAAATAGTTAGGCTTTGAAACTTTCAAAGATTAAAAATTCGAAGCTTCAAAACTGTCAAGACTTTAAATATTCACAGGATTCAAATAGTTAGGCTTTGAAGCTTTCAAAGATTGAAACTTCAAAGCTTCAAAACTGTCAAGAATTAAAATATTCGGTGGGTTGAAATATTGAGGCTTTGAAGCTTTCAAAGATTGAAACTTCGAAGCTTCAAAACTGTCGAGATTTAAAATATTCGGAGGATTTAAATAGTTAGGCTTTGAAGCTTTCAAAGACTAAAACTTCGAAGCTTCAAAACTGTCGAGAGTTAAAATATTCGGAGGGTTGAAATATTGAGGCTTTGAAGCTTTCAAAGATTGAAACTTCGAAGCTTCAAAACTGTCGAGATTTAAAATATTCGGAGGATTCAAATAGTTAGGCTTTGAAGCTTTCAAAGATTGAAACTTGGAAGCTTGAAAACTGTCAAGACTTAAAATATTCGGAGGATTTAAATAGTTAGGCTTTGAAACTTTCAAAGACTAAAACTTCGAAGCTTCAAAACTGTCGAGAGTTAAAATATTCGGAGGGTTGAAATATTGAGGCTTTGAAGCTTTCAAAGATTGAAACTTCGAAGCTTCAAAACTGTCGAGATTTAAAATATTCGGAGGATTCAAATAGTTAGGCTTTGAAGCTTTTAAAGATTGAAACTTCGAAGCTTCAAAACTGTCAAGAGTTGAAATATTTGGAGGATTCAAATAGTTAGGCTTTGAAGCTTTTAAAGATTGAAACTTCGAAGCTTCAAAACTGTCAAGAGTTGAAATATTTGGAGGATTGAAATATTAAGGCTTTGAAGCTTTCAAAGATTGAAACTTCGATGCTTCAAAACTGTCAAGAATTGAAATATTCGGAGGATTGAAATATTAAGGCTTTGAAGCTTTTAAAGATTGAAACTTCGAAGCTTCAAAACTGTCAAGAATTAAAATATTCACAGGATTGAAATATTTAGGCTTTGAAGCTTTCAAAGATTGAAACTGCGAAGCTTCAAAACTGTCAAGAATTAAAATATTCGGAGGATTGAAATATTGAGGCTTTGAAAGTTTGAAAGATTGAAACTTCGAAGCTTCAAAACTGTCAAGACTTAAAATATTCGAAGGATTGAAATATTGAGGCTTTGATATTTTACAGCTTTCAAAATTTAGTGGGTTAAAAAATAATTAAAGCTTTGCATCTTTCAAGTATTGAGGCTTTGCAACTTTGAAATATTGGAACTTTCAGGCCTTGAAAATTCGAAGATTTCGAGCTTGGAAATTGTAATACTTTTAAACTTTCGAGATTATGAAGGGTTAAAATTCTGATGCTTTGTAAATTAGAAGCTTAGAAAATTTGGAGGGTTGAAATTCTCAAGCTTCGAAACTTTCAAGCCTTAAAGATTTGAATAATTGAAACTTTAAAGCTGTGAAACTCTCGAACCTTAAAAATTAGAAGGGTTGCAATTCCGAAGCTTTAAATTTTTGAAGCCTTAAAAATGCATAGTATTAAAATTCTAAAGTTTTGTAACTTTCGCATCTTAAAACTTCGAAGCTTCGAAGCTTCCATGCCTTGAAAATGTTAAATATTTGTTTACGAATTTTAAAATTTGAAATACTTTTAATTTGAAAGTCTGTTTTGTTTTTCAGAAGTTTATTGACTTCAAATTTTCAAGCAAAAATAATACATTTTTAAAGATAATGGTTTGTAGACTTTTTTTAAGATCGATTAGAGTTGATAAGACGAAGTCGTAAAGTTAATGTCTCGTGAAGACAGGGAACAGGTTTCGTTCATGTTTATGGGCCGTTCTTTTGTTTGAGCTGCGTTTAAAAAATGAAATCTCGCTGAATGCTTCATTAAATGGAAAATTAAGTGCTGCTTGCTTAATTTCTACTCAAGTCTGCAGAAATACGCAATCGTAATTCAGTGTAACGATCCTGCAGCATTTATCAAATAATTGCATTCCTTCAAAATTAAACGGGATCTACAGTTACGCCATTAATGAAACGTTTTTTTTTTCTTTTGAACAAATAAAAGACGGACAAAAGAGTGACCCACATTTACAAAAGTTGCGTAAAAGTTACGAAATACTAAAAAGCGAGAAATTTTATTTCATAAATTCCAAACATTTCGAAGATTAACACAAACTAACAGAGAATTCATAAGCTAGCCTCTAAGAAGACAAACTGATGAGCTGCACTTTTTATAAATTCTTATATTTCATTACTCAATTAAAGGATTAACATTCAACTTATCAAAAATTAATTTAACTCGTTTTATAAAATTAATCAGATGGCTTTTAAACGGTTCAAATCTCTTTGATGCATAAAAATTTATATTATAGTTCAAGAATTTATTCTTCGTCTAAAATAAACAAGCTTGCAAAGAATATCCAAAAATAAATAATCACGGAGCTCGAATAAACATCTCTCTAATTTAAAATATTTAATCAAAGCTTCGCAATTTATTTCGTTGCACGGAAGTTTGAGGCTTTGAAGCTTTCAAAGATTGAAACTTCGAAGCTTCAAAACTGTCAAGACTTTAAATATTCGGAGGATTCAAATAGTTAGGCTTTGAAACTTTCAAAGATTGGTCCAAATGGACAAACTTCCAAAGAAAAGCAGCGAATAAATTATCGCGAGCCCCTAGAGGTAAATATCCACCAGTTCGGAACTATTATTTAATCCATTATAAAATGTTCGATTCGCAAACAAACATGTAATTAATATTGCGTTTGATTTTTATTGCACAAGAGTTAAACAAAACGAGCTTGGAAACGTACTGTGGGCTGTGAGAGGGGGTAGAATAGGAAAAGGAAGGGGTGTTGCGTTTCGTCCTGGGCCTGCTAGTGGACTCATCAGTGCGGCTACCTAGCAAGCCCTGCCTTAGACGTTGGGATATTGGAAGGAAGGTTAAAGGCGGTATATATATGGACGAGATAGTTGGAGCGAGTACTTTCGAGAAAGCCTATTTCGTATGTCCCTCTGGGTGCAGGAGAGCCGCCACAGTACTTTGCGAATTCGATTTCCAAAAAGGAAATTGACTTACGAAATAATAGTGAATTTAACTCTGAAAGAAACTGTACGAGTATAATTTGCAAAAGAGTAAAATTCTACAAAACACGTCGATAATTGTGTCAAAACGAAGTGCAAAACTTGTCACGTGTAGACCCGTAGGCTTAATTGTATGGTCGCGTAGCGAGTGTTAGAGGGTGAGAGCCTGCCATAGCAATTGTTAATTTTGCAGCTGGTCAGCACGCGAACCCGAGATTTGGGATAGTTGTAATTTCGTTATTTTCGCATGTGATTTCAAAGTCGAGGCGATCCTTGGTTTTTATTGCTGGCTGCCGAGTTCCGGGTAGGTAACGGGAAAGACGAAATGACCGTTGACGGGGAAGTGGGAAATTCTAAGGGGTAACATACCCCTTAGCTCTCTCCATCGGCACTCTTCCCCACCATTCGAAAATAGAAAATATAAAATGGTACGCCGGTCAACGGAAGGTCTGTCTGCGTCTATCGCTCGCCGAAAGAATAAAGTAACGTTAAACGAATCGAATTGTATCTTCCTCACCGCTTCGAGTTCCGGTTTACACACGTTGCATCGAATGCCGCACAGTTGCGTTAAATACACGTGCGTGGCGTGATTATGACTATTTGCCAAGCGGTATAAAACAACGTGCAGTTTCATAAGTTCACGCTTCAATCCGATGTCGCATCGAGTTCACGCTGACAGCGTGTGATTACGCGTGACGCGGATACGAACGCGTCCCCACTTTAATTCGCTATCAATTGCACGCGAGACGCGTCAGCTGTTGATCATTTGACTGACACGGTCGGATGTTGTTCCGAGCGACGAAAAATCATCCTTGCTCGCGCGTCTGTCGCGTCGACGCGACGTGAACGGTATTAAGGTCGACGAAAGAGATTACAGCATCACGTGTCGGGGATTCGCGTGCTGAAGCGACATACACGGCTGCTTTTAAAGCGTGCGGATCGTTCAACTTGCAATTACCAAGTTCACGGCTCGTTTGCCTGCCGCCGCGTTCGGTTTAATGGAAATCGAATAGACGGACGGAAGCGACTTGATGCACGAAACTATGCTCGCGTGCCCCGGGGGAAAATCGTGTCGAAGCGGAGATACGGTGAAAATGAGGATTCGAATGAATCCGGGGGAAATAATTCGAACTCGAAGAAAGCAGAGTTCCGATTGAATTTTAATTCTAGAAAGATTATTATTCGCTGTAATGTTAATTTATACGTTGCAAATTTGAATTAGTGGAAAATTCGAACTCGAAGAAAGAAGAGATCGACTTGAATTTTCATTGTAGATAAATAATTGCTAGTGGAAATATAATTATTGGCTATAATGTTAATTAATATATTGCAAAGTGTTTGGGGAAAATTCGAACTCGAAGAGAGCAGAGTTTCAGTTGAATTTTAATTCTAGAAAGATAATTGCAAGTGGAAGCACAATTATTGGCTATAATGTTAGTTAATATATTGCAAAGTATTCGGGGAAAATTCGAATTCGAAGAGAGCAGAGTTCCACTTGAATTTTAATTCTAGAAAGATTATTATTCGCTGTAATGTTAATTTATACGTTGCAAATTTGAATTATGAGGAAATTCGAACACGAAGAAAGCAGAGTTTCGGTTGAATTTTTAATTCTAGAAAGATAATTGCAAGTAGAAGCACAATTATTGGCTATAATGTTAATTAATATATTGCAAAGTATTCGGGGAAAATTCGAACTCGAAGAAAGCAGAGATCCACTTCAATTTTAATTCTAGAAAGATAACTGCTAGTGAAAATATAATTATTGGCTATACAGTTAATTAATACATTGCAAATTTGAATTAGTGGAAGATTCGAACTCGAAGAATGCAGAGATCCACTTGAATTTTAATTCTAGAAAGACAATTGCTAGTGGAAATATAATTATTGGCTATAATGTTAATTAATATTTTCCAAAGTATTCGGGGAAAATTCGAACTCGAAGAAAGCAGAGATCCACTTCAATTTTAATTCTAGAAAGATAACTGCTAGTGAAAATATAATTATTGGCTATAAAGTTAATTAATACATTGCAAATTTGAATTAGTGGAAAATTCGAACTCGAAGAAAGCAGAGATCCACTTAGATTTTAATTCTGGAAAGATAATTGCTAGTGGAAATATAATTATTGGCTATAAAGTTAATTAATATATGGCAAAACGTTTGGGGAAAATTCGAACTCGAAGAAAGCAGAGATCCACTTGAATTTTAATTCTAGAAAGATAATTGCTAGTGGAAATATAATCATTGGCTATAAAGTTAATTAATATATAGCAAAGCATTTGGGGAAAATTCGAACTAGAAGAAAACAGAGTTTCAGTTGAATTTTAATTGTATATAAATAATTGCCAGTGGAAGGATAATTATTGGCTATAAAGTTAACCTTTTGCCTTACGATTATTTTATTATGTACCTACGTATGCTAGTATTAGTTGATCACTGTTTTCATATCGTTTTGCATACGAATCATTTAGATATTATAAGCAATTTTTATGTAACGAACCTCAATCTTGTAAAATGAAGCTAGAATTAGAGTTGAAATTAAATTTCACTCCCAATAGTGTTCGTTTTACACGTATTATAGTTAAATCTAGGCCGTAATTTCTAGAACGATTGCGATTCCTTATTGTAAAGCAAAGGATTAATTAATACATTGCAAATTCGAATTCGGAAGAAATTCGATCTCGAAGAAAGCAGAGTTCTAGTTGAATTTTAATTCTAGAAAGATAATTGCAAGTGGAAGCACGATCATTGGCTACGATGTTAATTTATACGTTGCAAATTTATGGGTAAAATACAACATAGACTACAATTCAAAATAGCACAAGATATAAAGTATAGCACTGCGTTTATGCGAGTTGGGGATTAAACAGTTGCTGTTCGTTTTATACATAGTTAAATCTAGGCCGTAATTTCTAGAACGATTGCGATTCCTTATTGTAAAGCAAAGGATTAATTAATACATTGCAAATTCGAATTCGGTAAAAATTCGAACTCGAAGAAAGCAGAGTTCTAGTTGAATTTTAATTCTAGAAAGATAATTGCAAGTGGAAGCACGATCATTGGCTACGATGTTAATTTATACGTTGCAAATTTATGGGTAAAATACAACATAGACTACAATTCAAAATAGCACAAGATATAAAGTATAGCACTGCGTTTATGCGAGTTGTGGATTAAACAGTTGCAAATGTATAGAAAGGTAGAATTTTAAAAAAGGCGTGGATAATTGCCGGCGGGAGGGTAATTACTCTGTGCAGAGACAATTACTGGGGAAATTTGAGTGTAAAATGGAGTACGGATACTGTTCAAGCCAGGCGGTGATTAAAAAATTCCAAATTTAGAATTCTAAGAGGAGAATTTTTTCATTCCAGGTGGATAATTAACTGTTGAGGAAAAGGATAATTGTTGGAGAAAAGTAGAGTGTAAAATGGAGTATGGAGAATCGTTGTATTTGTTGGTAACGCAATAATTTGACAAGGATTCCGATAACATAAGCTGCAGGGGAATTTTAATTCTAAGAGAATTATTGTTACACAGACGGACGATTATAGAAGAATAATTATGGGGTAGATTATTGAAAGAAAATTCCAGGTAAAATGAAATATGGACATCGATAATGATAATGCAAAAATTTGACAAACACATTAGAAAAACACATGCAAGTCATAAACTGTACTGAATTTTAATTTAAAGGAGAATAATTAATGTGTAGAAGGTTAATTACTGAAGGAAATAGTATAGATACTTATTATACCTACTAGCGGTACAATAATTTAACAGACATTAGGAAAATACGTGCAGATCTGAAAGTGATTCGAATTTTCATTATACGAAAATAATTATTGGCTAGGAGTATAATCATTGAAAGAACTTTAGGGGTAAAATGGAGTATAGACACTGTTTATGTTCTTTGGGGGTGCAAAAATATAATGAATGTTATAAAAATTTGGCCGAATCATAAACTGGTTAGAATTTTAGAATTTTAGAATTTTAGAATTTTAAGAGGATGATTGAGTGGATCACAGCAAAATTTCATAAACACTGTTTCTATTGTCTGAGCAAAATGATCCGAATAAAAATCTGATCAAAAAGAGGACCGCAGAATAAATGACAATTGTAATAATATAATTTTGACTGCAGGGTATTCGAATAAATTACTAATTTGCAATACTGAACCCTCTATTAGGTTTTCCTCATTCCAACTTAACACTTTAAGCGAGATATTTGCTGTTTGTGATGGCACAATTTGTGCATTAACTTCATTGCTTTAATTTCTTTCACTTGTAGGTTTTGTAAAACACATCAAATTATTATGTGTTTATTATTATTGTCATATATTATATATGATAATAATAATAAATATACAATAATATATATGATAATAATAATAAATATACAATAATATATATGATAATAATAATAAATATACAATAATATATATGATAATAATAATAAATATGTAATAATATATATGATATATACAATATAGTATATATAAAATAATATGTATAGTAATATATAACTATACCTATATTATTATTATTATACATCATACGTCTCACTTCCATATCACGTTTGCATCATCCTAACACACTTATTCGAAACCTCGACGCAACTCCGCTAATTGTAACCCACATAAGGAATTAATTTGTATTAAAGAAACGTAATAGCCCGGCGAGTACTAGCCTTACCACCAAACTGTCTCTCGGTTGTGTACGACTGCTCCAAATACAGTATTGAAAATTTCATGCTCGTTACCTCGGGGACTGTTTACGTTTGGAAAGTCGCCGGATGGTACGCGCAGCCAAAGTGTACGTGAACGTGCGATTTTAGGACTTACTCTGAATCATCGACTACGTGGAACGTATTAATTGTATTGTACTACGTTTATTTTAACCATTTGCACACTGAGGACTCCGAAACGATAGCATTTAAAATTGTTTACAGAGCCATCATTATTTGTACGCAAAAATCGTCGATAAATCGCAGTAACTTTGCTTATTTTCTTTTTTTAACCCTTTCTATTCGAAAGGTAATTTCTCGTCAAAATGAAACAATTTTGATAACTCTCGAGTGTAAAGCATTGGTATTAAAACTACTAAAGTGGTCGAAATGACCTGTTTGAACATTTTAATTGCTTTGCTATAAATAAGTATATCTTAATTGTTGCTAGCTTTAATGTTAAACAAGTTTCTTTTGGTAATGCTCCAAAATTTATTGCAATAATCATTTGGCAAATTTCCTTAGCATTTTGTTCGATTCGTAATGCAACGTATCTGATTTTGGGTCTGCTGTTATTTTTATTATTGTCTCCGTATTAAATCATTTCGATGCGTTTTATTCGATTACTTTATATAATCTGATCTGATATTTTTCTAAGACTATCGTCGTCTTAAACTTGTCTATATAACTATTTCTATGTCTATTCAAATTTGTTCTTCCCAAAGTTAAGTATGTACCTTCTTTAACCCACGTAAATTTAAACTTAGCATGCTTCAATGGATGTCTTTCCAATTATTTAAAAATTTAATTAACCTCGTATTACCTCATCTTTCTCTTAACGCTGCGAAGCAATAACTTTGTATTTATTAACGCGGCGATGGAATTAAAGAGAAACTCAAACTACGCATCTGTCTTTAAATATGCTAAGAAAGGGTTAAAGAAACGTTTGGTACAATAACAGTGTCCATAAATTAAGAAACTCGCGGCAGGGTCAAAGAAATTTAACCCTTGGTTAAATTTCTACTTACTTTCCAATCCTCTCGGCGTTCAATTTTAGCAAGCAAAATCCTCTCTACGTCTACGCGTTTCGAAACTTTCCCAAAGCTTCTCCAAAATCACTATCATCGCACCGCCATGAATCGCGTCGAATAAGAATCACTCCACATCGATTCACGGTTCCCCAAAATCTTCCATCTTCTTCACAATTGATATCATCGAAGAAAAAAAATATCACCGAATCCTTTCCCCGGCCCCCTGTTACGATTTCACTGAATTTTCACACCGAAGTCGATCGAGGATTATAGGATGAAGAAAACGGATACTGTGATTGCCGGTGGACACATCGAAGAGTAACGATGCCGTTAAAGATCGACCTTGGCCGCGAGTCGATCCGGATGACCGTCGACGTGAAACTGCCGGGGATGTTCCGCAGGAGAGACTCGAGTTCTCTAGCCAGTGAGTCGATTCCTCCACGCTGGAACGAGGAGAAGGAGAAGGAGGAGCCGGAGGATGAAGATCGACGGAGAGAGCCTTCGTCCGTGGATCTTCTCGCATGCTCTCGTGTGTTCCCCTGGAAGGGTGAACGTCTGACGGGAACTTTTTAACCGGAAATCTCTCTCTCTGTCGCGTCTCCGCTCCGCGCCTACGTGCGTCGTTCTAATTATTTTATCGGGTCGAACGGACGGATGAATTCGTTCGGTCACATTTTTATTCGCATCATTTTTGCTACGAAAGTAGAAACAGTGTCTATGAAATTTCCTCTTAAAAATCATCATCTTAAAATTCTAACCAGTTTATGATTCGGTCGTATTTTTATAACATTCGTACCCTGGAACGGATGAATTCGTGCGAGATAATTCTACTGTATCAACCTGTTAAACCGCGGATTACGAGTTAACTCGTCTAATTGTAAATCATCTTATCGTAAGTTTCACTCTGCCAATTGAATTTATAGAGAAAGGGTTAAACTTGCATCGTCGAAGTAAAGTCGTTCGAATAATTATACGCGTTACTGTTTATAAGTACATAAATGTGCGTATAATGTAATACAATTGTAACAATTTGTGTTTAATTATGTACAGAATAAAATGGTGTTGAATTTGTACACAATAAAATTATGGTTAATTTGTACACAATAAAATTAAGGTTAATTTGTACACAATAAAATTATGGTTAATTTGTGCATAATAAAATTAAGGTTAATTTGTACACAATAAAATTATGGTTAATTTGTGCATAATAAAATTGTGGTTAATTTGTACACGATAAAATTATGGTTAATTTATATACACAATAAAATTATGTTTCATTTGTGTACAATAAAAATCGTCATTCTTGTTTAAATCTAATATTCACGCTTCGTAATATGCCATGTTACGTATTGCTCTCTGTACGTGCTTTGCCAAATATTTTTGTTACATTATTCAACCCTTTATAAAGTCAAGCAACATTAAAGTCACTTACCCATACATTAAAATTCATTGAACTTTGTCTTCTTTGCACAACACTGTACTACTGCATTTTATTTCTTTACTACAGTATTACCATACCATATAATTTCTTTGCTATGTCGTACAGTGATTATTAATTCCTACTTTTCCGATTCACGTGGAAACTTTAACTTCATTATACGGTGGTTACAAAAACTACGCGTGTATATATACCTGCATTTTTCAATTAGGCACTTTCTAATCAGCTTCTATGTATATATATAATGCTATCGCAACAAAATTTTTACAGTCACGTAACACTGCTATTAAATGGGGAGAAATTTAATTTAGTTGGACGTAAGTAATTAGTAGCTAAATAACAAGATAAGTATAGCGGTGTATAAATACTTTTTGTAGCCGCTGTAATTTCTTTCATGGCAATGTAAATGCATCAAATTCGGGTTACAATGGGTTAATAAACGAAGAAGATTTAATTATCCGAATTACTTCCAAGAAACGATGCTACTTTATATAGCTTTAGGATATTTATTTGGATTTACCGTAATATTGTATCACTATTTATTATATTTATTTATTTATTACTTATACCGTAAAATTATAACGAAGCATTTATGTAGTAGTAGTAGTAATTTTATTCTCCATCCATACGTTGTACAACGTTTTTGAATTTTGTTTATTACACTCTTGGCATTACTCTAGATTGCACCGCTTAGTTCTCTACTGTTCTAGCTTATTCTATTTGTCATATATATATAACACTTCTGTTAATATTTATTTTTACGCCGCGGTATCGCTAAATTTACCCTTCTCTGCTGTTCTCCTTCATCGAATCACCCCTCCTCCCTTCCTTTTATTTCCTGTTCGTACCTCCAACGAAGTATTTATGTCAATTTGACACTGAAGAACATAATAAGCCGCTTTGAAATATAAAATAAACGGTTCTGAATTATATGTATATAATTATGGACAATTGTGCGTATATTAATATGATAATTCTCATAAATTTTGTTTAAAAAAATGCCCAGCAAAGATAGCGTATGTTAAAATGCAGATTTCAAAATTCGAAGCATTGCAATTGAAAGTTTTTACTATACCCTGGTCATGGAATAAAAGTCAGCGAAGAACTATAATGATAGGTATTCCGTAATGATAGTTTATTCAAATTCCAGCGCTTTAGTAAGCCGAAGAAGAAATTGAGCAGCAGGAAAGTGGGTCAAATGCTAGTTACGTGCATTACGCTAATTACTCTGCCTTTAATGTGTAACTATTATCCGGTGGAAACGTTGAAATTATCAAAGGAATCGTAGAATGCTTCGCCGTTGCAACGATCGCTTGAAATATTTGCAACAATAGAATGAAAACGCAATAAAGAATATTTTTATCGTTTTACTGAAATTATCTTTTATTGCTAAGAAATATGTTTTACCATTAGAGGATTTCAAATTTTTACGTCTTTGCTTATCATATTTTGCATACTTCGTATATTTTACATATTGCCAGATGTTTTGCACATTTTGCATTTAATTTTCACGTTCTGCGTAGAAAGAATTTAGGTACCTATTTTTTCCAAAAGGAAAGACATCATTTGGAATAAATTATTATTGCTCAGTGTAACTTAATTTGCATGTTAAAATATTAAATTACATTGTGTATATGTATATTATCGTTATATATGTGTATCCGTATCTATAGTTTGCATACTGCAAAAACTTCCACAGTCCGATTATTACAATAAATAACAGCTTAGAGCAGAGAAACACTAATTACAAAATTGCATTACCCGTAGCTGCGTGAAGTTTAAAATTGAGGAAATCGCATTTTACCGTCTGATCACAGGTTTCTCGATCATCGATCAGTAGGCTGCAGATTTTTATGCAAATGCGCGTTACGATGATGAAAATTAAAGGAGCAGGTCACTTTAAACGACGGGTTGCTTTACCTTCCGGATACAATAATTCGTGCTTCACATCATCTTCCTTTTTTTGCGTGCTTAAGTTTTCGCGAAACGCAAAAATAAGTTACGGTGAATTCGGGCCAAGTATTAACGGAGGTTTCTTTTTCTTTTACTTCCTTTATGGTAATTCTCGATAACCTCTCCGTCTGGGTTCTGTTTTGACTGGACGCGACGGTAGTATTAATTTTTTATCGGAATAATTCCGACGTCGGTTTATTTTACGTTTTAACTTGCCCCAAAAATTCCTTTCCCGTTGCTCCATTCGTTTTGAGGAAAATATCTGTACATTTTATATGTTATAATTTGTTGCAATCAATTTATAATAATCGAAATGTATTAACCTTTTCGCTGTGAAAGGCAAATTGGGCTATCATTTGCTAATATCTTCTTTATAATTTGGTAATACTTTTATTAACATTCTTATATATCGCACTACAATTTTTGGTACACAGCGTACAAATATTTACGCGCACGCTGCTTTCAAATTGATAAAAATTGTCTTCACATATGCATTGAAACTGCATTCAATTTTTAAGTGCCGCAGTGAAAGGTTTAATAATAATTAAATATGTATATGTATACATTATATTATAATTTTTTTAGGAAAGGTAATGGAAAAATATCGAAAGCAGAAATGTTAATTTAATCAACTATATAATAAGCGGAAGTTAGTTAATATTATAAATATTTAGTAAAACTGGGGAAGAAGATTCTCGAGATAAGATAATATTGTAGATTTCGTCTAGGCACGTTAAAATAGCGGTACATTACCCGTTAAAAAGTTTGGAATCACTTTTGGTATTCGCGACAACTACGCAATGAAGCAAAATGGAAAATAATTCCATATAATTGCGTAACTGTGTTGTATGAATAATTATACACGTATCGAGGCCAATGCTATATAACCATTAACTCGAATAATGAATTCGTTCGTCTCTAAATATTGAGAAATATTAGCGATGAAGAATATTATTAATATTATGAATATTATAAATTGTGCAACATTACCGAAATCTCGAAAACCGCACAGAATTCAGCAATAATGAATTCTTACACTTAAAACTCAAAAATATAGTAAATGATAGCTTGTAATACAACTTAAAAATGATTAACAAACGATTGAGTAGTATAACGTAGTTTCATCACTTCTTTTTTTCAAGATTAATACTGTCTCGTATTGCTACTTGAATTTTCACCTGTTTCGATTTTACCTTAATTTGTGAAGAGGTAAAAAATTCGAAACTTCTTTAAGGTGCACAATATTTATGTTTATTCAGCATATATCACGCGAAATTCCACAAAGTTATTCGTCTGATTTTTTCCTTTAGAACTATTCTCAGATTTCCTAGTTCAAAAAATAAAATAGGTATCGAATATTCCTACTATTTTCTCTATTCTTGTAAAAGCAATTACTATCCACAAACTTATTATTATTACTTGTTAGTATTACTACTTATTGTTCAACGAAACCTTTGCATCACCACATAAAATAATGTTCCAAATTCGAATAGGTAACATTGATTAAAATTTCCCTAATATTGTTTTCACTAATTTTTTAATGTATTGTTTTCATTAATTTTTCACTAATATTGTTTAACACTAGATTTGCAGTCGTTGATTGTATGCATTGACAAGTATCCGCAAAAATACGTCGTACCTAAATACACGAAATTAGAAGATCAATGATAATCATTACATTAACGCTAGAATTACCGAAGCAGTTGCAAATTTACCATAAAAATAATACCAATTTGCAGTAGTGCATTTTCTCGAATATTCCACGACTTCTCTGTAGTAAAACATATAAATGAAGCTTTGTTTTATTTCAATCAAATGCATTTTGCAATAGTCTACCTTTCTTATTCCATTAGTTTAAATAATAATAATAATAATAATACTTTATTAACGGACAAAAGTCACTTGCTACCAGACGAAACAGTACATAACAGCACATGCTCGAATACGTACAAATAAGTACACTTTAACCCTTTGCGGACGAGAAGTAATGACACTCGTGACAATACTTTAGTTTTGAATTCCACGACTTTGAGTTTTCACGCTTATGAGTTGCAAACCATTCAATTTCCAACGATTTCAAATGTTTATTATTACGTGTAAGTATTCATTGCATTAAGTTTTGTGCTTTAACCCTTTGCGGACGATGAATAGTAACACTTAAGAGAGTATTTCGATTTTCAATTCCAAGCCTTTATACTTTCCAAGCTTCTGAATTCCAGACCGTTCCATTCCCAAAACTGTGAAACGTTTATTAACGATGTTAATTTAAATTTTCTGCTTTAACATCAACGTGCGTCCACTGAACCTAAAAAATGATCAGGCGGCTATTTGCAGACACTCGTCCGCAAAGGGTTAAAAGTCGACACGGGTTCGGAAAGCCAAAAAATGATCAGGCGACTATTCGTCGACGCTCGTCCGCAAAGGGATTAATCGTCGTTAATTCTAGAGTTAATTAACGTCAACGTAAACTGAATGAAATAATATTTACGAGCCCGTAACTTCAACTATGAAATTCCATAATCGAATTGCCGGATTCCACAAATCTACTGTTAAAACGTGTACTTTTAATAGCGGTCTCAAATTTTCGTCCGCGGTGGTCGACCATTTGCGCAATAGAGACAAAGTAAATATGTACAATAGCAGAAAGGCGGCGCGTGTGGTTTGTTACAGTGCAATATCCATTGACCAACATTTTTACGACGACCGGGAAAGGACGCGTGGGGTCAAGGAAACACCGGGAACAAGGAGAACGCGTCGAAGAAGAGGAGAAGTAGCGTGTTACGGGAGGAACAGAGTCTGTATCCTCTGATTTCCGTCGCCGCGCCGCCGCGCCGGTCCTAGTCGGCGTGGTAACGCCGTAACCGATAACGGTACCGTGCTTCGACTGCGCTCACCAATGTGAGAGGTACTGTTATTCCAACGATGCAACTCTCGTCTCTCTTCAACTCGAGCCGCCGTTTCGCTACACGCGTGCTGCTCTTTTTCCACCTGGCGAACGTCGAGCAACTTCGGATGCCTTGTTAGTCGCTCTTTAACGTTCGAGAGGGACGCAGGCTGCCGAGAAATGACGGGGAATTTAAGTATGTAGAAGTGTAAGGGCTTGGAAGGTTCCCGGTGAGAAGGGGAATCGCGAAGAATCGGTAATATTTTGGTACGCGATCAGTAGATGGATTGTGGATGGGTAGAAAGGGGCGAGATGAGAGTTATGAGAAGCTTGATGGGAAATGGCGAAGAATAGGAGAGTTTGATTGGGTAAAATTAGTGATTATAGATAAAATTAGATAAAAGGAGTGATAAAATTGAATTGGGGGTGAAATTGAAGTAATAATTGATGAAAAGCTTTGGGATACTTGGAAGGTATAATAAAGGATAACAGTTATAGAGAAAGGAGATTGGGGAAGTTTAATTAGGTTTTAGATAGGTAAGGGTTACATTAGGGGTGAAATTGAAATAATAATGGATGGAGAGCTTTGGGATGTTTGGTAGGTTTGACAAAGTATAGAAATTATAGAAAAAGCAGATTGGAGAAGTATAATTAAATTTTAGGTTGGTAAGGGTTGAATTAGGGGTGCAATTGAAACGATAATGGATGAAAAGCTTTGGCATACTTGGTACATTTCACGAAGCATAGAAATTATAGAAGAAGTAGATTAGAAAAGTTTAATTAGGTTTTAAACAGGTAAGGGTTGAATTAGGAGTCAAATTGAAACGATAATAGATGAAAAGCTTTGGCATACTTGGGAGACTTAACAAACCATAAAAATTATAGAAAAAGTAGATTAGAAAAGTTTAGTTTGGTTTTAAATAGGTAAAGGTGAAATTAGGAGTCAAATTGAAACGAAGATGGATGAAACGCTTTTGCATACTTGGTACATTTGACAAAGCATAGAAATTATAGAAGAAGTAGATTAGAAAAGTTTAATTAGGTTTTAAATAGGTAAAGGTTAAATTAGGAGTCAAATTGAAACGAAGATGGATGAAACGCTTTTGCATACTTGGTAGACTTGACAAAGCATAGAAATTATAGAAAAAGTAGATTAGAAAAGTTTAATTAGGTTTTAAACCGGTAAGGGTTGAATTAGGAATCAAATTGAAACAATAATAGATGAAAAGCTTTGGCATACTTGGTAGATTTGACAAAGTATAGAAATTACAGAAAAAGTAGATTAGAAAAGTTTAATTAGGTTTTAAACAGGTAAGGGTTGAATTAGGAATCAAATTGAAACAATAATAGATGAAAAGCTTTGGCATACTTGGTAGATTTGACAAAGTATAGAAATTACAGAAAAAGTAGATTAGAAAAGTTTAATTAGGTTTTAAACAGGTAAGGGTTGAATTAGGAGTCAAATTGAAACGATAATGGATGAAAAGCTTTGGCATACTTGGTAGATTTGACAAAGTATAGAAATTACAGAAAAAGTTGATTAGAAAAGTTTAATTAGGTTTTAAATAGGTAAAGGTTGAATTAGGAGTCAAATTGAAACGATAATAGATGAAAAGCTTTGGCATACTTGGTAGATTTGACAAAGTATAGAAATTACAGAAAAAGTAGATTAGAAAAGCTTAGTTAGGTTTTAGATAGGTAAGGGTTACATTAGGGGTGAAATTGAAGTAATAATGAATGGAGAGCTTTGGGATATTTGGTAGATTTGACGAAGCATAGAAATTATAGAAAAAGGAAATTAGAAAAGTTTAGTTAGGTTTTAGATAGGTAAAGATTAAATTAGAGGTGAAACTGAAATAATAATGGATGAAGTGCTTTGGGATATTTAGTAGGTTTGACAAAGTATAGAAATTATAGAAAAAGTAGATTAGAGAAGTTTAGTTAGGGTTTAGATAGGTAAAGGTTAAATTAGGAATGAAATTGAAATAATAATGCATGAAGAGCTTTGAGATATTTGGTAGATTTGAGAAAGTATAGAAACTATAGAAAAAGGAGATTAGAAACGTTTAGTTAGGTTTTAAACAGGTAACGATTGAATTAGGAGTGACATTGAAATGATTATGGATGCTTGGTAGATTCGATAAAGAGTAAATTGGGGGAGTTTAATTAGATTTTAAATAGGTAAAAATTGGATTGGGGGTGAAATTGAAATAATAGTGTATAAAAAGCTTTGAGATACTTAGTAGGTTTGACAAAGCATAAAAATGATAGAAGAAGGGAGATTAGTAAAGTTTAATCAGATTTTAGACAGGTAAGGGTTGAATTAGGAGTGAAATTGAAACGATTACGGATGAAAATCTTTTCGGTACTCGGTAAATTTGGTGAAGGGTGAAAATGATGGGAAAAATATGAAGATTGGCTATTTATACGTATCACCATAGCAGAGCTAATGAAATGCAAAGAGTAAGAAACAGTTAGGCAGTAAAGGCAATAGGCAAAAATTAGGCTAAAGAAGCAAAAGGTCAATTTAGAAACGTGTTACGCGTAGAATTTTGTAACCAACTGTGTTAAAGTTTAATACGTCCAGATGTATCGCATTCGTCACGGTTAAAGTCGCTAATGCGACCTTTTACACGTAACCGAGGGTCAAAGTTCAACGTGGAACCAAGGTGGACTTGAAATTGCAATTTTAACGGTACAAGATCGGCATATAGCACACTCGGACACTCGCTGTGGCACGCGGAACCATTTGCATACCTTAATTTCTTGTTTACGTTCGCGGTATCTGTTCGCTTGTTTTTTTCGTTGCACGGTAAAACGTTATTGCTCCGCGCAGTAGGCGAAAGTAATCGTTCGCGAAACGATAAACGCGCTGCCAAGTATTTCCCTGCTTTCTACCCGCAATTGTTCCGAGAATTAATCTACTCTTCCCTTTACGCGCGTTAGGATTGATGCACCAATCGCTGCTACTTTAAGCTTATCGCGTAACTTTACTTAACCGTTTCAGAAGTTTAGTATTCTTGCGGAGAAGTGGTGATTTTTCAATACGCTTCGAAATAACTTTTTAATGTAACCAATTTTGCGAAGGAATATTTTAGATCAACGAAAGGAATTTGCTAGCAATTCTTTATATACTATTTATAGATTTTGAAATCTTGCAGTTTTCGAAGTATCGTGTCATTGCATTGCGTTCGTTAATGTTACTGAAACATAATTTTTCAATATACCGAAAGTAGGATAGATGTACCGATTATTGACACTTTAAACTTAGAGCGTAACGTCATTTAACTATTTTAGAACGTCGTTAACATGAAGTTTGTGCTAGTTTAGAGCATATGTAATATTGTTCAACGTCTCTTTTATTTATGATTTTTTCGTATGTTAAATATAATGTATTAATTACTAATTAATTGAAAATATACAACAAAGTCCAATAACCCTGTTAATGTCACTTTTAATCATTTTTACATAAGTTAGCAATTGAGTTTGAGTGACAGATATAAATCTTTATTGAATTATGACACGTTTCATACTTGACAATTACACTGATCACGTTTTAACGTTCAAAAGTATATTTACCTCCTACTATTTCTCTTTTTTTAAACATTACAATATCTATATACTGTGACGTAAATCGAAGTCCAAAATTTAGTATCAAAATACACTGCTATTAAATAAACAAATTCAAGCGTCGGTTACAGGGACACTGATAATTATTGCCACATTTATGCTACACGTTTGCCGTCCTTTGAAACGACACCACTTTTAAATATAAAGAGAAAAGAATAAACAATTGCTGAATCGTGTTTTTATCAGCGGTACTAAAAGCTTCGCGTAAAGAACCGCTTATCGAATAATTTCAAACGCGCGTTTAAAAGGGGTAAGAAGAAGTGGCGGGCAAAAAAAGAGCGTGATTGCGACGTACTTTCCGGGTTCTCGGAACAGTTGAGAATCGAGTTCCTCCTTTCTCGTGTTCGCGGACCTCGCGATTAAAACGTGCCGACGCTTTTACAATAATGCCGAGTTGTTTTATGCATTGTAGCATTACACGCTGCCATCGAGCGTGTATCGTTGCATCAGCGACAGCTGCTGGATACTTGCCAACAACCGGAAGTTATCGGGGACGCTGATTTTTCATCCACTCGCTTTCGCAGCTGTCGCTTCGTATTCTTTTCTTTCTCCCGGTTGCTCGACGTCTTCCGTATATTGAAATTTATAATTAAACGCATTCGTAGATTTCCGCGATCTTTAATCCTTCACACTCCTACGTGTCGATAGTTTTAAATACGTTTATTATAGGATTGTACTTCGAAACGTAAAAGGAAAGCAAAGTACAGCAAAGTACGAATGCTAATTCGAACACGATTAATTGCTGTCAATCAATCTCGAAGTATATTTCGAACGAAGCGCTTAAGATAATGGTTGGTTATTGGAAAGAAATTGACAGTGCAAAGGGTTAATCGTTTCCGTATAATTAGGTTGAAGATTGTTAGGCAGATTAATATTTTTATTAACAAAATTAAAACATAATCTAAAGGATAGTCCCATTGAGTCACGCAATAATTTGTTATATTCGTTAATCCTAGGAAAATATTTGTAAATTTATAAGTGTGATTAACCCTCGAAAATTAGTCAATCGTTTGCTAAAAGCACGCGTGAAATTTTGGTACGATAGAGTATTACTTTTATCTCACGCTTTAATTAACCCTTTGCGGACGATGAATAATATCACTTAAAAGATTATTTTCGTTTTGAATTCCAAGCCTCTAAATTTCCAAGCTTTCGAATTCCAGATCGTCAAATTTCCAAAACTTTGAAGCATTTATTAACGTTATTAATTTAAATTTCTTGCTTTAACAATAGACTTGCGTCCGCAAAACCCAAAGAATGATTAGGCGGTTATTTGCAGACATTCGTCCGCAAAGGGTTAATTAAACAGAGCCGTGCGAATATTCGTACTCGTACTCGTTCTTAAATGATTAGAAAACTAACCTCGTCCAAGAATCGAGAATTTCAATTTACGTAGTACGCAGCGAAAGGGTTAAGTTAATTAGTATTTCATTTATATCTGTATTTTACTCACACTTAAACGTGTACTAGTACATTGTACGCGTATTGTAACGAAAGGATAAAGGTAACGAAACTCTTGTAATTTACGTTCGACTCTCGAACGCTTCCCAAATTAAATAGAAATAAATAACACGGGATTATTTGCGGTAGAATTTCACAACTTAATTATTTTCGCAAGAACAATAAAGATTCGCCGGTAGCAAGTTTCCCAACCGATTCCATTAACTCCTTTTAAAGGCGCCAAACGCGGCGTCGCGATAATTATCCTCCAATTATATCCTTGCGCAAAAGTGGAGCGAAATACAATTGGAATTCCAGGTCATCCCTATAATTCAAACACGTTCCCGTCGAAACGCCATCGACTTTGGTCTAATTAATTTATTTCGTACGCGGTTTCGTTTGTTTCCTTTATTTCTTTATTTTTTTTTTTTCGTCTATTCAAACCCGGATACGTTATCCGGTTACTCGTTTTACTCGCTTTTCGTCCGAGCACAGTGATCGCCAGCATGCGTGATACAATTACACAGTCGGCTTCGAACGAAAAGGAAACGCGACATTGTGAACGATCGAGAATTGCTGTTGGGTAACGCGATGATTTCTTTATCTTTTATTAGCGAAAACTTCGAATCCATTGAGAGATACAAAGATTCCTCGAATTACTATTTTTTTGGGATATCGGCATACTTAAAAATCCGTGGCGATAATTTGTAGCACTATTTTTTAATCCAATCGCCATTTGTATTATTTTACGAACTTGTTTTTAAAGTTTCTATAATTTTTTAATTATTCCTTTCGTTCTTTTTACAAACTCGTTGAAATTTTGTATAATTTATAATCTATTTTGTAGTTATTTTGTAGTTAAGTATCTCTCTATCCTTTTTTAATAAATTGACCACAATATTTTAGGATTTTGTATCGGATTCTTTTTATTCTTGATGACTTTTAAAAGTTCCTTAAATTAGCAGCTTTTCTTTTATCGTCATCTGTATATTCGCGTTTAAATTGCAATGAAATCTGTGATAATCCATTCTCCATTTATATTATTTCACAAATCCCACTGAATTTTGTATCATTTTCTACTAATTCCTTTTATTCTTGAAAGCTTCCAAAATTGCTTAAATTATCATTCGTTCCTTCATCCACAATTTGTGTTTGAATTTTAAAGAAATCCATAATAATCTTTAATCGTTTTCTGCAATCTATTTGCTATTTATACAATATCATTAATTTTCCATACTTTTGTATAATCCCTCATTTTCTAATTAATTTCCTTTACTTCGTTTTACAGAGTCTTCCAAATTTTAAATTACTTTTCGATAATTCTCCAATTTCTAACCAATTCCCTTTATTTTCTTCCAACAAATACCTTAAAATTCTTCGTTATTTTTTAACAATTTCCCATTCTGTAACCATTGTAAAATTTCGTTTATCTTCTTTCGCAACTTTCCCCAACTTTTGGCCTACAATTTTTTCTCAATTAACTTTTCCCTTAGAAGCTTCCAAAATTCCATCGATTGTAATTTCATCCCTATCGACATCTTGTATTTGCATTTCAATTGCAAAGAGATTCGCGATAGGGACGAATTTTCAATGAAACACGATAACGGTGCACATAACGCGATGATAATTTCGGTACCGTTAGAAAAATTATATTTGCCGGTAATTAGATGCGAATCGATAGCCGTTGAACGAAATTTCAGGAAGGACCACGTTTCCTCCGTTCTTCGTTGACCTTATTTCTACCTAAAAGCGTACGCTTATGCGTGCACGTGTGTGTAACTGTAAATTGTCGCGTTACCTTCTAACTGTAATACGGGCCATTGGTGTTCCCATGGCGAAATTACTATGGGAATCGACCAAGAAAAATTCGCTCACTTTTTTACACCAATATTCTAGTTATCTGAATTTCTCTAACGATTAAGACAAATGTTTTCCTAGCTCTTAAATAAAGTAGGTAACTTCTCAAATATCAAAATATTCTCTCTTAAATATGAAACATATTCTTTCAAAAAGCTTTTCTATATTGTATTTATAAGAATTTTTTAAGATAAATCTTCGTAACGATTTTTGCTTTTCCTAGTACTTGAATAAAATAAATAAGTTCTCAATTTTTCTCTTGAGTAGCAAGCAAATTCCTTCAAAAAGCTTTCCAATATTGTATAAGAATTTTTAAAGATAAATGTACTTAACGATTTTTGCTTTTCCTAGCACTTCAATAAAATAAGTAAGTTCTCAATGTTTCTCTTGAGTAGCAAGCAAATTCCTTCAAAAAGCTTTCCTATATTTTATAAGAATTTTTCAAGATAAATCTTCGTAACGATTTTTGTTTTTCCTAGCACTTGAATAAAATAAACAAGTTCTTAATGTTTCTCTTAAATAGCAAACAAATTCCTTCAAAAAGCTTTTCTATATTTTATAAGAATTTTTTAAGGTAAATCTTCGTAAAGATTTTTGCTTTTCCTAGCACTTGAATAAAATAAATAAGTTCTCAATGTTTCTCTTAAATAGCAAACAAATTCCTTCAAAAAGCTGTTCTATATTTTATAAGAATTTTTCAAGATAAATCTTCGTAACGATTTTCGCTTTTCCTAGCACTTGAATAAAATAAATAAGTTCTCAATGTTTCTCTTGAATAGCAAACAAATTCCTTCAAAAAGCTTTTCTATATTTTATAAGAATTTTTCAAGATAAATCTTCGTAACGATTTTTGCTTTTCCTAGCACTTGAATAAAATCAACAAGTTCTTAATGTTTCTCTTAAATAGCAAACAAATTCCTTCAAAAAGCTTTTCTATATTTTATAAGAATTTTTAAAGATAAATCTTCGTAACGATTTTTGCTTTTCCTAGAACTTAAATAAAATAAATAAGTTCTCAATTTTTCTCTTGAGTAGCAAGCAAATTCCTTCAAAAAGCTTTCCAATATTGTATAAGAATTTTTAAAGATAAATGTTCCTAACGATTTTTGCTTTTCCTAGCACTTGAATAAAATCAACAAGTTCTTAATGTTTCTCTTAAATAGCAAACAAATTCCTTCAAAAAGCTTTTCTATATTTTATAAGAATTTTTCAAGATAAATCTTCGTAACGATTTTTGCTTTTCCTAGCACTTGAATAAAATAAATAAGTTCTCAATGTTTCTCTTGAGTAGCAAGCAAATTCCTTCAAGAAGCTTTTCTATATTTTATAAGAATTTTTCGAGATTAATTTTCCCAGCGATTTTTGCTTTTCCTAGCTCTTAAATAAAATAAGTATGTTCTCTCTTAAATAGTAAATAAATCGCAATTATTTCGAAATTGTTTTAGCATATTTTCCTACAATAAATTTTCTCAATGTTGTTTCCTTTTTTCCCACTTAAGTATAATAAAGCCTGTCTCAAAAAGAAAAACGAGTCACAGTTCTTTTAAAATTCCTTATAAATATTTAGTTACAATTTCCTTTTCCTAGCTCTTAAATAAAATAAATCCTACCACGAATAAAATAAAAAAACAAGTCGTACTTATCTTGAGATTCCTTTAAGAAAATTTTGTAAAAGTAACATATTTTGCGAACTATAAATTTCCTAACCAAATTTCTAAATTGCTTCGTAAATATTTATGAAATTCCTGTGCACAAATATATATTTTCATGCAATACTAAAAAATTACGCATTCAAAATTTTCTATAAGTAAATTTTCTATAAGTATAGTAGTAACAAGTAAGTAAGTAGATTATTTGAAAGATTCATTGTTGCAAATTTAACTCCTTGTCTTATTAATTTTCCCATTTCCGAGAAGTTCATGTTGGACATTTATTACTTTAACACCGTATCGGATATAAAACAAGAATATATTGCACTTAATTTGCATTCCGCAAGCTAAGTGCAATAATAAACATTCCGTTAATTTTAAAGCTTCGCGATATATTCAGAATTGAAGTTATAATTTATTAGAAATGCAGCGTGCATTTGTTGTATTTAGGCTAAAATCTTACGATCTATAAGATTATAACGCAAAGGATTCGCTTAGGATGCGAGTATTCGGCTTGCGAATGATTTCTACAAGATAAAATATTTCCATACGCGGAAGAATCGTTGTGTTTCTGATGCTTTCCGCTCGAGTCGCTCGCGAACTGCCAGGCAATGAAATCAGCGCAGAATTGCGCCTCGACGCGTCGATAGTTTACGTACGCCGCGGCGTGAGATTATAATTTCTGAATAAATTCGCTCGGGCTTGTAAATCTCGTTTGTAAATTATAATCTGTAACGGGACTGCTCGTGCCATCGCTGTTTTAGTACTGTTATACTTTGTTCACTCCCGCGCGACTGCTACAACGTTCTTACGCCAAAACTATGCAAGATCTTACGAGAAATAAAATACCAAAAACATACGCGATTGAAGAAATTCTTGATAAAATTATCGGTGTGTAAATTTTAACAGAACAATAATGTTCTAAAATTGTTCATTTTAATTCGAGGGAATTGTTAAGAATGTAATCAATGCATAAAATTGAACGATGAACGTAAAATATACGAAGAAGAAGAAAAAGAAAGGAATGGGGAAATTTTAGAAACAAGATAAAATTGTAAAATTGTTAACTAAACGATTAATACATCGAGGCGAATAAAATCGAGAAATTTTCGCGAAGGAATAAAGCTTCGAATTTCTACGAAATTATAGAAATTGTTAAGGAAATAATGAATGCGTGGAAAATATTAAAATTGGCAAATTTTATATTATTTTATAATATTCCATTATCCGAGCAAACGAAATCAGGAAATTTAAGCAAAAAATACAATTCTAAATTGCTGTGCAATTAAAGGAAGCGTTAGGAAAATAGTTAATGCATGAAGGCGATCGAAACTTGGGAAATTGTAGAAGAAGATAGAATTCTAAATATCTATGCAATCAAAGGGATTGTTAGGAGAATAATTACCGCGTAAAGACGATTGACGATGAAAATGTTTATATAATGGTGACAGAATTCGTCATGGCTTGCGTAGAATTATGGATGACGCTATAATCCGACGATAAGCATTCGTGAAATGTTACTTGCAGCCTTACGTAACCGTAAAATCATTACCAGCATTCTTAATCATCTACTAATTAAATCCCGTGTTTACTACACCTTTCGATACAACTATACATTACATTGGTAATTAAAATCCTGATCTTATATTTTGCAACTTCTTTCCTCGATCACAATTATATTTATTTATTTTCAACTCGTTGATTGTAGTAAAAAGTAAATATAATAATAATTCATATATACAATGGTTACGAGAAATATTCAAGTATAGCTCAATTTTTGATTAGCTTTTACATTTTTCATTTCCACAACGGTGAATTTTTGTGGTTGCTTACTTAATACTACGATTAAATTGTGAGTGAAAATTAACATATTCGATTTGAATTAAATAGCATTTAAATATTGAAATAAATACAGTGGTGTTATACTCATTGTATTAATACTTTTCTTATTAATACCGATATATTGATACTTTTTGTGGCCACTGTATAAACAATTATTGATTCTCTTCGAATAAATAATTAAATTCGCTCTCAATTTTGCTCTAAAATCACTGTTAATCCTTTCACTGTTATTTCGAAGCGAAACTACGTCACTAATCGTTCATTGTCACACTAAATTAATAATAATAATAATAAAAATGATTATTATTAAATATGTAATTATTATATATATTACAAATATTTACTATACAATATATAATTAAATTATAATTATTATCATTATTTTCCTTACGCGAATTAAAAATAGCGAACATTGAACAGAATAGTAACAATAATTATTATTACTATAATTATAAATTATTATTGTTATTCCGTTCAATGTTCGCTATTTCGGATTTGTGAAAGGAATAACTGCGGTTAACAGATGCTCACGTTGCTAGTTACGGTTTATATCGGCGGATCTAATACTTCTTCTCGAATATCGAAGATATCTTTACTATTTTTACATTTTCTCCCGCGTCGTATTGAATAATAGCTTGTCATCGATGGATAGAAAAATCTGGACACGTTAAGTGTACGTTTCGTCGGAGGAAGAGGGAATTCTTGCGTTACGTCAGATGCAGATGCGCATCGAAGGCCGGATCTACAGTGTATCCATAATCCAAGGCTACCATTTCATTTTTTTTCTTTTTTTTTCTTTTCATATTACCGATCATCAATCATAGTCGAAGACGAAGATTACCCTGCGCATTGTAATACTTAGAAATGTATTACTCTGTAATTTCCAGTCGTAATTTCGTTGGGAAATCAAAGGGATAAAAACGACGAAAATCTTTCCGAGTTTTCGCAAATTTTCACGCTTTCAGGATTATTTTAACGTATGGCACGAATTTTCATTGCATTTACGTATTTCCCAATTTTCTGGTCAAATTTTTGCAACAATTTTATCTTATTAATATTATCTTCATAAACTTGCATAAATTGTTTACCTGCAATAATTTTATCTTTACAATTATATTTGTATTAATATCATCTTCATAAATCTGCATAGATTTTTACACATTTTCTAGTAAAAGTTTAACGATAACTTTATCTTGATAATGATACCAATAATAATGAATAATTTTATAATAATACTTATAATAATGAATAATTTTATAATAATACTAATAATAATGAATAATTTTATAATAATACTAATAATAATGAATAATTTTATAATAACACTAATAATAATGAATAATTTTATAATAATACCAATAATAATGAATAATTTTATAATAATACTAATAATAATGAATAATTTTATAATAATACTAATAATAATGAATAGTTTTATAATACTAATAATAATGAATAATTTTATAATAATACTACTACTAATAATAAATAATTTTATAATACTACTACTACTACTACTAATAATAATAATAAATTGATATTATCTTTGTTGGATTATTATTTTATTCTAACGCAAAAATAAACTTTGTGTTGAGAGACACTGGGTCTGTAATAAAGGAAAACCTTAACTCTATTACCAGAGTCATGGGCCTCTGGCCCATGTGTCTAAGGGCCTGTGTGACAGACACGTTGCAGACCCAGGCCGTTATTTTCTTTCTGAATTGGGCGCCACATTTTCTACGTGCTTGAGAAAAGCCCTCACTTTTAGTTTGATCTTCGTAACGTTAAGACGTCCTTTCTCGTTACTAAATAAAATCATATCATATAGAATAAACCGTATTTTAATTAATTTAACCCCATATCCCAATAATCTTCATAAATCTGCATAAATTCCTACCCATTTTCTAGTCCAACTTTTACGATAATTTTATCATGATATAAATACCTGTATTAATATTATCTTCTAACTAAGGATAAAGTAGGAATAAGTCATAGAAATAGAAATAGAAACAAGAAAGCGTATGTAAGCATTGTAAACAAGAAGTCATCCTAAGCCGTATAGGCAGGGATTAAATAAAATAATAATATTAATATTATCTTCGTAAATCTTTATAAATGGTTAATATCATAATAACATAATATATAAACCATTACGAATTTCACTTTACAATTTAAATAACGCCAAAATAATGGTTGCTTCGTCCCCAAAATATAATAATCTCCAATTTACTTTAATAACTTTTTAATGCATTCCGTACCTTTTCCTACCTACGTACTTACATTCGAGTTGCTCGTAAAAGCATAAAAATTCGCAGCGCATCGACGGGAATAGAAAAGAAAATAGCAGAAGGGAAATCTAACAGTAAGGAAACGGTCATTGAAGACAGTCTTTAAGCCAAATATGCGTTCGCTAAAAGCAGCTTAATCGACGTACATATAGAGGCTTGATAATGAACGACAATTGCGCGAGAGTTCAATGAGACTCGTTTTCGAAAAGCGTGAAACTGAAAGAGTGGATGGAGGAGGGAAATAAAGAAGGGAAAAAGAAAAGGCGTTCCACTTAGGCTGCCAATCAAGGCGATTTGCATTCCAGGGACGTTCGCAGCGATCGCGAAACTGCCGTATCCTCGGCTGTGGTTAACCCTGAAAATTACACGCGAGAACGGAATGTGGTCGACGACGAAGCCTCGCGTGCGTTCGTCCCAACAGTGGCCAGGCCATGCATCGTGCTTCGAATCGAACAGGAAACGCTCCATTTCAACGCTGTTCGCGTTTCCAAAGTCCTTGGAAATCTCTTGGGAAACTTTGTCGTTGAGCAACTGTAGCAATGTTTCCATATTTCACCGTTTCATCCCTTCGCTGTTTCATGATTTCTTATAAAATGTGCAATTTTCGAAGAGAAAATGTATCTTTAATCCTTGAATTCAATATTTTGCTACTTTGTCGTTTAATCCTTTTCCTGTTCAATCAGTTTTGCACTAATTTTAAAAACTACGCAATTTTCGAAGAGAAAAGTTTTTTCAATTCTTGGGTGGAGTATTTGAATACTTTGTTATTCAATTATTTAAGCACCATTGATATAAAATGTGCAATTTTAAGGGATAAAAATTCTCTTTAATCCTCGGATATGATATTTGGATATTTTATTATTTAATCCTTTCGTTATTCACGAATTTTAAAAAGTGTGCAATGATAGAAGAGAAAGGTTCTCTTTAATTCTTGGATAGGATATTTGGATATTTTATTACTTAATCCTTTCGTTATTCATTAATTTTAAAAAATGTGCAATGTTATAAAGGAAAGGTTTTCTTTAATTCTTGGATATGATATTTGGATATTTTATTATTTAATCCTTTCGTTATTCACGAATTTTAAAAAGTGTGCAATGATAGAAGAGAAAGGTTCTCTTTAATTCTTGGATAGGATATTTGGATATTTTATTACTTAATCCTTTCGTTATTCATTAATTTTAAAAAATGTGCAATGTTATAAAGGAAAGGTTTTCTTTAATTCTTGGATATGATATTTGGATATTTTATTATTTAATCCTTTCGTTATTCACGAATTTTAAAAAGTGTGCAATGTTATAAAGGAAAGGTTTCCTTTAATTCTTGGATAGGATATTTGGATATTTTATTATTTAATCCTTTCGTTATTCACGAATTTTAAAAAGTGTGCAATGATAGAAGAGAAAGGTTCTCTTTAATTCTTGGATAGGATATTTGGATATTTTATTATTTAATCCTTTCGTTATTCATCAATTTTAAAAAATGTGCAATGTTAGAAGAGGAAGGTTCTCTTTAATTCTTGGATAGGATATTTGGATATTTTATTACTCAATCCGTTCACTGGTTCAATTATCTTGGTTTTCTTCGGGAATCTCAGGTTGAAGTTGTCACGTTGATATTTGGTTGCATTGTTAGTTTATTATTAATTCATTTTTGCATGGCAATCGATACGTAACAATATACAATAACATGTTCGCAAGTAATTGAAGAGAATAGGATTGGATCTCCGATCGTTCGTCTTCGGTATCTCTCGTGCACTTCCGCTACAACAATTTCTTATTTGTCTCTCAAATATCGAGCCTTTTCAATCATTCGACTTCTTGTGTAATTCGAGCAACGGTTAATTCAAGAATTCACAACTCGGACAAAATAAATTCTTCCTCATTCAATTGTTATACACAGTGGCGAGAATATAAATAAATAAGGAAATGTAAGGCAAAAGTTAACAATGTATAATAATAATGGTAAATGGTACAACTACATAAATTCTTCAAAACTTTCCTCCTTTTTTATCAAAAGTAGTTACGAATTTTCCAATAAACGAAGGTAATTCATCTATTCGTGAATAGGCTGCAAATTTGTATGCATTTAGAGAAAGTGATAAAAATACGAGCTTGCATAAATATTAAGGCACAAAGAATATCAAGAAAATATTTGGGTTTCCCTGAATAAACGTAGAATTTTATAAAAGAATACTTCAAATTAATTTTTGGTACACTTTATAGATCACGTTTCTGTTCCCATTTATAAATTATTATAATTGGTATTATATAAGTATTATATAAGTATTTTCCTTATAGATTAAAATACTCCAAGCATAAAATTTATTAATTTTAATGTTTGATATATTTTATTATATGCTAGCCACTGTGCATTTTCACTTGAAAAACTTTTTGTAGATATTTAAACATGTCCTAAAATATTACCGAACATCTTAAATGCATTCGAAGTCGTTGATCTTTAAAGGCTTGCGTAAAACGACGCAAGTTGTTAACCCTTTCGTTGCGGTTAGCTTTATAAACGTTTAAAAAGTTCGCTCGCATTAACCGCAACCTTGTTGTATAATACACGTTTATGGAATTAATAATTCTGATAACTAGACCGCGGATGTTTATGTATTTATGGGAAATTTACCCGTGGATAAAAATACAGAATGCATTGCGATATTCGAATATGTATAAAATATGCCAAGTGAAGCACGAGTTACAATAATCAGAGGATGACACAATTTCTTTAGTTGCACTTGTAAAAGTGTGAATTAACATAAACACCCTTAGCCTGCTAATAATATTCCTCAAAAAGTAACATCATCGCAATCTAATCATTTCTTTAAATGTTTACAAGACTAATACTAGGTGTACCAATAAAAAAATCCACTACTCTTAAATTGGTCCACGAATTTATTTTATCAAACGAAATAAGCTTCCCATCGAGAAATGAAAATTATAGCAAATAACAGCAACTATAAATAGAAGATCGAATAAGCGTCTTATTATGCTAAACTAAATGCTGAACGAAACAAAAAGGAATGGATTATTCATTCGTACGCCTAATAAACCGATTGACGAGATATTTCAATTTAACACCAAGTTTACAGAAATCGATTGAACAATTTGACAGGCATTTAGAAAGATAAGTATACCGTGCATAAACATTCGAAGTTAAGAAAATTGAAGGTGAGGAAGGTGAATTAATAATATATACGTATTCGTATCGTTAAGTGGAATTAAATTGCAATAGAACGCAAATATGTAGCTGAAAAATAACACTTATAATCTTTGCAACGTTGAGCAGGAAATTTGGAATTCGTCGAATTGTCGCGTAACGTAAATGCATCGTTAAGGGAAGCAGATACGTAGCTGGTGTTTAAATCTGACGCAGCGAAAGGGTTAAAGCGAGTGACGAGAGACGTTTGCACGATCCCAGGCGAAATTATTACGGTACACGTCCGCGGGCGCGCACCGCGATAAATAAATAATCGCTTGCGCTTCGCGGAAGATTTTACACAATTTTCGTCCATTAACTCTCCGTTTGAGCAGCCGCAATTCGCATAATTATAATCATTTCGTCGAGTCTATCGAACGAAGCGTTAATGGGAGGAACTTTCGCATTTAATCGCTGGCTGTTGTCAATCCCTAACATAATGGGGGAATCGCAAGGGAAAAGAAACTTATTTACACATACTTACGTATTCATTAAATTGGCTAATTAAATTCGCGACCTTAATTTGCGCATTTTGCTCGACGAATAATAATTTCTGCTGTTTATTGAATTCTGTTGGCGGAGGTTTGCGAACGTTAGTCGAAAATGAGGCCAAAGGTATGCTTAATTGATTCTAATTTAGTTTACTTTAATTGCGAGTAGTTAAAGTAGCAGAGTAAAGATAATTTGGCCAATTATTTGATTAATGTATTATTAAACATATTTGTTTAATAATCACTGAACCGAAATTAACTCGGTTATTATTTTAATTATTTGCATAAGAAATGACCATTATTTTAATAATTTAGCATAAGCAATTGCCATTATTTTAATAATTTAACATAAGCAATTGCCATTACTTTAATAATTTCGCATAAGAAATTGCCGTTATTTTAATAATTTCGCATAAGACATTTCCACTATTCTAATCAACGTAATTTTAATAATTCTGTTTATAGAAATTGTCACAATTTTAATCATTTTGCGCGAGAAATTGCAAAGGTCGCGAATTCGGTTGCCAATTTAATATCCGACCAAAAAAGAAGGCGATTATTTTGCGATGGCGCGCGAAAAATGCGAAAGAGCCTAATAAAATAATAATTGCTGCGAGAAATCCTACAAAAAAAAAAAAAAAAAAGAAAAAATACAAACTGTATCGAACTACTATCGATGCTTAATTCGTAACCCTTTGAGGACGCGGAATTATTCGCAGAGGAAAGTACGCGGTACCATTGTTAACTTAAAGTATAATAATTATTACTGAAGGTTGAATTTAACATAAGAGGAATACGGGAAAGGATAGAGACTTTCCTCTGCAAATATTTTCAATCACCATTATCGGTTCTCTTCCGGATCAAAGGGTTGAAAAGTAACAATTGTCGAGTTGCAAACAGTCCGTGAGAATTCCTATACACAATCATCTGGCACATGCGATTAAATAAATAAGTTCCAGTTGCACCTTTGTCCGACTTGCATCTTTCAAATTGCAGCATCGCATTAAGGAAACTTTAAAACTTCGTCCTACGTTGTTATTCTTTTTTTTTAATTTCGAGGACGTCGATGATGGCGTTTTATTGTTTATTAAACGCCCTTTGCAGCTTTCGTTCAATTCTTTCGTTGCGTAGGATTAAAAACAGTGAAGTGAAACTATTTTTTTTTTCCTGATTTGGAAGATTCGAAAGAAATGCATAAAAATACACAGCCTACTAATCATACTCTTGTGGAAAAACATATTACGAAATACCACTTATCTATTTAAATACATATCTCGCTTAGTTACAATGATATAAGAAGAATTTTACATATATAATTTATAAGACGTTATAAGATTAATACGGTGCGAAAAACATTTTAATATCAAGATTATTTTTCTTCCGATGTTTCGCGTGATTTGTATGACTTTAAAACGACTGTTAAATCGCGCGAATTAAAATTAAAGATGACATTTATTTCCAGTAGGAAATAATAAAAATAATAATACTGTAATACGGATTCGAAGAAATAAACAATCGATTACTTTTAAAATTTAGAAAACGTGGCTTTAGTACAGAAATATTTTTTGTAGTGCGTATCTTTTGGTGTCATATAAAATGCGTACAATATTTTCGTTATATCATTATACCTAAAATATATAATAAATATATAAATATATACTCGAAATAGAAGAGCAAAGTTAAAAATGAATATTCCACTATTCTTATTTATTCTAGCGATCTAAAAAACCATAAATATTCATCCAAATGTATCATACAAAATATCATAACTTCACGGTAAATTTCATTCCTCTGTACGAGAAAAAAAAATAGTTTTAACCCAGTTAACGCGTTAACAAAAGAACTGCCAATGGAATGAATTATTCTTCGAAAAGGCACGGTTAATTTTTGTCAAATTTAAAAAGAACAAGTAGGTGGAACTTCCGTTTCGGTCTGATAACTCGATGACGCGGCGAATCTACGAAAACTCGCGTGTCATCCCTCTTACAGGTCGGAACAGTTCTGTTAAGACGGTCTAAAAGGATTAAACGTCAGCTGAAAGGGGCAAAAAGTCCAGGTAAGTAGAATTTGCAAAGTCGGACGATTTATGGCGTTTGGCACTGATTCCCATGCTGGATCATTCGGGGTTTGCGATTGCTCGCGTTATATTTCTCATAGTTACGCGATAAGAAACCCAATAAAAATTACGGCACTGGCTTTCCGTCAAAATACTAACGTGTTGCATAATAAATATGGCTTTTTTTTCCCTACAGAGATTCGCTTGAACGATTTTAACGTCAGCCATTTTTTTTTTACACGCGTTTGGAAATTATGTAACGACTCTCGGCGCAAACCTTTTTTTAGCTACTGTTTACGGATAATAATTGAAGCGTTCGGTTTATGTTTCGTTCAATTTTTGCACTTTGAATCGAATTGCTAGCATTTAATGCAAATTTATATTTTTTACGATTATTGAATTATATATTATATATATATTGGTAAACATTTTAGCGTTCGCTCTAATTTTGTTCGATGTTTCATTTACTTATTAAAATTTCATTATTCAAAGGATTTCATACATAGAATTTTTACAATTTTTCATTATACCATATCGATGGGATTTCTATTATTTGACGTAAGTTCTGTGCAATTTCTGCATTTTAGCAGTTTAACATTTACCAGTTAGACTGCTGATTTTTACGCGTTCGTAGAAAACTGAAATGCGTAAAGAAAATTATAGAATGATATAATGTATCCAAAAAAGTACAAAATATCCAAAGTAATCTACACATTGTAGCAACACAAACTACAATTAGGGGATGAAACAAATTTCTATTATATTTATTAGACCATCCCATGAGTGACTTAATTTTAAATGCAAACCATTAATACTTACATTTGTTTTTAATCGTCGACTTATCGAATATTGCTTTCCATGATTTTTGTTTTTGATGTTTTGGATTTCTTCTTGAAAAATAATTTTGCGTATGCTTGTTTAAGTAAATCTTACGAACCACGCCACTTATGGGATGCGACTTAACCCTTTGCACTCGAAACTAGTTTTAATAATATGACACGACAGCAGCTCCATTACGTTTCTCTGATTATTGTGAGAACTTAATAAGTTACGTATCTTGGAATTGAGAAATTTGCCTTGATTTCAGAAGAAATGGCAATCGAATTGGTTAATATAGAATTAAAGAAACACGAACCTTGACTTTTGATACAATTTACGAATGTCTCCATAGCGGAGCCAACCGAGTGCAAAGGGTTAACAAGTTTCGTTTCTTTAGTCACAATTATAAAGATACAAATTTGCATAAAAATTAGCAGTCTATTAACGAAACCTTAATCCGAATACTTCATTAATCCGAAACGTTAATTCAAGACTTGATGAATAATTGTCGCTTAGAGAGAAACGATACCTAACCAAAACTTAGGCTATTCTTATCTCCGAAGCGACATTTATTATGCAACCATATAATAGCTGTTGTCGTCGAGAAAGATTCGCAATTTTAGCGTGGAAAATTGCACGGTAAGCTTAATTCGCGACGTCAGCGTGCAAAATTGCGTAGCTTACTAAGTTTAACGTTATTCTTTACAGTTTCCTGAATTCCCCCCCTTTTATTACCGCAACACGCAAAACGAATAGACGATAATTTACGATAATTTTATTTTGATCATGTTAGATCATAGTTGCACGTGAAATGGCCGATTTTAAAGGCTCCACTCATTAATCAATTAAAAAGTGCGTTTCTAATTTCTGTACGATGGTTCGAAAACATCGATGTGTATCAATGATTTGAGTAAAATTTTTAATTTATAATTGCCAATCGTTTTACTTTTAAACAATTCTAAGGTGCATTTTCAAGGTTTATATTTTCAGTATAAAATTCGTTAAACCAACGTCGAGTTGTTCATTCACAAATTATATCTGTTCACACATAAATAATATGAATAATAAGAGGACTTTTGCTGCATCATAGTTTAACCCTTTGCGGACGAGAAGTAATAACACTTGTGTGAGTACTTTAGTTTTGAATTCCACGACTTTAAGTTTTCACGCTTTTCAGTTCCAAACCATTTAATTTCCAACGATCTCAAATGTTTATTATTACGTGTAAGTATTCATTGCATTAAGTTCTGCGCTTTACAAGTCGACGTGGTTTCGGAAAGCCAAAAAATGATTAGGCGACTATCTATCGACGCTCGTCCGCAAAGGGTTAAAGAATCCCATATAAATTGGCCAAAATTAACCCTTTGCGGACGAGAATTAATGACACTTGCGAGAGTACTTTAGTTTTGAATTCCACGACTTTGTGATTTCACGCTTTTTAGTTCGAAACCATTTCATTTCCAACGATTTCAAATGTTTATTATTACGTTAAGTATTCATTGCATTAAGTTCTGTGCTTTAAATGTCGACATGGGTTCGGAAAGTCAAAAAATGATTAGGCGACTATTTGTCGACGCTCGTCCGCAAAGGGTTAATTTTAATCTTGAACATCGTTTTATGAAAACCATTCGAATTTCACTTCTATGCATAATTCATTTCATTTCATTATTTGCTATTCCCTTCTAAAGCAATGAAAGATCGATTAATAATGTTAATTTCAAGAAGTTCCAAGCTTTATATTTTTGCACAGCGAACGTCTTTTAATTACCGAATGACTGTAAAAATTTCAGCCACGTAAAATCGATCGTTTCATATGCAGCCTAATAAAATGAAACTAAAATTCAACATCCGTCCGCGGGAATAATATTTCTAAATTATTTTGATTGACGTAACGGTAGTGGGATTAGGTTATCTCGGAGGAATGATGTCATTAGACTTGGCGAAGGTTCTGAGCACATAATCGGTTGGCGAACAGTGAAAGGAATTTTCGTGATGTCGCAAGCCGCACTTCAATTTGTTGCACGATTAAGTGCCAGTGGGTCAGAGTTTCATAAACTCCTTTGACCGCCAAGCAGCTTACGAAAATACGATCGCGTGGCCTGTTTATGTACGTGCGCGTTTCGGTTTACCAAACTCGTCACTTTGCTCGCGGTCAAAGCGAATCGATGGAATGCTCGATCCGCTGAAATTTCGCGAGCGAAACCTTGACGATATTTTAAATCCGATGCAATTGTTTTTGAGGGCGCAACGTGGATTTTAATAGAAATGCAACAATTCGTAATTCATAATTCTCCCAATAGCGTCAAAATTTACAGGTACATTGAAACGTTTAATTTACGATTAATGTGAAAGGAATTTTGTACAAAGTTTGGGCAATTTTTACATTGCCGAAGGACATTTTGGAGTTTGATATGAATTTTGGGCAAACGTTGCATTTCTGAAAACAATCTTATAGATTGTTATAAACTGCGCGCAATTCTTGCGTTAATAAAAGATTTAGAATTGCTAATAACAGTGTTGATAAAAGTCTTAGAATTGTTAATAACACTGTTGATAAATTCTCAGAATTGTTAATAGTAGTGTTGATGAAAAGTTTTAGAATTTGGTATGAAGTTTCTGTAAATTTTGCATCTCTGATGAAAATCCTCTACGTTTGACATAAGTTCTGTAATAATGTTTGCATTTCTGATGAAAGTCCAAAAATTCGGTATAAATTCTCCGCATCTCATAAAAGAAAACCTCCACATTTGGTCTAAGCATTGTGAAACCTTTGCATTTCTAAGAATGATAAAAGAACCTAACGCTTAGTGTAACTTTCGTAAAATCCTTTGCATTCCAGGCGATCATCTCAGAATTAAATATGAAAACTCTCTACGATTTTAGCATTTCCGATAAAAACTCCTTTCATTTTTAACGAATTCCCACAATCCTTAACGATCCTTCCACGTGTAACTCTGTTAAAATATTCCATCGCGTGCGCAATTTTTTATCTAAATAAAATTCTGATCCCTCGTTAGCACAATTTTATACAAAATTCCTCCGCCTGCCTTGCTTATTTCATTTGCCTTTAAACACGCAACAAAGTTACTCTCTCACACGTATACGCGCATACTATTAAGCTGAAATGGAGCAGCGTGGGATTCGATATACAGTTGCTCGCAAAATTTTGCTGCATTGCCTATGAAAAATAGCTAAAAATTGAATAAACGCGCGCATGTTTAACCTTTTGCGGACGACGAATAATAAAACTTAAAAGAGTGTTTTGACTTTGAATTCCAAGCCCTTACGAATTTCTAAGCTTACGAATTCCAGGTCAACAAATTCCCAAAACTTTGCAGCGTTTATCAACGATATTAATTTGAACTTTCTAGTTTAACAGTAAACTTGCGTCCACAAAAACCAGGAAAGTGGAGATTATTTGCAGACACTCGCCCGCAAAGGGTTAAAAGTAGAAACACAATATGTATCCGTTTCATTCTCATAATCTAACAGACACGGTTCGTACAAAATTCCCAAGATGAAGCAAATTATTTATAGCTACTTAATAAAAAGTGTAAAAGTATAACTTTTTTGCTGACACAAACGTGAACGTGCTGAACAATATTTCCGTTACTGTACACATATGATACACGTAGATTAGTATTTTGTTAACCACCTTTAATCTTCGCCGCACAGACGTAATCAATTTTGTATAAAGAAGATGAAATATCATCCTATTCTTCGTGTAATTTCAACTCGAAATTTTCTCTATTTGTAAACGTTACAATTTATCATTTTGGATTTCAATTTTTCCAAGCGAAGTTCAATCAAATTTAAAACGGATCACTGAGTTTTAATAGTTTGGGCATATTGAAACGTAACCATATTTTTGCCATCTTTTTCATCGAGTTTCAAGGTGTACGTTCAATTTTGCGAGTAACTGTACGTATACAGTCTGTCTAACAAGAGCGTGACCAAGATATTTTTGTAAAACGTAATTTATCGCGTACAGATCGATACAAGTTTTAGAAATACGTAAAAAAGCTACGAAGCACTAGTTTAATACTGACTCTGTAATACAACATTGTTGAATATAGCTCAATATAATTTACAATTCCTAATTTCAATGCAAATTAATCAATACATTTTAACGTTATTAATACTTGTCGAATCAAATATCCCTTAAAGGGTAACGAAACGAATTGAGACGTGACCAAGATATTTTGAGGATCAATGATATCAGTGATCCTCAAATCTAATTTGTAAATTAACTCCTTGCCATAAAACTAATTTATTGCCCACGTATGCTACTGTTAGTTGATCACTGTTTTCGCATCATATAAAGTATAAACCATATGAACACCGTAGACAATTTTTATTTTACGACTCCCAATCTTGCAAAGCATAGCTAAGATTAAAGTTCAAATTGAATTTTACTCTCAGTATTATTCGTTTTCGTCGAATGCGTGCACAAATTCGTAGCACGAGTGCAACTCGTTATCGTAGGCCAAGGGGTTAAAAACAATATATTTTGTTAACAGTGGATCAATGATTTCGTATACTACAAGTATTTTGCTACGTTTACTCGGGTCATTGTTCGCCATTCGAACTACAACGTGGAAACAATAGAAACGATATTAACCCTGTCTATTTCGTTCCTGCGACTAGAAGAGAATTCTAGATTTCACCAAATTTGCTACGTTATGCAGCCAATTTAGTTCACTGTTTATAAAATACAGAGACCAACAACGCGGTCGTATAATCGCCAATAAATAGTTTCACTCGTTCCAACTAACTATTCGTCATTTTATATACTAGTTATAAAAAGAAACTAGGCTTCGTGCATCGTCTCTCAAGAATTCCAAAATAACTCAATTTCAAATATATCCAAAATAAATTAAAATAACTCACTTTTAGATAATCACCGTTTCTTTTTTTTTGTATTTTAAGCAGCTGATGCGCGTAGTGAGTTACTTTATGCAACGCGTTTCGCAGATATCTCGCACTCTCGTTAGACGGACTGTACGTAACTAAGAATTATACATTCAGCCGCGTAATTCGGTCCATTGCACTCGCGATACCTTGAGAAGTGTTGCCACGCAATTGCTCCTTCTTTTCTATTTTTTCTTTTCTTTTCACGACGCATTCGTGTTACGTATCGCGAGAACGGAGAGAAATCGTTGCGAAACAGAAGCGACACTTTTCACTTGGCCGATCAATGCGATCGATGAAGCGCAGGCAGCAGCAGACACAGCGAAAACAAAACGCTGCTCGCCGCTGAATCGAAGGACTGCGGTAGCTTGTTTTTCCCATTCGCATACGTTCGCCGATCATTAGCCGCGTTTATTTCTTTCACCGTCGCATGATTGCGCGACGATCGAACATTAAGCAAAAGCTATAATTTCTGCGACTGCGCTCTTTTTTTTCCTTTCCACCGGACAAGACGATTGACGTCGTCTTCTATTCTATCGACCAGCAGCAGGAAAAAGGAGCATTCTAATTAAGAGCCATCGAACAGGGTGTAAAAAGAACTATTCGAGAGGCTTTGATCTTCGACTACGAGGCGATGGAAATTTACGCGGTCGTTTAAAAATGTTAAAACAGCTTGGCAAAAATTTTAAGAAACTTGTGAATCGTTAACATTTAAGTGTTATAGACGTTGGAATTTATCGTTAGGTTGGTGCGTATGTGGATTAAGTTTTCTTCGAAGGAACAAAATTAAACGTAAACGCGAATTCTTTGGAATTCCTGTGAATTTTATTAGGTGGTTGTTTATGAAATGGCCAATTTTACTTAACCCAAAATACCCCACCACTCATCGTTAATCAATTAAAATGTGCGTCTCTAATTTTTGTACAATGGTTCTAAAACATCGACGAGTATCAGATTTGAGTACAATTTTTAGTCTATCATTTCCAATTGTTTCTTTTACGTAATTATAAGGTATAGTTTTGATGTTTGGGAAGTTTAAAAACAATTTAAAGAGCGGAGTTAATCACTTTGGCACGCGAATAGAAGAAGAAGAAATTAATAAATAGGACGATGAACGTAGAGAAATATGTGGCGTTTTTTTGTTATGCAAATTGTTTGCTCGACACGCGAGACAGGAAAAATTCACGTCGGATGACGAAACGCGTGAAGCGTGTAACCGACTGACATCGGCTACGAATCGATAATAATCAAGCCTAATTGTATATGCATACGAGACGATAAGAATGGATATTCCCGTTCGTGCATACGAGGTGTCTGCAACCTGTTTCGAAACAAGCGTCGAACGAACCAGCACGCGTCGCTGAATTCAATGGTAAAAATGTTTGATAATTTAATACAAGTTTTATCCTTTCCTTGCCACGGTTCTTAATTAAGCGTCGTCGAATTCCTCGTATAATTTTAAAGGGCAAATAGTTTATTCTAATTCGGCGATTGAGATTCGAATTAAAAATAATTCGAAAGTAGGACTCCAGGATATTTACGCGGTTTAGAGAGAATTAAGATCGAGAAAGTAAAACTTGAATTTAATAATGATTAAGGTTCAAATGTTCGAAGAGTATTGTAAAAATTAGAAGCATTAAAATTCGAATTAAAAGTATTGAAGAGGAAGAGGTCTTGTAAAGTATTTTTAAATATTTGAAAAATGTTTAAACTTGGAAAAGTAAAGGATGAATTAAAAGTATTGAAACTATTAAAATGAAGCCTCATTATTTAAACCTCTGAAAAGTCTGGAAAATTGAAGTATTAAAATTCGAATTAAAAATATTGAAAAATTCAGACTTCCGAAGTATTTTTAAATCTTTCGCTGACATTTAAAATTGCAAAAATAAAATTTCTATTAAAAGTACTATGAAAACAAAGCTTCTACAATATTCAAAGCTCCCAAAACTGTTAAAGATTAGAAAACTAATAACTGAATTAAAAATCACGAGAGATTAAAAATCTCCAAAGTATTTTTAATCGTTAAAAGAAATATTGAAAATTGCAGAATTAAAATTTTGTGCGAAAAATACCGCGAAAATAAATACTTAAATCTCCCAAAGGTATAAACAGTTTCAGAAGCTGATTAATTTGCCTGGCAAATACTACAAAATTACGATCCATAACGAGAACCATTCTGCAACATCAAAGTTTTCCAATTTTACATAATTCCCCGCAATTTTCGCGCTCCATAATTTCGCAATTTATGGATTCCCCGTCAAAAATTCCCCGCCAAGGTCCCGTAAAATTTCCCGTCGTTGCGCCGCGCTTTAATTACACTAATCAAATTAATTGTGCGGAAAGTATTGCTGCCTACGCGACTAGTGATATTGTTGCACGTTACTCGCGATTGCAAACCACGTTTTCCCAGATCTCGCTACCGTGTGAGTCGATTTGATTCTCGCGCACACGCGATTAGGGTAGATGGCCCAATAACTGTCAGCCTCCCTTTAACCGACGCTTCAATTATTTTATTCAACAACAAAGTAACGTTTACTTAAAAAAAAGTGTTAAATCTTAGCGGAAAAAATATATAAAGGGTTAAATCTTAGCGAAACTGAGAGAAACAAAAGAATTGCTAGCAAACTCTTTTGGCTACTTTCAAATATTACTTTGCGAATTGGTTACTTTAAAAAGTTATTTCGAAGTGGTACTGGAAAAATCACCTATTCACCACAAGATTAGTAAACTTCTAAACTAGTTGAATAAAGTTACGCGATAAGCTTGAAGTGGCAGTGATTGGTACATCTACTGTACAGTAACTTCTCGAGTCACGATCATATTCGCACTTACGACGAAAAAACATTTAACAAATGTCCTATCGATTGTTTATAATTTTCGTCAAATATATATCGTATACATGTATAATTATTTGCTTATACGTAAGTAGTTAACGAATTAAAAATCAGAACGAAAAGCCATTAATTTTCATGTACATATGTCTATTATAATTATATTATTTATTTTTGTATGAAATTCCACTTATGTACGTCTGAAGTTGCGGAACCGAACTCCGTCGTAACTCGAGAAGTGACTGTATTGCGAATCGCGTCGAAGTGTCGGTGGCGAGACTTAAGTAACTTCGATGTCTCCATGATCATTAAATAGTCGTTTATTAGTCGCGGATAAATTTTCTCGTGGGAAAATGGGATCATAGATCAGCGGGGCGCGATATGTGATTTCCCCAATATTACGTTAACGACTCGCAGTCTTCGCTGGTAATTTTCCCATCGCGTTGCGCGCATAATTAACCGACGTGTATTGGGCGAGATAAGAAGGTAATCCATGCAACTGGAGCGCAATTATTACGCATACCGCGAGAGGAATTTTATGTATTCGGGTAATTAGTCGATGTAATTAGGATTCAGGTTAGTACTGCAAGGCCGCCTCGCAATTAATCGTCCGCTTGCGAAACGTGATTTGTCATTAAAAGTGTATTACTTCTGAATTTTCCGCGCAAATTACTCAGTCGCCTTCCGCGTTTCCTGTTTGCCAATTCGTGGTTTGATTTATGGAGGGAAAAACTTGGCGCATGATACTTTTTCCATTCTTCCTTTTTTTTTTCGAAAGGAAGGTGTGAAATATACTGGGTGTCTCATTTAAAGCAGATCTTCTGTTGCATTGATATACAGTAGTACTGTTCGATTAAAAAATTCGTGGACATTTTTGCTAATAAAATTCAAATATGCTTGTGAGACACCTTACGTACGTGAAATATTGAGAATCATAATGGCGTAAATTATGCTATTTCTGTTTTACATAAAAAGGTATTTTACGCTTATTGTTATAAAGAAGTGACTAAAACATTGATATTACTAATCGAAGGCAATAAAACATTGAAATTACGAAGATACGTTTGAAGTTCCCGATAATTAATAAGGCTGCGGATCTTTGTGCATTTATGGAGAATTGAAATATGCTGAAAAGGCACGCAATGCGTATCAATATACGAAAGCATATCAGAAATCCAAAGTAAGGAACTTGCTGCAATATTAATTAATTATTCGTTGCGATAATTATTTCTCTTTACGAAGTAATTATTCTCTACATTCGTCCCATTCCTTTAATTATGCCCACAAAAATAGGAATTTGCATAAAAATCCGCAATCTAACTTTAAGTATGAAATCGAATAGATAAGTTTTAGTGATTGAAGAAATATAGATTAACTGTAATTCTGAAAATGTCGACTCACGTATAGCTACGATTCTCAGGTCTCCATACGAAATTGCGTTTCTTAAGTCCCTCGTAGCTTTTCCCTCCGCGTAGCATAATTTTTTCTCACGCAATTAAGATTAACGTTTGCGTTCTCACGAAGCCAACCGGCTGAAATCCATGCCCGAGGAATTTAACATAATCGCGATGCCTTTTCTAGGGGAAAATGGTTGATACGGTACTTCGATCGTCTTCACGGAGGCTAGTGAACCTTTTAAACAATGGAATTGTTAATAAGGAAAGTCAACAACTTTCAGCTACAATCCGTGAATCATCCCCCAAATGTTTCGAACCGAAATGCGATTTTAACGTATAATAATCAGAGTTGGGCTAAAATTTGATCAACGATTAACCATTCGATCATTTTAATCGTTGATCGCAACTGACGATTAATTTCCTATTTTAATCGTGTATATAAAATAAAAGTTTAATGCTAATCGGTGGAATTCTTTTTCTAGTGAAGATTAAAACTCACGTCAGTGTTACTCAAGTTCCGTTTAAAAATCGGCACGTGATAATTGATTTATTGTTTCATTTAACAATGGGCAATTTTATCGATCAATTATTTTTCGACGATTAATTTCGTAACGCGTCAATCAGATTAAAAATTGTATTAAAAATACTAATTTTACTCACTGATAACGATATTATGTGCAGATAATGAAAGTTAGGGTCGGGGAATTAGGATCGAAATGAATTACAATAAGTATTCACATCGTTACGTCAATCAAAGTCAATATAAATCCCTAACGAATAATATTTACGATTGTTGTCATTTTAAGCGTAAAATTTGCAATACGTCAGATTCACAGGTTACGTAAATCTACTGTTAATTAAAAAACTCGTGTAGGTACCTAGGTTTGCGAATCATTTTCTGCCGGTGGATCCACGAAAGTGTAATTTACAGTTTCTGCAATGTCGCCAACTGGTTTCCATGGTGGAAATATTATTACGAGATAACGTGGCCGTTTTTAACGAGCTCCAACCAGTAAAACGCGATCTTCTTGGCGACAATAATTCGAGCTCGTCTAATTAGCGACGTGGAAGGTCATTTTTATCTCTTCGCCAAGATATTGCGTCACAATTCCTCTTCCGCCTTGCAACAATTAATGAAACATCAAGAAAAGATTGTCGAATCAAAGAACTCGAACACAAGCAGTTCAACATTTCAAAGCTTTTGTGTACCTTTTTCATTGAAAACCGTAACAGATGTTGCAACCAAATTTTAAACACATGTTGCACAAATTAATTAAAACATTTTATTGTATCTCCTTAAATTCATTAACAAGAGATCAAATTAAAATGTAAAAGAAACATGTTGAATATTCTTTAAAAAATTACATTTTCGTATCCACGTAATAATTTTGAACTGCAATAAACAGATATGCACCAAATGCTATTATTATTATTATTTCCACTTCAGAGAAACAGCGAAATTTAAATAGAATGATGTTTCACTCTAGAAATTCAATAATTTGTACTTTGCTCTAAACTTTATGTATATTTTTTGCACATTGCATGCATTCTATGCTTTCTTACGCGCTTAAATTTTTCATAAATGCGTAAAGATGCATAATTTAATAATTACTATTATTTACTACATTTTCCAGGCAAGCTGTGAATTCCTATTCGGCGCGAAGTTTATATCGTATTAAAATAAATTCACTAACCCACTTAAAAATAGCGGATTGCTCGTCAGTACACAAAGTAATAAAGTTACGAATATATGGTGCACAAAATATGTGTTTAAAATTTTTTTCCAGTACCTTCTTACGGTCTTCAAAAAAGAAAAAGAAAAAAAAAGATATCTAAATGAGCATCGATGCGACAAACCTTTCCCGCATTTTTGATCCACAAAATGAGAAGACCGGGAGTTTCTGTTCGAAATTGAATATTCGGAATTTATTATCGGGGACGGATTTCTTGTTTCGAGGCGTCCCATAATCGAAGTCCTTAATTCGACATTGGTGATCGACTCTCGAGATAAGACGATCGAGGTCACAGGTAGAAACCTGGCGCGACGAAGATGAGGCCGGGTGTTCTCCAGCTTTTTGCCCGGCCGTAATTTTCCTACTCGGGCAACGCTCTTCCGAGAATCGAAAGCTGAACCAGTTGGACCCGACCACCCATCACGATTTTCCACGCTAACATCGCCTGCCAACCAACCCTTTCCCCCTCCTCCTTTCACCAGTGCCCCAATTAATCCCAATTAATCGAACTCCATCCATTGTATCCCATTTAAAACTTTCCAACCGGGTCGAAACTTAACGCAAAACACTTTCCCGTCTCGAGAAACTACCTCCCTCGCCTTATTTCAATACGAATCGAAGACAATCCGAGTCGCTTCGAGCGACGACCGTTGAAAGGAAGATCCGAGCGGATTCGCACAGTCAGCCGAGTTCCCGATCGGTTCAGTCGGAAACTCGATTAATCCACATTCGCATCGCGCGACCAAGTTCCCCAAAACTGACTTCCGCGAGCGATCGCAATGAAAAATGGAAGACGCGTACGGTTCTAACGAGGTCTAGGCCTGGGTAACGGTTGCATCTGTTGCGGATGATGCGAGTATCCGCTCCTAACGTTACTCGGAGGCTGGTTCCTCTCCGGACTGTCGTCTAAATTCAATCCAGCGACCAATTGAGCTATCTCCCTGTCCTTCTTCTCCTCTTTAGGCAACGCGTTTCCGTTCTGCGCGCTGAAGCCCAACGAAGCCAAGCTTCCGTGGCTTCTGCTTCTGTGCTCAGCGCGGATACTGTACGAGAAGGCTCTCTCGTTCAAGTGACCCTTCCTTCTATATATTCCTGTACCAAAACGGGACTCGTTCTCGGGACTGTCACCCGTTCTGTTCATTTCCGCGGTGGTTAAGTCCGCGTGAGACGCGGCGAGCCTTCTAGAAGCGCCCAAAGTGGATTCCGCTTCGGGGTGCTGTTGCCGCCTGCCTCTGTTCCCGGCTGTCCCGTAAGTTCCCGGGTAAATGGCCGCGGCTGGTGGCACGACCGGAAGCGGAGCGTAAACTGGGACAATGGGAGCGGCCGCAGGAATCGGCCTCAGCCCCTTTGGATGATGAGCTTTCCTCGGTAACGTCGCGGCAGGGACCAATAAAACTGGCGCGGGTCGCGCTAAAGTTCCCGCGACGGATCTGCTGCTCGGTGGCAGAGGATGCGGATGATAATGTTTCACCGGATGGCCCAGAGTATGATGACCATGTCCGTTTGTATAAATCCCTTGATGAATCTGCGGATGAAGATGCGACTGCAACGGGTCCTCGTGTGATCTGTTCTTGATCTTCTTCAGCTTCTTGTTGGCTTTCCTGCGCACGGACGACGACGAGGACTCTTCCAGGAGCAACGGTTGCGAAGGAGGAGGTGGAGGAGGGGGCGGAGGAGGTGGAGCGACCAATTGTCGAGGCCTGGAACCCTTGGTGCTTCGCAAAGTTCCCTGTTCCTGGTACATCGCGTCCACCTCGTCCCTTCCGCGCGCCCATACTTTGTGATTCTCGTCCCCGTTGTACAAGCTAAGATCGTCCGCCGACGTGCTGTCCAAACGCGTCGCTTGAGGGCTGTCCAACGTGGTGCTGGACCCTCCTAAAGTGTGATAGAGACTGTTATTCGACGGATGACCTCCCGTGACACCGTTAGTCGTTGTCGTGGTGGCCGGATCCAGGCCCTTCGCGTAACTGCTGTCGGCGTACGCGTGGAAACAACAGCGGACCAGGGCGTTGGCCGCCATGTCGCGCTTGCAAATGAACGCGTGACACTCGAGAACCTTGATGCCAGTCGTTCTACGTAGAACGGCGGCGAAAAGCGGCGGATGATTGGCACTGGGAGTCCTGGCGAAGGGAGAGTCCAACGGGAGGAACCTTGTGTTCGATGAATCACTGTTTCCGCCTTTGACGTGTCGCACCGCGGCGCAGTAGTGGAGAGCCTCGATCGGGAAGAACCTGGTGACCTTCTTCCGGTGTTCGTCCACATTCTCCAGCAGCAGGCCGTTGCTCCAGACGCTCAGCCAGGAGTCGATCCCACGTGCGCCCAGGGCGCCCTGTTCGGGATATAATTCCCGCAATGGTTCCTGCACTCCCAAAAGACCCTCTTTGCTCGCGTGGGGAACGGAACTGCCCAGGTAGAGCACCCTGCAACGACAATACGGCGTAGCCGAGTCCTGGTTTGCGCCACGCATTTTGACCAGTGATTATTAACGTTGATTCCAATCGAATTCTCCGCTTGGGAGAATATTTGGAGATCGAAGAATGTTGAATCTTGGAGTGAGAGAAGTTGGATGTTTGGTGTTGACTACTTTCGGAGTTTTTCGAGCGCTTCCAGATTCGGAATCCTGCGGTCTCTCCTTGCTTTAATGCGGAGAATATAAGTTAGTAACGATGCAGAATCGTCGGCGAATCATTGAACTCCGCGATTCGATTCAATTGCGAGTAGAATTCTTCGCGGAATTCTATTTCACTGTTAGGAGAAGGATCCGTGAGTTTTTGTTACTCTAGGAAACTTCCTCGATTCTCGTAACAATACTGCAGCTTCTTTTTGCTGTGGCAAAATCGGAAGCTACTCTGCGATTTCTTGTCACTTTAGTAAGGATTCTAACCTGTCTTCTCGCAACGATGTTCCAACTTCTTCTTTAACTAGCAAAATCGGAAGCTGCACTGAGACAAGCTTCCTGGATTCTTGCAACTATACCGCAGCTTCTTTTCTCGTCAGCAAAATCGGAAGCCGCTAATAAGCACGCAGAATCATCGCTCGTCGAAGCAATTCAAAATCGAATACTTTGCGAAGGATTCTTAATGTCACGAGTGCTATTCTCATCGGACTACTGCGCCGTTCGCTGTTTCACCTAGCGGCGGTGCGTAATCGTCGAATCGTTCGACCACGATCCGATTTATTCCAATCCTCGAAACCCGCAAGATTCGCAACGCGCACACATGGGTGTCACACGGAAACGAAAAATCGCGGAGGACTCCACCCGGTAACACACTCCACTCGCGATTACGCAGTCACTTTCCAAAGAGACGCGAGTCGGCGCGGGTTGCAAAATATACGCGTGCGTGGCCACGGCGAGGAGAGTCGCTCTCGGCAATTTCGCAGCAGCTGTAGCCGCCGCTCGCTGGAGATCGCGTCAGGCCATTATGGCCGCCTCTGACGGTTTCCCCACCAGCTTGCACTTTATCCTCTTCTACCTGCTCCTCTACCTCTTCTCGCCACCTGACACCGAGCTAACTCTCTCTCCTTTCAACCTTTTGCAATCTCCCCCCCCAGCTCCAACGATTCTTTTCCTCCTCCTGCTGCTGTTGGTCGGTCGTTCAAGTCCTCCTGTGGTATGCGGTACCAGTGGCGTCTACGTCCTCCTGGTCGCCCCTCACCTCCACGTGTATCAGGCCAGGCTCTACACACTCTTTACGATTCACATACACACACATAGAGGGCAAGAAGAGACACACGCGCACGCACACGCGCACAGAGAGAAGAAAACCGCTCACGGACACATGGGTGAATTGAACGGGGCGCAAGAGTGTGTCGCCGCTGTTGGAATCCAGAGGCGCGGCCGACAGGCCTCGTCAGCCACGCAACTCGTTCTTCTATGCCTCATGTGCACTTGCGATCACACCAACCGATGCTACCATACTTAATCGCGAACATGTGAAAATTCGCACGCTGGATCCCCCGTCGCAATTAGGTCGCACCGTCCTTGTTTCGCAGCCAGCCGCCGCTAAGATGGCGCTTCTATTGCTTTCTGCGTAACACACCAGCTCCACTAGGATAGTTCCGAGTCTAAGTTTATTTTTCCGCGACTTTACTAACCTACGCGTCAGTCGGATTTACGTTGCGCGCGAACAATGCACTTTGCTCAGGGTGATGGATTAGGGGGTTTTAACGGTGGAATGCGGATAAAGGGAGGATTTTCGACGTGGTATAGCGAGATGTCGACGCTCGTGCGATTCCCGTCGGACTGAGGACTGACGGAAGGCGTGAGACTCGGAGCGATTGGACCCCACTACTCGAGGTACGTGCCAACAGGCCCCTCTCTTTCCTTCTTCTTGCACAGTTGCTTTTCTGCTTCGGGAGAGGCACTCCCTGGCGAGCCGTACCTGCCTCGGGAACCCTTCGCCCGATGGGGTGTCCGCAACTGTGCCGAGGGAAATGGACATTCTTTCGAGGCGATTTTATACAGGAACGATAATAGTTCTCTCTTTCCACCTCGCAGCATGCAGCACCACGCGGAGGAGGTGCCCTTTTTTTTCTTTTTCCGTTGGTCCGGAAAGGAGCGTGATGCAATCCAGGTAGCACGGTTTCGTCCTCACGGCTTTCTGCAGGATCGTAGGAGAACGAATCGTTGAAATTGGAAGATTCGGTGTATGTACCACTTGCTAGGCGAGAGTGGAATTCACGAGATTCTAGAGACAGGTAGGTATGTATTTATTCGTTGAGAAAGAGTCGTGTTGACGAGGCACTCATTTGCAATTTTAATTCGTGATGGGTTGAAAGGTTGGTTTGCGTTCGCGAAAGTCGAATATGAAACTTTTGCGAGACTTCGAGAGATTTAGAATTGGTCGAGACCGAATTTTGGAAACTAAATCCTTATTTTCTTCCGCTCGTTTGGAAGAAGTTTGTCAGGAATTAATATCTTAACAAGTTTCTTTTTGGTTGGCGGACAAAATTAAACGAAATTTAGATGTAATTATTAGGCTGCGGATTTTTAAACATTTATGAGAAACTTCGATGTAGCAGAAGGATCAAAATCCACAGAACACGTAAATATATACGAAATACGCAAAGTAAGATGTATTTTAAAATACTTAGGTGGTGAACCAAATTTCTGCTTATTTCTATTCCTTCAGTTGTATTTAGAAAATTATGAGTTTGCATAAAGATCCGCAGTCTATAGTAATTACAATTTATGCAACTGTTTCAATTTCATTGATAATATTATTAGAATCCTTAATACATATCACAAGTGTGTCGATTTTTTCAGTTCATACGATACTTTTAAACAATGTTACTGGCGTTGTTATTGTATTCAATAATTAGCCATCATTATCGTTCGAATTGAATCGTATATAAAGAAGATCTTTCCCGTTAATGAATATAAATGAATAGAAGAAACTTCATATAATAGTTACCAATTTTTATGAGTTTTTATGTTCCTAAGCAAGATATGAAAAATAAAGAAATAGTAGTAAAACTTTTAATACTTCTTTCTTGGAAAATGAATATACAAGTACATTAATAAATAACTTTTAACTAATAGTGATGTGAAACAAAACAGTATTAGGGATTCTATTAATATCTTTTTAATTTCTACGTCTCTGTTACTTTTTTGCCTGTGCCAATAATTTGTGATTTATTCTACATCTACTTGTATTTTCCACATAATCTCGTTTAAACGAGTAAACATATTATTATTATTATTATAATTATTGCAACGTATCGAGTTTCGAATGATTTCGCAATTTCTTGATTTCACGTGTCTCGTCCTTAATATTATTTAGTTATCGAAAAACACCAAAGTCGTTCGTTAATGAGACAAATTTACAATTTTAATCGAAATCGATTAGATCTTGGTTCTTCGAGAAGAAGAAAGTACAGTTCTCGTTTATCGCTTGTTCGCGCGGACGAAGAAAGTTTTCGCGACTGTTTCCAAATTAACGAGTAACTTTGTCTTGGTTCTGTTCGAAGCGATTTTTCGAGAGCACCGCGCAAGAAAATTGCAAGGGGAAGGGTTAACGCAAATTACTCGTGAAAACAGTACACGAGTTATAATTGAATTCACGAGGCACGAATCGCGTTCATAAATATTTAGCGGAACAGTTTCTCGTCGTAGTAATGTATCTCGGTGGAACGATTTAAGCTTCGATGTCCCGGCTCTGAATTATTGTTCAATTAATATTGAAATGTGCTGTTTCTGAAGTCAAACGTGCCTTCAATAAACTTTCCTTAATTAAACGTCGCGTTCTTCAATGAAATTGCACTCGAAATTGTCTGTGGCATGACAGCAAATTTAAATTTCTCAAGGGAAGTATATATATGTACGTGTGCGTATATATAAAATGTAAAATAGATTAAAGAATGGAAGATCTGAGGTCAAAATAATCTATTAGTGAACTATGACCTGCATTTTTAAAGGCAAACGTGTTTCCAATAAACTTTCCTTTATTAAACGTACGATTCTTCGATGAAATTGTAATCGAAATTTTCTCGTACAATACGAGATACGAATATTTAAATGAAAATATAGTTAAAATATAAAAGAGACTCAAGAATGGGAAACCTAAATTCAGAATCATCTAATACTGAGCTACAGTCTCTATTTTAAATACAAACGTGCTTCTAATAGATCTTTTCTGATTAAACGTCCAATTCTTCGATGAAATTGTATTTGAATATTTCTGGCACAGTAACGAATTCAAATTTCTAAATCAAACTGCAAAGTGCGAATAAAATAAAACTCGATGGGTTTAACAAATGTGAAAAAAATTAAATTCTAGTCGTCTCAGTAATTTAAGTTCTAATTTTCGTTTTGTCTTATGAGATTGGAAGTTATTAAGTCAAAAATTGTCAACAATGTTTAAGTAACTTGTACGTTAAATAAATGCAAAAGCAACAGTCGGTTAATCCTAGCATAGGCAATAAAATAATCGTAGTGCAACGGGTTAAATAGCGTCAAACGTATTACCGGATGCCAAAGCATAATTCGCGCGTGTTCCCTGATGAACGATTGGCAAACGAATGGCTTGGATTCGTGGAGTTGCGCAATAAATATTTGCGATTTCGCCTTCGTGGCCAAGCGACGCGCTGCGAAGCGGAGCGGACATCCAGACGAGTCGACCTGGAGACCTCGAATCGGCCTCTGTCAAAAGAGAATCGTGTGTATTCGCCTCGTTCACGGTGTACGCGCAGTCTGTGACCCATAAAGGGCAGGTCAACTTGCCTGGTCTTACGCGCAGGTTTCCAAATATTAGGTTGCTGCATGCGAAGTGGCCGATTTTATATAGCTCAAAGCACTCTGGCTATTGATCAACTAAAATTAACGCTAAATGAGATTATAACATAGATAATATATGTACACGAATATAAGGCTTAGAGCTTGTTGAATTTAACATTATCGATGGATCGTGAATTATTTTAAAAACGAGTAACAAATAATGTAACAAGGGGAACCATGTATGCAAGCTACTAGTACAAAACACGTTTTAACTAGCATTTTCTAATTAATTTTTTAGTACACGAATACTTTTCTCACCGCCTTTATTTCTAAATAAAGTAATGTTACAGGTTCTTTATCGTTTCATTATTTCATCGCACGTTCAACCTAGCGAATAATCTCGTGATTCACCGTACATTATATTTATCTATTCTTTGCGTCTCTATTTTACATTCGCATCGACGTCGTAGCCTTCGACAACGAGTCCGAGTTGGGACTTTATATATTTAGGTACATGTTTATTTCCTTGAAGAAGTTCAATGTAGCTTTTATGTTATTTTCCAACGCTAACGCTGTGTTCGATTTAATTCCGTATTTTTGTCTTATTGATTCGGTTTCTTTGCAGTCTTGTAGGATATGATCGATTGTTCCTTGCCTAGATTTTTTTTGTCCGTTGTTTTGTGTCGCATCAACATCTTGGGTTATTAGCGACAACAGAAGGGGATGATTTATATGTCGTTGTAGAGCATGGATTGTTTTAGATACTGTAGAAATCTTGATACTATTCTACTGTCCTTTAGGTTGTCTTTTAGAGTAGAGTTTGATGTTGAGTTGGTTTCTTAACGGAAGCAATATTTCGCGTTGCAGTACGAGGTGATCTACTGTTAGTGTCGTCTTGTAGGATATGATCGATTGTTTGTTGCGTAGGTTGGTTACAATATTAGCATAAGTATAATATAATACATAATATAATATAATATAATACAATATATGATATACATATATGTATCATATATTATATTATAAAATATATAATATGATTATATAATATATTACAAAATATATAATACAATTATATATTATATTATAAAATATATAATATAATTATATAATATATTACAAAATATATAATACAATTATATATTATATTATAAAATATATAATATAATTATATAATATATTACAAAATATATAATACAATTATATATTATATTATAAAATATATAATACAGTTATATATTATATTGTAATATAATATATAATACGATATACTAACTTACAGGCATAAGTTACAGTTCGGGAGTTCAGATTTCTCGATGGGCTTATTCGCGCGTAATTTTGGCGTGTCCGGATCTTATTTATGTTTACCATATACTTCTTACGGGCAATTAAATATCCTGTAAGTGTATGAAATCTTGGTGCCGAGCCACGGCCAAGGTTTTCGTTCATGCGACCCTGCTTCTACATTTTCTGGCTTCACGTGACACGCTCGCGTTCCATGATTCCTCGAGTCGGGTGTTCCCGTGGCCGCGACTAATTGCGTGGAAATCGTCGTCCGGTTGTGTCGCCAGGCCGCTCTTAATCCGATGGGAAGACGTACACAAGTTGCAAAGGGAAGTGGCTGTTCGACGCCGGAAATTCCAGCCAGGATTGCCATTGAGTCATGCTCGTGACTTCGCGAAAACAGGATACTCGATAATTTCCTTCGTGACGGTCGTTAATTAAAAAAGAAAAAAAAAGGGAGGAGTTTTTAATAACGCGGAATTCATCGTGTATTATTATATTCGCGCGTTTATTTGCAATTAAAAATCTCATGGGGCAAACTGACCAACTTTAGTTGTTTATAAATATCCGGCTTTTATTATCCATATAAAATATACTATTATACAACATATACTATTATATTTGTGCATTTAGTTGCAATTAAGAATCACAGGAGGCACACTGACCAATTATAGTTGTTTATAAATATCTGGCTTTTATTATACGTATAAAAATAATTAGTAGACTACGGCTTTGTGCAACGCGAAACTCACCGTGCATCATTATACTTATTATGTTATATTTGCGCATTTATTTGCAATTCGAGAATCTTAGAAGGCAAATTGTCCAATTTTACTCGTTTATAAATATCTGAGTTTTATTGTTCATATAAAAATAATTAGTAGACTATGGATTTTTCGTAACGCGATATACACCGTGCATTATTATACTTATTACATTGTATTCGTGCATTTGTTTACAATTGAGGATCCTAGAAAGCAAATTGTCCAATTTTATTCGTTTATAAATATTTGACTTTTATTATCAATATAAAAATAATTAGTAGACTATGGATTTTTCGTAACGCGATATACACCGTGCATTATTATACTTATTACATTGTATTCGTGCATTTGTTTACAATTGAGGATCCTAGAAAGCAAATTGTCCAATTTTATTCGTTTATAAATATTTGACTTTTATTATCAATATAAAAGTAATTAGTAGACTATGGATTTTTCGTAACGCGATATTCACCGTGCATTATTATACTTGTTACATTGTATTCGTGCATTTGTTTGCAATTGAGGATCCTAGAAGGCAAATTGTCCAATTTTACTCGTTTATAAATATTTGACTTTCATTATCAATATAAAAATAATTAGTAGATTATGGATTTTTCGTAACGCGATATTCACCGTGCATTATTATACTTGTTACATTGTATTAGTGCATTTGTTTTCAATTGAGAATCCTAGGAGGCAAACTGACAAGTTTTACTTGTTTATAAATACTTGCAATTTTTTTATCCGATATTATATATAGACTTTATTTTCAGCCTCCTCGGCCAAGAAAAGTAACTTGATTTTACAAAAAGATATATGATCACTCTCATCCATCCATACTTTTCCTCCCTTAATCGATCTCTCTATAGATTAACTTAGCCTTATTATAGATTATAGATTAACTTATCCTTATTATAGATTAACTCATCCAAGTGCGAGATCGCAAATTGTTTAGCGTATTCTACTTTTCTAAAAGCGTCTTATTCTATTGTAGTCCTAATCCTATACCCTGTGTCCTAACTTTATATTCCTACTTTGCTTTCTGTTATCTACCTCCACTTATCTTGCCTATTCCTAACTTACTTTACCACTCCGTTTTAGTTTCCTATCTAATGCCTTTAACCATTCTATTATCTTCTTTGTGATGAATTGTGATTAATTTTTAAGCACTCAAGTATCGAAAGGGTTAAAGCGTCTCATCGATGTCCTTCGCGACGCTTCAAGCGTGAAACGCGTCGAAATTTACCGCGTGTCATTTATAGAAAGCTTTTTTGGGCGGAATCCACCAGCTTCCACATAGATAATTACAAGGAATAAAGTTTCGAAAGGAACAGGAGATATTCCAAGCGTATCTGATTCCGTCGATCTTTACGGTTTCATTTCGACGATTCTGGCGAATAAAATACAGAGGACGGTCTCCGAAAAACACGCGTGCATTCCGGGGCGATCGGGAATGGGGCATTAGTATGCAAATAGTCGTCTCCGGGTACAACTCGTTCGCGTATTTATTTCACAAGTGGAACCGCCGCAGACCTTTCGAAGGACGATCGTTGAAATAGCCGTAAATCGTTCTCCCTCGCGTTTTACGATCTTCGCATGGTCTTATCTAAATCCGAACCTCGCCTCTCACCGTATCACCTTCTTCTTTTTTTTCGCTTAAAAAGGAATCCTTAAGGTCGTCAATTATTATCAAAGCCGAAGCGGTGACCAGAATCTTCGTCGATTTTTATCTATCCTTCCTAAAAAGGAAAAATATATATTAGCAAAGGTTGTTTTGTACATTCTATTCGTGGAAGAATGACGTATTGTGTATTTGTATATTAGACAGGTATAAATTGAATAATATATAGTATAATACGAATTGAATAAGTAATCCATTATTTTCAAATGTGTTATACATTTATACAATTGGATACGTGTTTATGAATCGAAAGAAAATATATTTGGAGAAATAATTATATTATTAGGTGTACCAATAAGTGATCCATTATTTTCGGATATGTCGATGAATTTGTTATATTCAAAGATGGAGAATTAAATTATAAAGCAAGTGTAGACCAAGTATAAAGCGTTGCGCAATAATACAATGATTACATTTAAGACAGTAGAGGTATTTGAGTTTAGCGAAGATAAATGTTGCGTTTAATAAAAAGAAAGTGGATTATTCACTGGTACCGTTAATAAATGAATTGAGAGAAGGAAATCTACAAGTTGCGATTACTTTACTTTTGTGCATAGAAGAGGTGCTGTATTTTTATTTCATATAATATATAAATATTATAAATACAAAAAGGTTTTCGAGGCGCAACGAATATTACGATTAAAAGAGAAGATATTAAATTGCAACCAATAGAATGTGAATATTGGTAGAAATTTTATTGAAGAAATCTACAATTATTGTTAATAATTTCTGGAACTAGAAACACTTTTCAGTGTAGAAAAAATATTGAAATTAAGAGATTCAAGTATATAGAAGGGATTAAGATGCACCCAGTAATTTGGAAGGTTCTTGAAAACGTCGATCGAGTGGGTCAGTGGGTCGTTGTCACGTTAATTACGAGGAATCCAGAAGCTGTGTGCACCTCGAGCAATCACCTCCTTAAACAGGAATTCTTCTGCCTTCCCCTTTCCCCCTTTTCCCTCACCATTTTGTCATTTTCAATCACTCTAACATTGAAATCAAACGTTTTCTATCGTTCAAGTCGATAGATAGATATTTATTGCATTTCCAAGAGACTATAAATGGATTCCGTTTCATTACGTATTCACATATTTAATTATTTACCTAATAACTAATAGTAACTTGATTTACCCTATCAATCTATTATATAAAATAGACAATACGATGTGAAAGTATAAAAATATGTACAATCCATGACATAGCATAAACCATAAAATATATAAAAATATATATAAATAGATAGATATTTATTTGTTTCCAAAGGAACCACAAGTGGATTCAGTTTCTTTACATATTTACATTTTTAATCATTTAATTAATACCTAATATTATATAAAATAAACTATACGATATAAAAATATGTACAATTCATAACATAACATAAACCATAAAATATATAAAAATATATATAAATAGATATATATTTATTTGTTTCCAAAGGAACCACAAGTAGATTTCGTTTCTTTACATATTTATATTTTTAATCATTTAACTAATACCTAATATAATATAAAATAAACTATACGATATAAAAATATAAAAATATGTAGAATCCATGACATAGCATAAACCATAAAATATAAAAATATATATAAATAGATAGATATTTATTTGTTTCCAAAGGAACCACAAGTAGATTTCGTTTCTTTACATATTTACATTTTTAATCATTTAACTAATACCTAATATAATATAAAATATACAATACGATGTGAAAGTATAAAAATATGTACAATCCATGACATAACATAAACCATAAAATATAAAAATATATATAAATAGATAGATATTTATTTGTTTCCAAAGGAACCACAAGTAGATTTCGTTTCTTTACATATTTATATTTTTAATCATTTAACTAATACCTAATATTATATAAAATAAACTATAAGATATAAAAATATAAAAATATGTACAATTCATGACATAACATAAACCATAAAATATATAAAAATATATATAAATAGATAGATATTTATTTGTTTTCCAAGGAACCACAAGTGGATTTTGTTTCTTTACATATTTACATTTTTGACTACTTAACTAATACTTAATATTAACTTAATCCACCTTATCACTCTATTATATAAAACAAACTATACGATGCAAATATATATATATATTTCTTCGATTAAGATTGAAGTTCAATGATTGTGGTTGATGAAATTTTTGGCGAACGAGCAACTTTTACCAGGCAGTTGTATGCCGCGAAGAAACGGCACTTATGCTTCCGGTAAAGGAGCAATACCGGTCTGGAGTTAGTCGGGGAAAGCTTTTAAAATACTTGGCAATCTTCTTTCTCTTTTTCCGGGTTAACGATGTTAGGACACTTGCTTGCTTCCTTTTTCCGCGATACCGCGCATTTATCTTCTTCATTTGCAAACTGGAAACTTGAAAATTTCACAAATATTTTCTCGTCGCGTGACTCATTGTTTAGAGATTTTAGTCGTTGCGCGATTCTTCTTAGCACGAATATTCAACGGCGATAATTAGTATCACTGTTTTATGAATATTTTATACTTGCTTCGATTAAATAAATTCATTAGCTTATTCAAGTAACAGTTGATTAGTTATTGGTACATTAAATAACTAAGCAGATAGATGAATCTCTCAGAAATCAAACACTGTTTCGTAAATATTTCAATATTACTTTGATAAAGTAAATTCATTAACTTATTTAATAACAGTCGATTAGTTAGTAGCTTAATAAGTAGATATGTGAAACTTTCGGAATGCAAACTGATCAGCTCAATTGTTTTATAAATATTTCAATTTTATTACGGTTTTATATTGGTCACCTCAATTATTTCATAAATATTTTAATTTTATTTTCATACGTGAACTTTTTAAAAGCCAAATTAATTATCTCCGCTGTTTTTATAAACATTCCAATTTTAATTTCATCCTATGAACATTTCTGCAAACCAAATTTATCAGCTCCATTGTTTTATAAATGTTTCAATTTTACTACCCAGATTGAACTTCAGGAAACGATCAGTTTAATTCTAGCTAGGTTTAATTTTAAGTAATCGATGAATTAGGTTTCAGAACAGGTCGTGAAATTGATCGAATATTTCCACTCTTTACAATTTTCATTGTTATACTCGTTATATATATACTATTATATATACGCGTTATACTTGTGATGCAAACTATAATTTGATTAAAAACACACTGTATTATTTAATAAACGTCAAGTTTAATTCTACTTGCAACGTCGATTTGCAAGATTGAAGACTGTGAAATAAGAATAACTTGTAATATTTTAGCGTTCTGCATTCGAAGCAGCGTTAAAGTAGAAAATAGCGAACATCTCGTATCGTACGGCAAACGATAAAAACTTCGTACGCGCACTTAATATTTAATACGCAAGCTCGAGTTCTTATCTCAATCTTGTTTCGAGATCTGTAAAATAATCCCAGAACAATCTCACTATTTTATCAATTTCGTTGGTCATCGCATATGAAAGTGAGAGGTTTTAACGATCGACTGACTTTTTGAAGAATTCTAAAAACCTGCAACCTTCTCGCGTGGCGCATTGCAGTCGAGAAAGGATACTTTCTTCCCTTTTTATCAGGGCACCGTGACCAGAGTTGCTAAACGGAGAGGTTACTAGGTTTCCTTTGGACAGGATTCTCTGCATATCTCGTGAGTTTTGTCCTTTTTTCTCGCATAGATATCGCGGTGGAAAAACAGGACACCGGATCGCCGCATTCCATTCACTCGCTCTTCTAATTTCTCTGTCGGGATATTACCATTTTCGCGTCAATTAGGATAAACGTACCACTTACACATTATATACAGGATAAACGTACCACTATCGCTTTATGCTTGTCGCGTAACTTTATTCGACTGCTTTAGAAGTTATCTAATGCTTTACATTGAATATTTTATGTATCTTCGCATGCGCCTTTTTTGCTCATCTGAGTTTCCCGTAAATGCATAAAAATCCGCAGTCTACTAATAATAATTTATTCATTTTCTTTCGGATTACAAGTGTTCCGTTTTATTACCATACTACGCAATCTTAGTTTACCTCTATACGTGTGTATCTATTATACTCTATTTCTTATCCTAAAAATGAACGAAACATAGCTTATCAAGTATTAAACAAAAACAGAGACACGGATTATTATCTATGTACAGTATTCCATTTCAAACGAACTAATATACAATAATATCCTTACCTATTATTTCCTTATCTACTATTTCTATCTTATAATTAATATTATCCACATACATCTAATGAAATCACTATTTTATTCTCGAATCGCGTTAGAGAAAATTCTCGCTGCAAGGATACCGTGTTATAGTGGGAATTTGCACAATTTCTTAATCGTGTTACAGAAGTACCGTGTTATACGAGAGTTTTCACTGTATTCTAAAAATTGCACCGTCGCAACTTTGTATAATTTTCACGGTCAATTTGCAACTCTTAATAATTCTCACGATAAACAACTGTGTCACAAAATTAGTCCACATTTTTGCCGGGGAAATTGAAAATAAAAAGAAACATTATTCCTGACTGAAGAAGTTACCGAAAGTTTTGCAATCGCTTCTAAAGATTTATTTTTAGCTCATGTGAAACGGTATACACGGGTAAAAGACTGTCATGCATCGACGCTTAGAATATCTTGACCGATATTCTTTTTAGTCACGGGAAGGCTTTTTATCGCGGTCGGTTTAAGCCGATCTAAACAGTATTAAGCCGATCGAACGGTATTCGAAAAGATGTCAGTGTTCTACGCGAACATTGCAATATCATTTAGCGTGCATCAGTGTTACAGTTACCTTTCATATATTATCGTTATTGTTATTTATTTACTAGATTCAAACAGGTTGCAGATCTTTTTGGTAGACGCACACAAAGTAAGAATGTAATTATAACTATATATAATAATTGCAGTGTAATAACAGTCACGGGAACGATTATTATTATCTATCTGCTAGTGGATCGCAAATTTCTATGCAAATCGATATTTTTCTAAATATATATATATATATATATATATATTTGTTCATTATAAAAGAATCTGCTCAGTCTACTAATAAAGTTTCTCGTTTTATTATGAACCTTTGATTTTTCCCGACCGGTTAAACGGATCAGCGGAAGAATGTACGACGAATTGTTTGAAATTCAGCACGATTGCATGTGCATAGAGAAGCATAGATCAATCGGCTGAAAGGCACGTCGGCGATCTTAACTGCTTTCTACAGCCTCGTGTGCCAAAGGTTTGAAAGTTCTATGCAAATAAGCTGCAGGCTATGAGACGCGCGTAAGGATCGACTAATATCACGAGTGTGCGGCATTTCAGCGTTTACAATTCATACTTTCCATCTCGCGTCATCGTTTTCCAAGCAACGCGGTGGCCATTTTCCAACGCTCGAAGATGGTTTAATGGACGCGTGAAAGTTTCTCCGAATGTAAAAATAGGGGTTGCGTTGACGTAATGGATACTCTTCAGGTTACGCGGCAGGTTAACTGGTGAAACCAGCCGCGGGTTCTAATTAACATCGGTTAGCTCATTTGTACGCCGAAAGTGTGGCCAGAAGATGCCGCATCATTTTTACTAATAAACGCAATAATAGCCTTGTTTAACGATCGTAAGACAAAAATGTTTAATTGCGTGCAGATTCTACTCTACTCGAGTCCGCCAAGAATGTAAACTTTCTAATGACAAATGAATTAATTGGAAATTAGAACTTGAAACACTTGCTTCTAATTTAAACCTGTTAAACGAATTCTTAAAGAAAAATTGCAATTAATAATCCATTCGAATTTAATCGTTCTATTAGGTTGGCGAAAATTCAGGTTAATTGCAATACAATGATAGTTAAATTAACGCAAAAAGATTCTTTTATGATACAAAATAAAAGAAATATAAGTACTTACTTACAATCGTGATACAAAAATGAATGAATGAATTAATGAATTTATTTTATAATCCAAAGTAGATGCTTAATCTTGTTAAAAATAAGTAAATACCGAAGTTGACAATAAAAGTGGATTATTCATTGGTAGATACACCTAATAGAAGTTTCCTTCGTTTCTCATTTATTTCGATCGTAAATGGATATTTAAATTACCTCTCGTAATATTTTTGTTTAATAATATTCGAGTTGACGTTTAGTACGATAATCGTAATCAACGTAGGTTAGGAATCTATTCGACTAGGCTGGAGATTCGATTCCATTGCGGCCGCATAAGCGACGGCGCGCATGCGGGCATCGAAGTCTCCGGCCGATTAGAATAACGGAAGGCGAGAGATGCGAAGTGTTGCTAGTGGTTCACTTTTACTAATGCGGCCGACTTAAAAACACTCTTGCAACTGCCAACCTAACGGGTGTCCCGTAACCCAGCATTCCTATCGCTAATTAAACGCTTCATTAATATGTTTCAAAGTAAGCGAGAAGAAAATTCTTGGCCGCTCTTCGAGAAATGTATTCCGAATGCAAGAATGTTCGCTCGAGGCGCGACGAAATCGTTTAATAGATTTTCGTAGATCTAATATATTTAATAGATTACTAATTATATATACGTACATTATAGTTATCAGTTTCGCGCGAACAAAGCAAACCAATCCACCCTGATAAATCTTCAACTTCTTCCTCTGAACTTCCTCTTAACTTATTCTTCCGATTAACAAAAACGACTCGATGAATTAACATGAATTAATTCATTAAGATAAGCAATCTATTGAAATATATTACCTATATATATATTTACGTACATTATAGTTATCAGTTTCGCGTGAACAAAGCAAACCAATCCACCCTGATAAATCTTCAACTTCTTCCTCTGAACTTCCTCTTAAATTATTCTTCCGATTAACAAAAACGACCCGATGAATTAACATGAATTAATTCATTAAGATAAGTAATCTATTGAAATATATTACCTATATATATATATACGTACATTATAGTTATCAGTTTCGCGTGAACAAAGCAAACCAATCCACCCTGATAAATCTTTAACTTCTTCCTCTGAGCTTCCTCTTAACTTCTTCTTCCGATTAACAAAAACGACTCGATGAATTAACATGAATTAATTCATTAAGATAAGTAATCTATTGAAATATATTACCTATATATATATTTACGTACATTATAGTTATCAGTTTCGCGTGGACAAAGCAAACCAATCCACCCTGATAAATCTTTAACTCACGTAAAACTGATAACTATAATGTGCGTATATTTATTTATTCCAGCTTTTCACCTATGGAATAGAATTAATGTGATTTTAAAAATGGACCCAGAATTGAATAAGAATTTGGCTTGCTCGAGTGAAGTAAAATTTTTGACAACATGTACAATTCGCCTTCCATAGTTAAATGATAGAATAAGCAACAATTTATACGATTAAAAAATTTGAATAAATTACTTCCTATTATATACGATTTATATTATTTCTATGGTTCGTACGATTCGTACGATTTCTATTATTTCTATGGTTCGTACGATTCGTACGATTTCTATTATTTCTATGGTTCGTATGATTCGTACGATTTCTATTATTTCTATGGTTCGTACGATTCGTAGGATTTCTATTATTTCTATGGTTCGTACGATTCGTACGATTTCTATTATTTCTATGGTTCGTACGATTCGTACGATTTATACAATTTATACAGTTTAAACGTTATAGACGTTTAACTCTTACAAAATTCAACCTCAGAATTCGCAACAATTTCGCGCTTACGAATTTCCCTGCTTGGAGTATAAAAATTAACATAATTCAGCTACCACTTCTCCGTTCGCATTTTACAACGCACGTAATCTGCATAAACGTCCACGATCTACTGTTAACTATTGTATGCGGGGCTGACGGAAGTCGATCTCGATTGCGCGAACTGGGAAAATTCTTTGCTCGGGAGAACTATTGAAAGATCGCGGCCTGGCGATGGAAAACTGCGCCATTACGTGTTCCTCTTCGACCGCTGTCTGGTAATTGCTATACGCCCACGATTTAATCGCACCAGCGGCGCGTTTGAAACGGGAGGAAAGGATTATATTCATAAGAGGGCGCGGATACCGTAGGTGAAACTAGAAAAATTCTTTCTCGTACGCGCATCGGGAGCAACGGAACTTCCGACACGGAATATCCGCTTTTCCGTCACGTAGCCGCGTGTGCCTTTGGATAGGTAGCGGGTTGCTGGCTTGCAATACGTCGACATGCCTATTGATGGCATGGGGCCGACGCGACGCGGCGCATGAAACTCATGCGAAAGCAGCGCTGAATGACGCGCAACTCCATCGAATTCCGCCATTGTAATTCTTTCTACGATCCTTTCGAGGCCTCTGCGCGTGCATCCAACCGAATCGTCAACTTTTATACCCACCTCTGGAATTTCTCCTTCGCACGAGGCTCCCGATGTTAGCTTTGGAGAATGTCCAGATAGCTTCGAGTGGTTTTCGTTGGGTTGACGTGGCGATGTAACAAATTTAAACATTATAAGTGTAGGATGGCTAAGGTAGGGCGTCGCAAAAGAAAAAGTTCTGTGGTTTTTAACAAGATATATATTGTGGCTAACTGCGAGACGATTCAGGACAGACTTGCTTTTCCAATCGTCTCTTGGCGTATTTTCCGTTGGAAAATGGTGGGGTATCCTTTTTAAGAGGACGTGCCCCAAGCGCATTTATGCCTTCTCAGGCCCGGTCCTCTTCGCGTAAAACTAAACAGAGGTTTAGGGACGGTTAGCCCACCCGTGAAGAGGCCAGACGTACAAACATTACACTTCACTCTCACATAAGGTAGATATGTTTGTACCAATCGCTGTCATTTTAAGCAGTTATCAACTGTTAAAGAGGAACTAATAAAACGATCTAGGGCACATCAACGCAAGATTAAAAATCACAAGAACTCCTTGGTACAGGATTGTTACTCCCTTCTACTCAGAAGACTGAAAAGGAAACCCATGGTAGACCTGACTATCTAACATATGATGATCTAACAAATATCTGTACAACGGAACTAACCCCATAAACTAACGGAACTAACTAACCCCAGTGATTGTCGATGAGTGTATCGAAATCCGCACGATGTTAAATAACATCAATATAAAAATGAAAGTAATCGTGACGAATCAATTAGAATCATGAAAACAAATAAATAGATAAAAATGTGAAGCAAAGATCAAGTTAAAGGAAATCGAACGGAGTAAATTTAATTTTGTTACAAATATCGCAAGCGTTTGTTCCGCTTTTATTTCTAATCTACGTCGTAAGTGTGATTCATGGTTTTGTAGCAAGGGGTTAAGTGAAACATATAAATAAATATATATATAGGGTTATCCAAAATAGTCTATAGGAACACCAACCTTCACTTTTTTTCTTTCCCTTTCTGCTTCACCCTTTTCTAATCTGTTTCTTTATTTCTATTATCTTCGTTCGTTCTCGTTTTCAATTTTTATTTCCTTCACCTCTATTTTACCAACAATCATGGAGTTTCACAGATATTCTCATTCAACATTCTAAAGGTACTTTTGGATAACCCTATATATTATAATACAATATTGTTTTTCGTTATCTGTCTTCTTTCTTTTAATGGGAAGTTTAAATTGTACCATTTGGTCGGTAATTTTGGTTCCTTTAATGATCTCAAATGGATCTCGAACGCGCGTGTTATTAGTCATAGAAAGGTTAAAAGACAAGAAAGCTGAAAGGTGATCGAATCGCATGGAATTCTGCGGCCATCGCCCAAGTTACCCCGCCAATTTTCTCGCGCGCTTTGCGCAACGTGGAACAATAAGCAGACGAATTTGCTTGCAGCTCACAAAGGTTTAAGGCTTGGCATTTAACCGAGAGAGGCAGATCGCACGTGAGCATAAAGCCGTGAGGCCCCGTGAGAGAAACCTCTTATAACAGGTCACTGCCATCGAGAGAAGCGAGCAGCAGGTTCGTAGCACCAGGTCCCTTTTATGGGAGAAGGGGATCCATTTTATTCCGTGTGTACGCGCCGAACGATACAATCTCTTCCAAGTCACTTCTTTAATCCGTAAATCTGTTTCTCTCACGGTTTACGACGCGCCCTCTCCTTGCTGCTATTAAACGTCCCCGGCCATCAAATAGGTGTAAACGTTTATTGCATTGCTGCATTTCAACGGATACGATATGCTGTTTCACTGGAATTAAATCATACAGGCGATTTGATTTACGGTTTACGAGGCAATCCATTTCAACGATTAACTTGTAATTAGCGGATAGCGGTGGTCGTTGATTTGATTTATCCGGTCGATCGACTATGGGGAAATTCTGTTAGTGATAGTCGCGTTTTTTTTTTTTAGCTTTCTAAGGCGAAATTGAAAAATTAGCGGTATGGTTACATACTTCTATAGTTCTATACTTTTATAGTTATAGTTCTATAGTTTTATAGTTCTATAGGTCTATAGTTACATAATTCTATAGCTCTATAGCTCTATAGTTACATAGTTCTATAGTTCCATAGCTCTATAGCTCAATAGCTCTATAGTTATATAGTTATATAGTTCTATAGCTCTATAGCTCAATAGCTCTATACTTATATAGTTCTATAGCTCAATAGCTCTATACTTATATAGTTACATAGCTCTATAGCTCAATAGCTCTATAGTTATACAGTTATATAGTTATACAGTTATATAGTTATACAGTTATATAGTTATATAGTTTTATAGTTATATAGTTATATAGTTATATAGTTATATAGTTATATAGTTATATAGTTATATAGTTATATAGTCCTATACTTATATAGTTATATAGTCCTATACTTATATAGTTATATAGTCCTATACTTATATAGCTCAATAGCTCTATAGTTATACAGTTATATAGTTATACAGTTATATCGTTATACAGTTATATAGTTATATAGTTGTATAGTTATATAGTTTTATAGTTTTATAGTTTTATAGTTATATAGTTTTATAGTTATATAGTTATATAGTTATATAGTTATATAGTTATATAGTTATATAGTCCTATACTTATATAGTTATATAGTCCTATACTTATATAGTTATATAGTCCTATACTTATATAGTTATATAGTCCTATACTTATATAGTTATATAGTCCTATACTTATATAGTTATATGGTCCTATACTTATATAGTTATATAATTATATAGTTATACAGTTATATAGCTACATAGTTATAAATAGCTTGCGGATATTTATGCACTCATGGTAAATTTACACGTGCAAGCGTTGTTGCAATCTTTAATCGTTTCAAATTTCTAGCTTACGAACTTCCAATGCATTAATTAACATCGAAGTGGAGCGATGCTCTTTTTTTAAGATATCTTCGTAAGCCATTGAAAAATGCAGTTAATTAATATCTTTGAAATAGTTCCCGAAAAACAGTCGAAGAAGTTTCTCTTTGCACTTTCGGCTAAAGTCAACGAAGATGCTGAAGTTTCCTCGTTCGAGAATTCCCACCGAGGACGTCACTTTTCCCCCGAGTTGCCCCGTCATCGCGGTGTTTCGTTTCTTTCCTCGCATTCCGCTGGAATCGCGTTTGTCCTCGCTGGTCTTCCAAGGCCAAGGTATCGCTCCGCTCAGAATGCGTCAGCGTGGTCGTTCGCAACGGTAATCAAATTTCTGAATTCCATTAGACGCGTGAATTTCATTATCCGTGGACGGCTACGACGGCAACCGGACCTATTCCACAGTACCGTTCCCCGATGTCTCCGCTATAACGGTCTGCAACGCGGATTCGACCAGATTCTGCGATATTCCTGCCTTCCATGACCACGGAAACATTTCGAACACGCTTTTCGCGATAGCTATCGAAACGAGAACGAATTCCTTATATACGAGAATCGTAAATTATTGGAATCTTAAAGGGCTGCAATTGTTAAAGGGCTGTTCGAAGATTGGAAACTTCCACGTTTTCGCGTTTCCACTCCCAAACCCAAAACTTTGCAAAAAGAATTGGAAATTTCGAGAATTCTAAGTTGTATTGGGTTCGTAACATAAATTCGTCCCGGTTTCCTATAATATTTTTTAAGTCACGGTAATTTTACAAGAGAGAGACGCTTTAGATATCAGAAAAGTGAAGAAAAGGTAATTGTTTAACGTGGAACATACTCAATTGACTAAACTTACTTCCAAATTTACAAATGAATGACCTTAAAGATTCTAATAAAATTGGACGAATATATGTTACAACCTAATATTTTCCCTTTCTTAATTTCTTCCAATGGAAGAACTATTTCGTAAGTTTTTGTTGTATACGAGTTTTGATAAATTCGATTGCGTGACTATTTAAGAGGTGGAGACAAATTTGAGACGAGGCACGAGAAAGTCGTAGGTTTATTCGAAATGTAAAACATGGCTCGAGAAAGTAGTAGATTTATTAATTTTTAGGAATTGGGTTCGGCTGAAGAATTCGAGGAATTTTTTAGTGGAGATTCGAGCAGAAGTAGAAGTAATAAATTCGAAACGATTAAAGAACGATATACGGATAGTTTCAATGGAATTCGAGTTTCCCTTCTGTTTTAATGACAGGAAAATCGATTTTTATTGTTGACTTGGTGGTGGTTTGCGTAACAGGTTTGTTGAAAGTTGCGAAATTCCATTGAGAAACGAGGAAAACCACGGGCTAACCGAGAAGCATTAGAAATCGGGGGTAAGTGGATCTGGCTTCTGTGGTAAACGATACTCCGCTGCTGCAACTCGGTGGTTATTTCGAATCCCAATCGTTACGAATACTATAATTCGATACAAATTTCTTCGGATTCTCTCCCAAAAATAAAGAAAATTTGGCTTTTATACATTAATTAGCCAGCGAAACAAAGCATCTACATATGTATTTGTCACAAAAAAGAAGATATAGAAAAATAAACGTCTCGGCAAACGTTGTTAAAACGTTTCAAACTTTAAGCGAATCGCAATATTTTCAAAGTAAAAGCGTACCATTTATATCGTTTCGTTTTTGCAACCACAAAATCTTAATCAAAAGTTCAGCAGACTACTTTTTTCTCCGAGCTCTTCACTATCTTTCTCACCTACAAAAACATCTTCAACGATAAATGTCTTAACGTTGATTAAAAAAAGAATAGAAAGAAATTAGAAACAGAGTAAAGTTGTAAATGAAGTTTGACAATCGATCGATGATAATTCTGCACCATTTTTAATCGTTCCTCGTTTAGAAGAAGATTAATGCAGGGAATAGCGAAATAAAGAAAAAAGAAAAACGGTACGAAGAAGGCCGAGATTTATTGGTCCCAGCGGCATGAAAGACTTTCTATTCATTTGTTATTCGCGCAACAACTATAGACACTGAAACAATGCAAACCGGCCACTTCCTGCTCCGTTAACCATGAAAGCAATTTAACGAGCTACCGTACGAGTGCTATACGTGATCCAGTGGACGTGTGCCAGCGGCGTGTGGCTTATCAGAGAAATTTTCGTGCCGTCTACCAAACGATGCTAATGAATCGACGTACTTGCGTACGTATGTAAGCGTAGGAAAAATCGTCTACCGGTCTGTGTACTCGGTAAATTAGTTGCCGCATCGCATTAAGTACGGGCTTCGCGGAGAAACTACTTACTTCGAGAAGAATTCTTTTCCTTCGGAATATTCAATGAATTTCGCTCTGAATTCAATTAGTTTCTCCGCGCACCTTCAGCCAGTTTTAAATAGTATTGTATAGTATTCTGCGTCGTTAACGCATCGACGTCCGGAAACGTCAAAAGACGTGTTTCATTTTTGAAGCGTTGAGAACCGAAGAATTGCTGATAGTAGAATACCTTAATTTAGACGTCTTTCATTTTTCAAGCATTGAGGACCGAATAATCGCTGATAATAGAATACCTTAATTTAGACGTGTTTCATTTTTTAAGCATTGAGAACCGAATAATCGCTGATAGTAGAATACCTTAATTTAGACGTCTTTCATGTTTGAAGCATTGAGAAATAAATAATAGCTGATAATAGAATACCTTAATTTAGACGTCTTTCATGTTTGAAGCATTGAGAAGTGAATAATTACTGATAGTAGAATACCTTAATTTAGACGTCTTTCATGTTTGAAGTATTGAGAACCGAAGAATTGCTGATAGTAGAATACCTTAATTTAGACGTCTTTCATGTTTGAAGCATTGAGAAGTGAATAATCGCTGATAGTAGAATACCTTAATTTAAACGTCTTTCATTTTTCAAGCATTGAGAACTGAAGAATCGCTGATAGTAGAATACCTTAATTTAGACGTCTTTCATATTTGAAGCATTGAGAAATGAATAATCGCTGATAGTAGAATACCTTACTTTAGTCGTCTTTCATGTTTGAAGCATTGAGAAATGAATAATCGCTGATAGTAGAATACCTTAATTTAGACCTGTTATATTTTTGAAGCATTGAGAAATGAATAATCGCTGATAGTAGAATACCATAATTTAGACGTCTTTCATGTTTGAAGCATTGAGAAGTGAATAATTGCTGATAGTAGAATACCTTAATTTAGACGTCTTTCATGTTTGAAGCATTGAGAAGTGAATAATTACTGATAGTAGAATACCTTAATTTAGACGTGTTTCATGTTTGAAGCATTGAGAACCGAATAATCGCTGATAATAGAATACCTTAATTTAGACGTCTTTCATTTTTCAAGCATTGAGAACTGAAGAATCGCTGATAGTAGAATAACTTAATTTAGTCGTCTTTCATGTTTGAAGCATTGAAAAATAAATAATAGCTGATAGCAGAATACCTTAATTTAGACGTCTTTCATGTTTGAAGCATTGAGAAATGAATAATAGCTGATAGCAGAATACCTTAATTTAGACGTCTTTCATTTTTCAAGCATTGAGAACTGAAGAATCGCTGATAGTAGAATAACTTAATTTAGACGTCTTTTATTTTTGAAGCATTGAGGACCGAATAATCGCTGATAATAGAATACCTTAATTTAGACGTCTTTCATGTTTGAAGTATTGAGAAATGAATAATCGCTGATAGTAGAATACCTTAATTTAGACGTGTTTCATGTTTGAAGCATTGAGAAATTAATAATCGCTGATAGTAGAATACCTTAATTTAGACGTCTTTCATGTTTGAAGCATTGAGAAATGAATAATCGCTGATAATAGAATACCTTAATTTAGACGTCTTTCATGTTTGAAGCATTGAGAAATAAATAATAGCTGATAGTAGAATACCTTAATTTAGACGTCTTTCATGTTTGAAGCATTGAGAACCGAATAATCGCTGATAGTAGAATACCTTAATTTAGACGTCTTTCATGTTTGAAGCATTGAGAAATGAAGAATCGCTGATAGTAGAATAACTTAATTTAGTCGTCTTTCATGTTTGAAGCATTGAGAAATTAATAATCGCTGATAGTAGAATACCTTAATTTAGACGTCTTTCATGTTTGAAGCATTGAGAAATAAATAATAGCTGATAGTAGAATACCTTAATTTAGACGTCTTTCATGTTTGAAGCATTGAGAACCGAATAATCGCTGATAGTAGAATACCATAATTTAGACGTCTTTCATGTTTGAAGCATTGAGAAATGAATAATAGCTGATAGTAGAATACCTTAATTTAGACCTGTTTCATGTTTGAAGCATTGAGAACCGAATAATCGCTGATAGTAGAATACCTTAATTTAGACATCTTTCATGTTTGAAGCATTGAGAAATAAATAATAGCTGATAGTAGAATACCTTAATTTAGACGTCTTTCATGTTTGAAGCATTGAGAACCGAATAATCGCTGATAGTAGAATACCATAATTTAGACGTCTTTCATGTTTGAAGCATTGAGAAATGAATAATAGCTGATAGTAGAATACCTTAATTTAGACCTGTTTCATGTTTGAAGCATTGAGAACCGAATAATCGCTGATAGTAGAATACCTTAATTTAGACATCTTTCATGTTTGAAGCATTGAGAAATGAATAATCGCTGATAGTAGAATACCTTAATTTAGTCGTCTTTCATGTTTGAAGCATTGAGAAATGAATAATCGCTGATAGTAGAATACCTTAATTTAGACCTGTTTCATTTTTGAAGCATTGAGAAATAAATAATCGCTGATAGTAGAATACCTTAATTTAGTCGTCTTTCATGTTTGAAGCATTGAGAAATGAAGAATTGCTGATAGTAGAATACCTTAATTCACGTCTACTTCGTTTTAATTACGAGCAGTATTGTCGCTATGCAGGCGTGCCTTGTCATTAGCGTGTTATAGTAACATTGTCTCCAAGATTTATTCATTATTTGGAAATCGAAGTAAAATTTCGAAGAACTCGAAAATAATAAGATAACGATTCTTAATTGGAAGGAATATTTGGCGGTCGTTGTTTCAAAGCGGAAATTATGTGAAAAAACACGGGCTACAAATAAGGCGAATAAAAGAATGCGAGGCAAGAATAAATCGCGTAGCAAACGAAGCGTTGGAGTATAAAATATTGCGCGTGTTTCCTAAACTCCGCGGTGGTCAATCTAATCCTATAAAAGAAACGCTCTAATCAACGATGTCCATCTAAAAATTTGAAACATGCACCGGGAAATATTTCCTTTCCGCGCAACGATTATTCAAGTCGCGAACAGAAATTGGAAAGATCGCGGCGATTACGGTTACGGCAATAGATATTGTGGCGAGATAATCTGTTACTCGGGATACGGCGTCGCAATTATGAGCAGCCGAAGGTAATATTAAGGAAGGTGTAACAAAAGGCAATCACGAGAACAAAGGGAAACGCGAATACGATGTACAGTTCGCTTTATGCGAAGACGAGCTTAGTTTTGCATGCAACATTTATTGCGGGGTCCTCGCGAGATTTATCTGCCATTCGCGAATGTTTCCCCTTCGACGCAGCGTCCCATGAATTATTAAACAAATCTTTTCGTTTGTCGTCGCGAGAAATTATATTTACGCGGAATGGAAATTGCATCGTTGCAAATTGCAAAATTTATGCGTTCCTGTTTTAAATTTCATTATTATTCACTGTTAGGTGTACCAATGAACAATTAAAGTATTTTTTAATGCATTGATGCATTTTTGTTTCGTTGAAATGCGAAGCTACTTTTTTAGCAGGAATTTTGTAGCTTATCACTGTTGTGCGAAATTGTATGCTTGAAACTTTGCAAAGTAATTTCAAAGTGGAATCTTAACCCTTTGGCTTACAATAACGAGTCGCACTCGTGCTATGAATTGCAGCACAGGTTTGGTAAAAACGCATAGTATTGGGGATGAAATTTAATTCGAAGCCTAATTTTGGCTTTGCGTTGTGAGGTTGAAGATTACCGAATTAACATTACCTATAATATTTAAGTGATAAATAAGTAAGCAGCGATCAGCTAACGTTAGTAGACGTAGATAATAAAATAATCGTAAGGCAAGGGGTTAGTAGAGATTTTTTTCTACCCTTTCAAAATTATAACATCTCGTGTACTTTCGCTATTTGGTATATTTTTGTACGTTATAAGTATCGTGCAATTTTGTCTATGTTGAAATTTCTGCATATGTTGCATGCATTTGTTAATGCATACAAATCCGCAGTCTTCTTGTCACAAAGATGCTTTCCGTAAAGGGCAATTGTGTTTAAGATAGTACGGGTACTTGATTTTGCGGAGATAAATATTAGAAATTTAATGAAAAATGTTCGCGTTATGCTAATAAGCGACGATGTTAAAATATATCGATCTTGTACTAACGATGAGGCAATCAAGATAGTAGATGTTTATACAAATACCCGATAAAAAAGATGAATCTATATTTACACTATTTGTACAGAAAATGATTGAAAATTTCCAAAAATACAATTTTTATATTGCATAATTGTACAATTTTTATACGAAGTTTTAATTGATCGTTTCGATCAACCACTGGATAATACTTTTGGTAGCTTTAGTATTAAATAAATATTTATAATTAAGAATGAATTCAATTATAACACTTTCGGTAGTTCTAGTATTAAATAAATGTTTCTAATTTAGAATAGATTCTTTTAGGGGGATATATATACCACTAGGTAATACTTTTGATAGTTCTAGTATTAAATAAATACTTATAATGTTGAATAGATTCATTTATAACACTTTCGGGTAGTTCTAGTATTAAATAAATACTTATAACTTTGAATAGATTCTTTTATAGCACTTTCGGGCAGTTGTAATATTAAAGAAATATTTATGATTTAGAGTGAATTCTTGTATAACATTTTGGGTAGTTCTAGTATTAAATAAATGTTTCTAATTTAGAATAGATTCTTTTGGGGGATATACATACACCACTAGGTAATACTTTTGATAGTTCTAGTATTAAATAAATATTTATAATTCAGAATGAATTCTTGTATAACACTTTTGGTAGTTCTAATATTAAATATATACTTGTAACTTTCAATAGATTCTTTTATAACACTTTTGGGTAGTTCTAGTATTAAATAAATATTTATGATTTAGAATGAATTCTTGTATAACATTTTGGGTAGTTCTAGTATTAAATAAATGTTTCTAATTTAGAATAGATTCTTTTGGGGGATACACATACACCACTAGGTAATACTTTTGATAGTTCTAGTATTAAATAAATATTTATAATTCAGAATGAATTCTTGTATAACACTTTTGGTAGTTCTAATATTAAATATATACCTGTAACTTTCAATAGATTCTTTTATAACACTTTCGGGTAGTTCTAGTATTAAATAAATATTTATGATTTAGAATAAATTCTTGTAATAACACTTTGGGTAGTTCTAGTATTAAATAAATGTTTCTAATTTAGAACAGATTCTTTTGGGGGATACACATACACCACTAGGTAAAACTTTTGGTAGTTCTAGTATTAAATAAATATTTATAATTCAGAATGAATTCTTGTATAATACTTTTGGTAGTTCTAGTATTAAATAAATATTTATGATTTAGAGTGAATTCTTGTAATAACACTTTGGGTAGTTCTAGTATTAAATAAATGTTTCTAATTTAGAACAGATTCTTTTGGGGGATACACATACACCACTAGGTAAAACTTTTGGTAGTTCTAGTATTAAATAAATATTTATAATTTAGAATGAATTCTTTTATAACACTTTCGGGTAGTTCTAATATTAAATAAATGTTTCTAATTTAGAATAGACTCTTTTGGGGGATACACATACACCACTAAATACTTTTGGTAGTTCTAGTATTATATAAATACTTATAACTTTGAATAGATTCTTTTATAACACTTTCGGGTAGTTCTAGTATTAAATAAATATTTATGATTTAGAGTGAATTCTTGTATAACATTTTGGGTGGTTCTAGTATTAAATAAATATTTATAATTTAGAATGAATTCTTCTATAACACTTTGGGTAGTTCTAGTATTAAATAAATATTCCTAATTTAGAACAGATTCGTTTGTAATACTTTTGATCGATCTAGTATTAAATAAATACTTATAACTTTAAGTAGATTCTTTTATAACACATTCGAGTAATTCTAGTATTAAACAAATATTTATAATTTAGAATGAATTCTTTTATAACACTTTGAGGTAGTTCTAGTATTAAATAAATATTCCTAATTTAGAACAGATTCCTTTGCAATACTTTTGATCGATCTATTATTAAATGAATACTTATCATTTCGAATAGATTCTTTTGACGTATACTTGGTAGTTCTAATATTGAATGAATACTTACAATTTAGAATAATCGTTCTGGGGGATGTTCAGAGAGGATGCAAAAGAATAACGGCCAGCTTTATTGTTATTAACTGTTATTATTGTTATAGTTACTGTCAATGTTACTGTTTGTTACTTGTTCCTATCATTATCGTTAGTGTGGCATCCGGCGCGGATAACAATATAGTGCACGGAAGTCGCGCGATTAAAAGTCAACGAAGGCGATCCTTGACTCGAGGATCTCGGTTCACGACACGAAGTAAGTACTTACATACAATAAATCTCCTCTCGTTCAGAAATGCTCGAGGTCAGTCGACGTACTTCAACGCAAAGATTCATATTCCTCCTTGAATTTATAATAGCGAATGAAATCATCCAAACGGGAAGAACGAAATTGAACAATAACAACGAAAATAGATTTTCTTAAATACGCGCAGGAAAAAGTAATTCTACATTCGAATTTTAGTTTCTCAAGTTCGCGAGCTTCGTTGCTTAATACGCGGCATATAAGATTGCAAAATTATGCAAATGGTTGCGAACGCTTGGATTTGCAAGCTTAATCATTACGGATGCAATAACGTGGCAGCGAATCGCAAATGTTGCTATCTAAAATCAACGTGGATTTCTTTTAAATGGAATCGAAGATCGATGTTAATTTGTCTAAAATAGTATTTAAAATAAGTATAGGATTTTAGTTAGATGAATTGTATAAATGTTTTTTTTTTTTTTAAATAAACGTTTAGTTGCTTTGAAGTATTAAGACATTCAAAAGATAATACAGAATTATATAAATGTTCTATTTAAGTCAATTTGTACAAAGCTCTGCGGTCTAACGATTTGTTGTAACCGCGGATCTTTACGCAATTTATATTTTTATTAAGAAACTTGATGGAATGGAAGCTAAACGAGAGATTTCACTCGAATTTAAATATTTTGTAGATACATTTTTGCGTATTACGTGGATTCCATGCTCTTTTACGTATTCAAATTTCCGTGTTTAAATGCATAAGAATCTGCAGTTTAATATAGAATGAAATTCTTCTTTTATTCTTTTGGGAAACGTACTTTGCTTTAAACTCGCTGGCCATAATTTGCCAACCCCTGAGTGAAGCGAATAAAACCTAAATTTGGATCCGTTTCACTCTCTAATTCGGCTTCGTAATTTGCATCTCACTTTGTTATTATTAATATTATATGTATTTTTGAATACCATTTGCATTGTTTGACTTTTTGCATGAGTAAATCTGCCAATAAATGACGAAAGAGTACAATGAGCACAATTTTTGTTTAACTTTCGCGACTCTCCTATAAAATGCAACTTCCGAATTTTTAATAAAAAATTTCCGTACGAATTCGCGTCATTATTAAGCGAATACGCTGCGAATGTTCACGCAAATGCATATATTCACGAACGCAATAGAAGAAACAAGATTTTAACATTAATAAAACGTTTGCAAGCCGTTCTAAACATTTAACATTTACACGTTACGTAAATCTCTTTTTGCATCAAATTTTCTTGCCAATCTTAATCGTAAATATTTTGATTACAACTTATCTTTTACTTTGCTTCTTCCGCGTATTCCTGCGCACGTCTTTCACCTATCTTGCGACTTTAAACATCCCACACGCGCGCGTAAATGCGTAAAAATCCACAATCCCCAGTCGTCATCGATTTGCCCACCGATAAGTTTTCACTTGCTCCGCGCCTTCGCGAATGCGCTCGAAATCGATCGATGACTGTAAGCAGCCGCTCCGGAGACGCGCGAATAGTACGATAACGATATTAATTAAATAATTTATTAGTTAACAACGAGCGAGTGGCCTCAGTACGGATGAAGTGCGGCCAAACCGAGTCTCGGTGGTTCCGCGTAGCTGTGTCGATATCGACCAGGTGTTGGCACGATTTCTAATGGTGGCCTAGCGCTATCCCGATCCAAACCTGGATATCTCTCGTGTTCCGACAGTTCCTGATACGTGGTCGCCCTTGCGCGCACTTTTTCCCGTATTTCTCGCACGTGCGCGCGGTCACGGAAATCTCTGGCCTGCGAACGCAAATCGAACACGTTGACGATTTAGTATTGCATATGATATGTGTATATAAACATGAAAAGGTAGAAGGAAAATAGCGAGGCAAAACAGGCGCAATGAAAACAAAAATTAAGATAGAATATGGGGCTGGAATAGTTAAATAAAAGGAGGAAATCAGCGAGTGTGTATACGTTATAATCTGTGCTTTTGTTTAAATTGATAATCGTGATATTTTAGACAGATTATTGGCTGCGATTTGTTAATTTTAGGATATGGAAATAGAGTGTAATAAGATTTTGTTGTATGGTAATGAAACGGAACACTTGTAATACGAAGAGAAATCTGTTATAAAATTAATATAGTGGAACGTTAACTATTTTCTGCTATTACTCTATGTTATATGTAACAGATGCTACTTTAAAACAGTCCCATTGAAATCATCGAAACAGGTTTGCCCGACGATTCATTTCTTTCGCAGCAAGGAAAGAATGTAAAATTGAAGAACGAACAAATATAATTTTTAAGAAATGTCATAGTATTGTATTTTATTTTATCTTACGTAAGTGTAATTCTAACGTTTAGTTTTAGATTATATAGTTTATACATCGAGCTGCTGGCCCTGTTACTAAATAAATAATATTGCTGTCATCGACTAGCGTCATTATCCTTTAACCCTTTGCGGACGAGAAGTAATGACACTTGTGAGAGTACTTTAGTTTTGAATTCCACGACTTTAAGTTTTCACGCTTTTCAGTTCCAAACCATTTAATTTCCAACGATCTCAAATGTTTATTATTACGTGTAAGTATTCATTGCATTAAGTTTTGTGCTTTAATAGTCGACGTGGGTTCGGAAAGCCAAAAAATGATTAGGCGACTATTTGTCGACGCTCGTCCGCAAAGGGTTAATACTGTTATCGGTTAACTCCTTGCCTTACAATTTTTTTAAGGATCATCCTTTTGTAACGTTAGCTATTTATTATTATAATACAACTTATTTTCAAGTACAAGTTACTAACGTAAACCTAACCTTGGGTTACTAACGTAACTTATACTTGAAAATCATTAACTTTATGAACTACGATAATTGTTCCAATCGAAATCAAAGGTTATTGCAAACACGGTGCATTTTTATCGCGTTTAAACCACGAATGCGACTCGTTACGAGTAAAAAGGGTTATCACCGTTATCTGACGAATTTGTTTCGATGATTTCAATGGGAGTTTAGACGGCGAAGCGGGAGATTTCGAGGGAAGAATTTTACGAAGTAAGAAAGTTGAGATTTTATATAATTGCGTTTTAGGCGGGGAAAAGAGGGGGATAAGGAATCAATGACCCTTACTTCTCTTGGATCAGCAACGTTCCTTTGATCTCGGAAGTCTCTTCCAACAACTGGGTTTTCGTAGAAGCTTCGCGGTCGAGGCCTCGAGATCTCTTGCTCCGGTGGGCGTTCCATCGCATAATGATGGGTTCGCGGCCGCGGTCGAGCCCTGTAAGAAATATCGTTCTCCCGTTCCGATATCTCCGAATGATTCCGTCTGATCAGGTGTTCGTGACCAATTGTCGAACTATTATTCACCGGATGTTGACGAATCGATTGGTCTTCGTGCGTCTGCCTAGCTGACTCAACCCTGTAACATGGAAATGTTCGGTATCCATTAGCAAAATCAACTATAACTCAATGAAAGTTTAATAATAGGGTAGATGCACCAATTACTGTTATTTCATTTAATTATTATAGAAATCATTTAATCGAAAAGTTGTTCCGGTTTGGATGCATAATTATTGTTCAACATCGAGTTTATTCGCGAACGTTGTTTTATAGGTTGAATACAATGAATTGATTACTAAATGAAAGTATACAAGACAGTTCGATGTTTTTATTCTTGCTATTTTTTCACGATATTGTTGAGTAACATTTTAGTGGAATTTGTAGAGATTACATGATAATAAGTAAACTTCGAATTTTTATGTATGTTAGCGGGAATGCGTCTCCAGGTAATCGCCAGACGTAAACAATACGTCTTAGGCGATACGCCTCACGTGGACGCCCTTCCAGGCAAGGAAAGGGAAATCGATTGGCAAGAAGAAGATTCATTAATGCGGAAGCATCTGAGCCGGAAACATATCGAGTGTATAAATAAAGTATCGAGAATTAACAAGAGTTTAGCTTTTATTTATTGACACTTTTCGAATTTTTCTAATATGTACGTATGAGAAATTTTAATTTGCAGAAAGGTGCAAAGAGTACGCATAATATGTAAGAAGTTAAAATATAACTTTTAAATATAAATAATAAATATCTTTTTTAATATATAAATATATATAATTATGAATATATATTTTTAAATATAAATATACATAATAAAATATAATTTAAATATAAATTTAACGTTTCGAAAGGTTGAACAAATTGTACGAAATAATAATAATAAGAAAATAAAGAATAAAATTACAACCCCAAAATTTCAATTCCTAAGATTTAGAATTCAGTCGATTTACTATCTTTGGAAGGCTGATAAAATTTAAAGAATGCTGAGTGAAATTCTTACAATAAGAGGATGAAGAATACGAAAATTAACATTTCATAATTTTCCATGTATACTTCAGTTTCCTCTAAATGCATAAAAGTCCGCAGTCTAACGATTATAATCGCGATTCTCAGAGCCCGGAAGGAAAACCGAGGATGCGGTAGTAATTAATTACAAAATGGCTCGTTTGCAATCTAATCGAAACCAATAATTTCACGCATCTGTAATATTCAATTAATGTTGGCGCTTTGTATGTTAACTACAGTATTAATCTTACCTCGTAAGTTACTTCAAAACTAATAAGTTTATCCCTGTTTATGTTATACTCGTTGCATATCAAATGGCCAATTTTGTACAATGGAATGCACCAATTATTTCTTATATATAGGAATGCTTTTTTTCTTCATATCTCAAAGATACTTTTAGATATGCTTCGAAGGATGCTTCTAATAAATTATAAAGAAGAATCGTGGGATAAAAATACTACGATCAACGCCATAAAATTATTCTGTCTGCAATTTTTCTAAAAATAGTTTAGAACAGAGTGAAACAGTAACCATTTTAAAACGATGGGAATTCTAACTAAACATGGCAATAATCAATTGTTTTCGACACAATTGATCTCCAAAATCCGTATCCATATTATTTTTACCATTTCTGTGTTTGGGGGCCCAAGTTTTTAGAAATATACTCGTAGTTAAATGATTAAATAGATTTGATAAGAATTTGAATACGAATTCGCAGTCTTCGCGTTGCTTTTGAATATCTCTTATTGTTAGTAGTATTCTTCAATTTCCCAATCTTACAAATTGTAATAAAAGGAATTAAAATTAATATCAAAATACAGCACGTATTTTTTTTATTGAAATTGGTCATTTCATCATTGGTTTAATCACGAGTGTAGCTCGTCGTTATAAGCCAAAGGGTTAATAAAGGTTTATCCAAAAGTACCTTTAGGATGTTTAAAGAGAATATCTGTGAAACGCCAAGTTTGTTAGTAAAACAGAGGTGAAAAGACTAAAAATTGAAACCGAGAACGAACGAAGATAATAGAAATAAAAAAAACAGATTAGAAAAGGATAAAGCAGAAAGGGAAAGAAAAAAAATAAAGATACGTGTTCCCAGTAGTCTATTTCGAATAATCCTTTATATGCAATGGACTCGAATAATAAACACGAGCTGAATGAAAAGTAACGCGTTGAAATGCGTACAAGTTGCAGGAGGAATCAAGGTAGTCGCCTTAATGAATCGAAAACGATAAAAATAAGGAGTCTCCAGCTGGTCGGGCAGCTTTTACTCGAGATTGACACCGGTGATTGCTGGCCCAAAACGAATGCCAACGGAGAAAAAGCAAAGGCAACCGCGTGGCCTTTTAAAACTAGTCTTTCTGGTCGGCCACGTAGAAAATGCGAAGCAGCTGGTCGTCGATTCCTATCCTCTCTCACAATGGAATACGCCGGGGATAGCGAAGATTCTTTGTATTAGAAAACGAATACGTCGAACTCGATAAGGTCGACGTTTACCATAATGGCGTTCGTTCGTCGTTTTGAAAGCTGCCTCTCGCCATTAATACGAATCCATAGAAACCAGCCACTTTTTTACGCGCACGCTTTAAACGGCGCTCGATATATGTCTCTAAACTTGGAAACAATGTCGCTGTCGATTAATTTCACCCGTCGATCGCCGCTTTCTTTTTTCACCATTCGTCATCGTTAATAGAAGATTATTTTTAAACTAATATTTGCACGCCACGTTAAACGTAATGGTTTTCTTCGAATAGAAAGATATAATGAAAAAATAGAGCCGATTAACCCTTTGCGGACGAGAAGTAATAACACTTGTGAGAGTACTTTAGTTTTGAATTCCACGACTTCGAGTTTTCACGCTTTTGAGTTCGAAATCATTTAATTTCCAACGATTTCAAATGTTTATGATTACGTTAAGTATTCGTTGCATTAAGTTCTGTGCTTTGAAAGTCGACATGGGTTCGGAAAGTCAAAAAATGATTATGTAGGGAGACTAGGAAGAGGGAAATGTCAGGATCCGAAATTACTTCCAAGTCCTCCTCTTATGAATAGATATATATTTCTACGTGTATAATTGAACGAGGATCAATGGTCGCACGGCTTGCTCGAGGGCCAGACGTTCGCCTTCGTGCTTACGCTGTGACTGCCAGAAATCGCTCTGGCTTGCACCCCCTAAATTCAAGGGTGCCGGCCGTCGTCGCCTGGCCGCGAGTCCCGCTATTGTTTTGACTTGTCTACGACCGACGAGTGACAACCTACAGGCCCAAGCACATGGTCGGCTGGGTTTTCTCCGACCTCGTGCCTTCATGGGCTCCAAGTGTTTCAAAAGCCTACAATTAAGCGACTATTTGTCGACGCTCGTCCGCAAAGGGTTAATAGGCTTCCGGTCAGTAAAGTGTTAATAAAAATTGAGTCAGTTTACGCGACGTAAACCGTGGTTCCGAATGGGTTAATTGTGAAAGGGTTGAAAAGGTAAAAGCATACCTGTGAATAGGATGACTGTCAACGTCTCGTTGCCTGGAAAGTACAGGCCTGGAGATGGACTCCCTTTCCATAGCTCGAAACATCTCCTTGGCATCGTGGAATCTTTCTCTCGGACTGGTCACTTCGCCGGGATTCACTCTAGGCTGATACTGAGGACTAGGGGACCTCTGCCTAAATTCTGCCGCCCTACGACTTTTGTTACAACTCGGTGAAACACCCCTGTTCACCTGATTAGGCAATCTTTCGGGGCTTCGGGGTAATCTTGGCAACGTTAGACTCGTTCCCGTGGTCTCCGTATCCGGTAAATAGTCGTTCTCTTCTGCTGGCGCTCCCCAATCGTCGTCTGAAACAAACGACGAGAGTTAGTCGAAGAATTAGACTTCTTTCCGATTAAGGTTTCCGGGAGGAGCTTTTGGTAATTGGAGATATTAACGTTGAAGATATTTTCTTTCTAATATTTCGTATCGAGTTCGTACAGGTCGATTAGTGAATTTAAAGAGTTTCTTAAGTATGTAGCGACGGAAAAATATTTTCCTGCGCTTCAAAAAGGTGCGTGCAAGCCTGGCTACGGCCAGTTCACTTATCTGGCAGGCAGATTCGCACAGGCCAGGGTTTTCCTACAGGCCACGCGGAAACTTTCACTATTTTTGGCGCCCTTTTCTACGCGCGTTTTTTCGCCCGCGCTTTTTCATCGGCGTGACTTGCTCGTTGTCCTTGTCACAGGACACCCGGGTATATAACCCCACGAAACGAGTGCCACCGGAGAGTTCTGTACGAAACCTCGAGCAGCGAAGTTCGCAAGCGCCTATGTGTCGGACGTTGTGCGAATAAACGGTCATCTTCCGCAAGCAATAACCGAGCGTGTGAGGTTAATTGTAGACACCCGTCCACCTCAAGTATCTTATTAATATCTTAAGAATTAAAACTAAAAATAGCAAATCTTCAGAATTAAAAATCTCCAAGCACCAAACGTGGCGGGCTTTTGGTGCTTTAAGAATTTTTAATCCACTCGGATTTTGCCACTTCGAAACTTTCGAATCGTTCAACTTGTAAATCTGGTGATCTTGTAGTATTTAACGTATTTATAAAATTGTCCCAACTTTCGCCCTCCGTTAAGAACCGAGTAAAGGTCAAAGCTAATCGTAAGAGGGTAAAATGATTTGGTTGGTTATATCATTGACGGTTTTAGCGAGCGCGGAAGAACCCGTTTCGCAACAGGTGTCTCGGGGACGCGGCACGATCACGATTTCAACGTTCGTATCTCCATATAAGCGGCGCTTCTGGCTTGCTCGCGTTCTGGCACACTTTGCTCACGATCCTCCGGCTCTCGCGAAACCGATGCATCGCGTGAAACTATCCGGTGCTTGCCAGATTCCTGCCGCTGATTAGAACGATTAATTTATCGCCGCGTTCGGTAGCTGTTTTACCCGCCACACGTTTTACTCCTACAAGCCTCGGCCATTAAAACCAGCCGCGCGTCTCGTTGATTGGAGCAGCTAGAAAGTTTATAGGCGTTTTTAATTCTGCTTTGTTCCCTTAGCAGCCGTGTTAAGCGGGAAATTGTATTATCTGTTTCATTAAGCAACTAATTGCAACGCAATCTTCCGTAGATGCTATCCAAACAATTTCGTTCACCCTCCATTTTCTTTGTCCGCTGCGGAACGAACGGCGGAACGATTTTCTGGTCTAATCGTGCGAACGAATCGAGTACTCGAAAGGGATATCACGATTTCACGAGTCTCATGGTTGAATGTTTTTAAAGGAATTTTTAAAGCATTATAGGGAAAGATTGAATAAATGTTCCGTGTTCGGTACTATCTTCAAGTCCTTCCTTTACTCATCTTTGGAATATAATACGATGTAATGTAAGGAACTTTTTATCGCAATGATATTTATCCGAATAAAATTTTCAGATATAATTTGTACGGATAAACTTTTGTTCGAATAATTTTCTATTCGAATAATCTCCTAGTCAAATAATTTCCTTTTCGAATAGTTTGCTATTCGAATAATTTCCTGTACCAATCATTTCTTATTCAAATAATTCCCTATTCGAATAATTTCCTATTCGAATAATTTCCTATTCGAGTAATTTCTTATTCGGCTAATTTCCTATTCGAATAGTTTTCCATTCGAATAATTTCCTATTTGAATAATTTTCTATTCGAATAATTTCCTACTCGGATAATTTCCTATTCGAGTAATTTCTTATTCGGATAATTTCCTATTCGAGTAATTTCTTATTCGGATAATTTCCTATTCGAATAGTTTTCCATTCGAATAATTTCCTATTTGAATAATTTTCTATTCGAATAATTTCCTACTCGGATAATTTCCTATTCGAGTAATTTCTTATTCGGATAATTTCCTATTCGAATAGTTTTCCATTCGAATAATTTCCTATTTGAATAATTTTCTATTCGAATAATTTCCTACTCGGATAATTTCCTATTCGAGTAATTTCTTATTCGGATAATTTCCTATTCGAATAGTTTTCCATTTGAATAATTTCCTATTTGAATAATTTCCTGTTCGAATTATTTCCTATTCGAGTAATTTCTTATTCGGATAATTTCCTATTTGAATAATTTCCTATTCGAGTAATTGCTTGTTCGGATAATTTCCTATTCGAATAATTTCCCATTCGAATAAACATTTACCCTACACCGTCGAATAAAACGTTATCCAGTATTTTCATTCGTCGCCCACTTTCCTAATAAAATGTTGCATATTAATAACACAGGTAACATTACACCTTCACCGATTCCTCCCAATCCTCCTCTCCACTCGTCGCCTTAATCATTCCTCTTCCTCTAAAAGAAAAAACCCCGATACCGATCAATTATCCAAAAACACAATGCCCGTCGCCGTCTTTAAACGTCGATAGAGATAATAGGAAACGTCTAAAGGATCGCGAGAGTGCAGAAACAGCTGCTTTTACCTGCGCGCGGTTTCTCTTTTATCAAGCAACCTGTCGCTCGGCTACAACGCGACAACGACGAAGAAGAATAAGAGGGAGGCAGCCGTATATTTCCCCGTCTTTATTCCGTACGAAGAGGTCAGCGGGGTTTGAAAAGAAGCTGGAAAAGACACGACGCGACTCGGCGAGGCGACGCGACGAGACGGTGTGAGAAGAGGCCGAAAGAGGAGGCAGGCTAACAGCTGCCTCGGGCTGTGGGCCGAGAATGCGGAACTTTATTCTCATACGTGGCTGTGTGTGACCTCCCACGAGGTCGATTTGCACGCGAATTCATCAACGGACCCACTGGGTGTACGCGTCGATCGTCTCTCGTCATTATCATCGTCAGCGGGATCTCGATGATGGTTATTAGCAACCGACGAGAAGGCGAACACGGTCGCGCATGGAAATCAGCCTTTCGAGAGCTGCTGCTGCTGCTGCTGCTTGTTGTTGGCCGTTTCTGACGCTTTGCGCAATAAGAATGCCGCTGCCGCGGGTAAAAGTTAAAAGGCAAAGAGCCTGGGATTCTTCTTAATATCATCGCCTATCCCTTCTTTAAGCGATCGCAGATCGACCATCGTGTTGCTTCATTGATTTTGTCTTCCGATGATTTATCGTTTAAACGTAATAATCAATAGATGCTCCGATTATTGTCGGTCACATTGTAATCGTCACTCGAATTGTTTTGCTTAATGGAGAGCCAATTGTACGAAGAATCGAGAGTAAGAAAATTGGAATATTTGGATGTATAATGTGTTATATTACATTGTACTGTAATATATATAATATAGTATGCAATATATTCTATTACATTATACTTTAATATATATAATATAGTATGCAATATATTCTATTATATTATACTATAATATATACATAATATAGTATGCAATATATTATATTATATTATACTGTAATATATATAATATAGTATGCAATATATTCTATTATATTATACTATAATATATACATAATATAGTATGCAATATATTATATTATATTATATTGTAATATATATAATATAGTATGCAATATATTCTATTACATTATACTTTAATATATATAATATAGTATGCAATATATTCTATTATATTATACTATAATATATATAATATAGTATGCAATATATTCTATTACATTATACTTTAATATATATAATATAGTATGCAATATATTCTATTATATTATACTATAATATATACAATAATATAGTATGCAATATATTATATTATATTACATTGTAATATATATAATATAGTATGCAATATATTATATTACATTATACTTTAATATATATAATATAGTATGCAATATATTCTGTTATATTATACTATAATATATACAATAATATAGTATGCAATATATTATATTGTATTATATTGTAATATATATAATATAGTATGCAATATATTCTATTACATTATACTTTAATATATATAATATAGTATGCAATATATTCTATTATATTATACTATAATATATACATAATATAGTATGCAATATATTATATTACATTATACTGCAATATATATAATATAGTATGCAATATATTCTATTATATTATACTATAATATATACATAATATAGTATGCAATATATTATATTATATTATACTGGAATATATATAATATAGTATGCAATATATTCTATTATATTATACTATAATATATATATAATATAGTATGCAATATACTATATTACATTATACTGTAATATATACATAATATAGTACGCAATATATTATATTATATTATATTTTAATATACATAATATAGTATGCAATATATTATATTATATTATACTATAATATATATATAATATAGCATGCAATATATTATATTATGCTATATTAACGTATAATATAATAATTTGGATATACACGTTGCACTCGTTGAAGGATAGTTGATCCTGTACCTCGTCTGTGTTCGAACATTTATAACAAAATTTCTCGGCTCTTAGTGGGCCGATTTCAATGCTCCTTGGCTTAAATTAAAGAGAGGAGTCCTGATAATATTATCCTCCAGTCTTTTGCAACCAGCTATCGTAGTTCATTTGTTATAAACAAATATATCGCGTCATGGTAGGTTACTCAGACAGTATCAAATTATTATATTACACGTTATTAGATAGCCGTATAAAAATAGAGGAAAGCTTATTTTATAGAGGAAACTTCAAGGAATACGATAGTATTTATTTCGGATTTTTAAAATCGTGATCTCGTTAATCGCGATCCTATGCATAGTGATTGAAGTTGTCGATTGAAAAAGTATAAAGCTTCGATTTCCATTCGTTTTAATTTTCAAGCCTCCGAACGTCCACGCGTGTTTGAGATTTTCAAGCTTCGTTTTTATTACGAATACTGTTCGGTGAACTTTTGAATTCGCTCGAATAATTACGACGCGGTACTGTAGGTACTTATTAAGGTCGTTACAGGCCGGCGCTGTTAAAAAGATTAAATGGAGCCGAAAATCTTGGGAAGATTAATAGCGAATGCGTATAAAAACTGGCATAGGTGAAAAGTAGCTTTAGTCGGTCAGTGGCACGTTCGGTTAGAAAATATCGCTGGCAACGTGAAAAATCGCATAATTATCTAAGCTAGCCGATGTACACTCGCGTTAAGGTCGTAAATCAGTCGAATGACTCTCGAACCATTCGCTATTTTAATTACATCTAATAAAGGAACAGCTTCGAATATCGAATATATTTTCACCAATAATATTCCCCATTTATGTATTCGCCGCATTTAAAATTCGACAGAGCATTGACAGTTATAATCTAATCGTATTTCAGAATTAGACCTGTCACCTTTAACGATAGCAGTAATTCAACTTAACTCAACTTAATTAATCCCTTGATTTAACGATACGCGTTGTAGATTCGTGCAATATTTGCGTATAAAATTTAATTCACTTCCTCTAACTCCGTTGAAGCTTCGAATGGATACAGGTAACCGGTAATGTGAGTATTTTATATTTGACGAAGGCACGAAACTGTGAATAGCTTACGGAAATATCGATGAGCATCGGGAAAATTATAAGTCAAGGGATTAAGTGTCATATTCCATAAATACTCTGTGTAATCCTAAGGAATAACTAACCGCGACTAATGCTGCAATATGATAGACACTTCCTATTCACCTTTCACGGCCATCCGAGTATCACCTAAGCCTGGTCTCGAACGTTTAATCAGGATTTAATAATCTCTATGAATTTCATTCAAGGAATTACGTTCCATCGATATTCAATTTTCAAATGGTTTGGAACAGTACACGGAACAAATTCTTCGAAGCAAGCTAATGCAACAACAAATTGCCACCCATGCCTCACCTAAATATCAAATATTAATCAAACGATTTTTAAATCTTTCTTCAATTATCTCTCTGATTGTGGATAATATAAGAATGAACCCATAGACAACTTCCATAGGCACGCAAACCTCACTTTAATATAGTCTCACCTATGTTTTATGTATCATTAATTTAAGACGAGCAATACAAGTACCTAACTATCGACCTTAACAAATCAAAGTCAGATACAAATAATTTAACAAATCCACACAAACTTGCCACTTAATCTCTTCAGTCACCCAAGTTTTGCCCAATTCTTACTTCAATTAAAATCCTAAACCAAATTCCAAGTAGTACTTGAATATATGTACCAATTTAACTAACCTTAAAAAATCATACTCGAATACAAATAATTTAACAATTCCATACAAACTTGCCTCTTAATCTCTTCAGTCACCCAAGTGTCACCCAAGTTTTGCCCAATTCTTACTTCAATTAAAATTCTAAACCAAATTCCAAGCAGTAATTGCATATATCTACCAATTTAACTAGCCTTAACAAATTATACTCAAATACAAATAATTTAACAATTCCACACAAACTTGCCACTTAATCTCTTCAGTCACCCAAGTGTTACCCAATTCTATCTTCAATTAAAAGTTTACCCCAAAGCACAAAGAATACAAGTACCTATCTATCAATTTGATCAACTTTAACAAATCACTCTCAAATACAAATAATCTCCCAATTCAATAACAACTTGTCACTTAATCTCTTTATTCACCCAAGTGTCACCCAAGTGTTGCCAAATTCTTACTTCAATTAAAATTCTAAACCAAATTCCAAGCAGTAATTGCATATATCTACCAATTTAACTAGCCTTAACAAATTATACTCAAATACAAATAATTTAACAATTCCACACAAACTTGCCACTTAATCTCTTCAGTCACCCAAGTGTTACCCAATTCTATCTTCAATTAAAAGTTTACCCCAAAGCACAAAGAATACAAGTACCTATGTACCAATTTAACCAACCTTAACAAATCATACTCGAATACAAATAATTTAACAATTCCATACAAACTTGCCTCTTAATCTCTTCAGTCACCCAAGTCTCATCCAAGTGTTACCCAATTCTATCTTCAATTAAAAGTTTACTCCAAAGCACAAACAATACAAGTACCTATGTACCAAATTAACCAACCTTAACAAATCACTCTCAAATACAAATAATCTATCAATTCAATAACAACTTGCCACTTAATTTCTTCAGTCAACCAAGTGTCACCCAAGTTTTGCCCAATTCTTACTTCAATTAAAATCCTAAACCAAATTCTAAGCAGTACTTGCATTTATGTAGCAATTTAACTAACCTTAACAAATCATACTCAAATACAAATAATCTCCCAATTCAATAACAACTTGCCACTTAATCTCTTCAGTCACCCAAGTGTTGTCCAATTCTTACTTCAATTAAAAGTTTACTCCAAAGCACAAACAATACAAGTACCTATGTACCAATTTAACTATACTTAACAAATCATACTCAAATACAAATAATTTAACAATTCCACACAAACTTGCCACTTAATCTCTTCAGTCACCCAAGTGTTACCCAATTCTATCTTCAATTAAAAGTTTACTTCAAAGCACAAACAATACAAGTACCTATGTACCAATTTAACTATACTTAACAAATCATACTCAAATACAAATAATTTAACAATTCCACATAAACTTGCCACTTAATCTTTTCAGTCACTCAAGTGTTGTCCAATTCTTACTTCAATTAAAATTCTAAACCAAATTCCAATCAGTACTTGCATATATCTACCAATTTAATTATACTTAACAAATCATACTCAAATACAAATAATCTACCAATTCAATAACAACTTGTCATTTAATCTATTGAGTCACCGAAGCGTTTCCCAATTCTAGTTATGCATCTCCAATTAAAATCCTGATGCAAAACCTAATCAATACAAGTACCTATCTGCCAATCTTAATAAATTACGTTCAAACAGAAATAATCTAACAATTCCACACAAACTTGCTACTCAATCCATCTAATTACCCAAGTATTACCCACTTCTATCTTCGATTAATATCCTACCCCAAAATCCACCCAGTATTCGTACCTATCCACCAAACCTAACGAAACACGTTGAAACACGAATAAACTACCGATTCAACACCCGTTTCCCCATTTTAATCACCTCGTTCGCCCGACACTCTCGCGTATCATTAATCAAAAGCTTCTTAAAGCCCCTTCTTCTACTCCCGCGGTAACATTCGCAGCATCGACTCATCCGAGGAACACAGATACACGCGAGAGATAATTCTTATCAGAGTTCAGGCATCGAATTAAAGGAACAGGTACCGAGGCAGGTTATAACGCGTGTAGCGATTCCGGTAGCGGCGTCTGGACATCGGGCCGCTGTGTCAAAGTGGCTTGATTTTGCCTGGTTAGTAGCCTCCTCTCCTCCGTACCAGCTGAGAGAAGACGTATGCGTGTAAGCCCCGTAGGCTTGCTACCTGCCGCTGACACGACGTCCTAACGGTATTCCTTCCACTGTAACAGGTGCCCAATACCAGCGTCCTTCTCCGTGTGTAGTTGAAACACGGAGCCAGGTCGGGCGATCGCGGGAATGCTGGTTTGCGTATGCCTTTTCTTCCTTTTCTTTTTTTTTTCTTCCTTCCTTCGCGAAATTTATTCGTTTATTCGCTATATGGGTCAGTCGTCCGTTAAAAAACGTGTTTCGCGAAGGCAACCGCGGCACGCCTGGCCAACGTTGACTGACTTTGAAGTTTCAATTCGTTCGCCATATCGCCGGAGCGGGATTTAATCCTCCTTTGACGCCGGTTTTAAGGCAACCTGCGGGAATGTTGAAGAACGCGTACCTTCGTGAACGCGGAACGTTTTGCTCGCGCGAAAAGTGACCGATTTTGGTTCGCCGTGTTTCGGTCGAGAATAAGGAGATATTTAGATGCTTCGAATAACGAGAGAGTGGGATTTAATCGTTCGGAAACGATGATATTTGTTCGAATGAAAGAAATGTTTTCGAGGTATCACGTTAAGTAAGTTATTGTCATGTAACGTGAAGTTACTTTCGCGTGATTAATTTTCAAATTCTTGTAATCGTTATTGGCGCACAAAATTGGGGTAATTGAGAAGCTATAAAATGAATTTATTAATTAATTTTACTAATTTAACCCTTGACAATCCTATGTCGATTGTGGCTCGATATTATAGAACGCAATCTCTAAAATAATTGAAAATCTTTAAATCCTTTGTCCGATTTAAAATAATTGAATTTTTAATTTGTAATAATTCGAAATGTCCAAAACTTTAAATCTCAGTTGCTGGTAGGTAAAAAAAGGAGTGCAAAAAAATAAGGAGTGCAAAGGGTTGAATAAGGATAGAAGAGATGGTACGCTAATTCTCTTTTGATACGAATATTAAAAAACATGAATGAAAATAAGAAATTGGAGAGGGCAATTTCAATTATTAAAAAGGAAGAAGTGATAGAAAACGGAAGTAACGATAGAGTAACTGATCGGTTATGCAACTTAAATAAGAAATTGAAAGAAGTCCTGAGAGACGATGAAACATAGCGAAATACGAAATTCTAGTTGCAAGTGCCATAAAGAGAATATTATACTTTATTTATTGGTTTAGTAATTAATTTATAATAGTCCATAAATTGGTGCGAAATATGAGCGCAATGTGTCACGAATGAGAATAGAATAAGGTAATCAAATATGTATAAAATAAAGTCCTTTTCTTAGCCGTTGAGGCAGAAAATAAACGTATATGTGTATATACCGATTAAAGATAATGTACAGCAATGTGTGGAAGAACGCGAAGCCTCAAGAATGCAGAGCGTTGCGTTTTCTTGCACGAAAAGAGAGCGATTTTGGATTGAAGATAATCGTTGTATTTCTACTTTGGGGAGCCGCGAAAGTCGGCAGAATTCCGGTTCCCATTTCTTAAAAAAAATGAAATACGCGGAACGTACAATTTGCAAAAGTTTAATAGAATATTAATTTAATAGAATATTACTATGCTCGTTGATTTTACAGTAAAATTGGCGATATTATAAAAGTTTAAAGGCAAATTGTTCCTCTGATAAATATATACACGTGTATTTTCCCCCAAATTAGCTTGAAATAAATGGACAAGATTTTAATTTAGCTTGAATGAGAGAAGAATGTTAAAAATATCTAAAAATTGTTTCAACTAATCCTTTCTTGCCACGATCGAAGGGAATACTTTTCTACGAACGCTGAATTCAATTTAAGTCGAAGAATTGAATGATAATTATTTTTATTTTGTATCCCAAAGGAATTTAAAAGTCAAGAAAAGAAAGAATTTGTGTAGAATTGAAGTAGTTTCTTCCTTCGAGCGGCGCCATTTTGCTAATTGTTGATCGATTTTGATAAAATCTGATTCAGTGTTTTGATAAATTCCTCCTGATTATAATTCGGCTCTATTTATTAATTTCTGACCATTTTTCGAGAAATAACATAATAACACTATTGTAAGCAAAGCAGGAATATGCAAACAAAGCAAATTGTAAGTCCAGAGGCCATCGGACATCGAATTTCTCTGTACAAAAATTGCACAATACTGTTGAAGGATAGATACAAGTGTGTTTAAAATTTGAGAAATCTCGGATCCGTAGTTTTCTCAAGAAAAATTCCCAAAGTTGACCTATTTAAGGTAGACTGACTCTCTAAGTAGTTAGGGTCAGTAATTGGTCAGACGAGCTACTTTCGGCTTTTAAGTGATACAGTTTAAAATTTCTGCACTCATTATCAGTTCCACAATTCTGGGAATATTTTGACGTCACTTATTGCTAGATTACGAATCTTTATGCAAGTTTATAATTCTACCGTGCTAAGTGGAAGCCAATACTTTAAAAAAAAACTTAAAAACTTTGCTACGTTGCAAAACGCAACATATGTTTTCCAAAAACAGTGGACGATTAGAAATATTATAAAATATTAGTTCCTGCCTTTCGGCTTCGAATGGCTTTTCTGTCCCTTTATACATAGATTTCTTTACGTTTCAGGGTTTACGTTGTAACTCGTCACGTGTCGGATGTTCTTATCTTAGCCTAAGTTTGATTTCAACTATTTACAGCTTAGATACAAACGTGAAATAAGGCGGATAATAAACGACAGTACGTTGAATGCTTGAAAGTTCAAGCTTCTGGAATTTACTTATTAATTCAGGAGATGAATACTGAATCGGTGTGCAATAAGGAAAAGATAACAAACAAGACAGAATTGAAAACACTAAAGCAAATCGATACAATGGATCTGTTACTGTTATCGATTTTTAACAAAAAACGTTATTAGAGAACGGTCCAAATCGATACAAAAGAGTTCAAGAACTGAGTCCTCGAAACGAAAGAAGTTATCGGAAAAAGAAGTTCAAATCGGTACAAAGTAGCAGTGGACGTTTGGGTATAAGTAGTCGAGAAATTCGAACGCGAATGAATGGTATTTCGACGCGTTTCCAAAATCGCAACTTTCTCTGGTCGATGAAGATGATTCGTCGGGACGAGATTCGAAAGAGGAATCGTCGTCGATCGGAGTGAAAGCCAGACAAGGGGAATCGGTGATGTTAGAGGCGCGTTTTGCATTCAGCTGGAGGAGCAGCGACGCGGAAGGAGAAAAATCGAAGAGGGACGGCGACGAGGAAGGAACGCGAAGAAACGATTTTTCGTAGCTACAAGAGAGAAACTGGGTTACTGGGTCGTCTTCCGCCCGGTTTTCTACGAGCATCGATAAGATTCGAGACGGAACACACGCGTGTACCCGGCCACCTGTTCGCCCGGTAGAAAGCGTCCAAATTTTTGCGTCATCGTTGCCCGCTACGAATCTTTAAAACAGCTCCGATTCCTTTTTTTCTCTTTTCTCTCTCTCTTTCCTTCTTTCTTTGCTAGACACCGAAAGGAATTCGTATGATAGTCTCGTAATTCGAACCTTCTTTTAATGCGATTTCTCGTTTAACGCGGCGAATAATGGGTGAAATGGGATGGAGAAATTTTAAGAATGTCGTTATCGTCGAGACGTGGTTCGAAGTGTTATTTTTTATTTTATTTTTGTTTTTATTTCGTTCAATTCTACGGACAACAAACCGGTTTTATATAAACGAAGATAACGTAAAGAGCGTACAGTGGGCGAGTAAGGATTGTTTAACATAGAAATAAAAGACGATAGAGTTTAAGATTAAATAGATTAATATTCCGAGAAACAGAAGTTAATATTCTGACAAATATAGTTAGTAGACGTAAAGAGGATCTATTTGACTAATTGTTAGAATGTTGAGGATATTTCTGGTAGAAATTTAATATTTTAGTGTTTTATATTAATTGATTAGTGTTCTTCATTTATCATAGCGTTTTATTTTAGTTATTTAGTTATTTAGTTATTTAGTTATTTAGTTATTTAGTTATTTAGTTATTTAGTTATTTAGTTATTTAGTTATTTAATTATTTACTTATTTACTTATTTACTTATTTAGTTATTTAGTTATTTACTTATTTAATTATTTAGTGAATTATATATTTATAGTTTGAAATATTTCATGTTCGAAGAATTCTCGATTTCGAAGACTGAATTTGCAAATTATTGTAGCTAGATTCGAGAACATTTTAATCAGAAGATTGCAAAGTATTTAACCCTTTCGCTACAAGGACTGTATACATATACGCGTATGTCCTTAAAACTTGGACACTTGTTTGTTAAAATATGTCAATACTTTTTTTTATATATTACAGTAGGTAGCATATAATGAAAATTTATATTTAACGTCAATACGTACGATAATTTAATTAATAATGCCAAGTATTTCAATGTTCCTATTCGTGTTATTTTTAAATTAGCAAAAGCTATCCTCATCTGTGTATTACAAATGCATTCAAAATTTAAAGAAACAGCGAAAGGATTAAATTCCATATTCCCAAATTGTCGGACTTCGACAAATCAAAGTTACTCGTGAAAAATTTCTGAATAATTAACTCCCAATTTTCTAAATTATCCAAGTCCTAACGCTTCGAGTTCTCAAAGTATCCAAAAATCACTCGAGCCCCAAAATTCCAAAATTACCGAAGTCGCAAGCTATCGAATACTCAAAATAGCGGAATTCTAAAATGCCAACTTTTCCAAACGTCAAAGTTTCAAGATTCCAATGTTTACTTTAGCCCCGAGTTGCTGAAAGACCAAAGTGGCAAGGTTTCGAGCTCTCGAAACGGTTGCCAATGATATTACGAATCCTCTGGTGGGTTTGGCATCGCGGAAACGCAAAATCGTCACGGATCATTGGCATTGTTGAGGGAGAAAGATCCGAGGGAGCAGGAAAAGAAGAAGCGGGGAACTTTCACTTTCGCGTAGCATCAGCCGGTGCGCGATCGCTTAGCTGGTGTAATGGCGCGTTCAACCGGAGCGCCTAATTTCCTAGGAAAACGCTTCTGTCGCTTTCCACTCGCCAATTAAACGACAGCTACGCGCATCCTCTTTAACCGTTTAAGTATTAGCTTCTTCCGTACGAAACGGCCGATTTTATATAGCCCAAACTACTTTAACCCCTTGAACTACGATTATTTTATTACCTGCATACGCTAATATTAGCTGGTTACTGTTTTCATATTTGAACTGAATTTTATTTATTTATTTATTACCCCTCATTGCCTTCCGGCTTATTGGGGGGGGGGGGGGGGCCTCCTTACAATCTTTGTACAAGCATCTTTATACCTTTTGTATTTATACAATTATCTTAACTATCTTAACCTTAGACTTATCTATACCTTAAATTTAACTATTCTTTCATTCCTACGCAATATAACTATAATATAAAATATAAAGATAGATAATATTTAGTATAAACTTTGAAGTGAGTAACTAATCCTGTAAAAATATAAACTATATCTTATTTTAAAATTCTTTGCTGTATGTAAGGTAACCAAACATATTTTCAACTTTAAATCGTTAATTGCTCCGTATCATCATCTTAGACTTCCATAATTGCACGAAAAAGAAAAATAAAAACAAGAAAAGAAAAATAAAAACAAGAAAAGAAAAACGACAAACATCGAGTATTATAGTGACAGTAAAAAGATCTGCTGTCTATTGATAATTAAACGAGTTACTATGTCATGTGCAAAGAATTAATCTTGAATGATACACGAGCAGAGGTTCTTCAAAAATATGTATGTATGTAGGTATAAACACGAATGAAATTTTGCGAGAGATTCGCCGAGGTCGACTTCGGTACATTGAAGTGTAAATTAATTAACAAATAATGAAGTCTCGTGGAAACAGATCTGTGCGAGTGGCATGCAATTACTTCTGTGAATGGCTACAATTCCATAAGCATTCACAGAAGGATTCTTCCATCAACAAATTCTTGCAACACGTATTGCAAAAGGCGGGTTGAATCACTTTTAAACTAATTACGCGTCCTCCTCTATGTAGATTATTACCATTCCATTCGTGAATATAATTGAACATTATGAAAGCACTTTGCAAGTCCCCCTAATTACTTCTTCAAACAATTTCCTCGTACGAGAAAAAGCTAGCTGTTTCAATTAAAAAGAAGATCTAACTTCCCGCAGGTTGACCTAACTGTAAAACGAATTCGAGGCGTTAAATAACTACGTAAGGTAAACGATGGAACACCTGGCTTTTAAATCTTCACAAAAATATCAAAACTTATCTTTTTTTTATAAAGTCAACGCGACGTTACAACGAAACTATTATTTAATTATTTATTTAATTCGTTGTTCCGTAGCTTCTAGTTTTGAATGACTTCCGGTTACGTCGAATTTTAATACTAAATTCTTACACACAACCTAACTATACGACATAACTTAAGTAATCTAAATTTGCATTTTATAATCATTTTTATTGTCACTTAACCATAGATATAAATATAAACTTGACATTAAAAGATGAATAAATGAATACGTTATCGTATTTAGTTGATTAAGTGTGAAAGGATTCGAATGACTTGAAATAATAGTGAAACTAACTGTAGCATATTATGTACCTTACCTTATATCTATACGTGTGTGCCGTTGGCACTATGGTCACGATGGAACATATGTGTACAACGCGTTCACTCGCGCTTTTCATTCACAATAAATTTCACACTTGCTCAGCATGACTATCGAATCGGCTAAAGAACGCGTCAACGCCTCGATGCTGTCGTAATTCCTCCCCGTGATATTTAGCTTATGCTATTATGGCGTTTCGCTATGGAATTCCGCGTGACATCACTCTCACGCGTTCTCTCGATTAAATCCTTTAACAACTCGATGATAAATGGTAATGAGCCAACCGCGAATGTTTTCGCGTTTATGCGAATTTTACGTATTCATTTATCCACTTTATTTATACGCGTTAAATCGTTAGGAAATTATTACACTGAGATACGAGAGATAATAATGGTAACAAAGGAAAATTAAAAATGAAAAGAAGTATATTAAAATAACAACAATTTTAAAGGGAACTGCAGCTGTTTTATAAAGTGAGAAGATTGACTGAATAGATTTAAGACAGGATAAATATTGTTAACATTAATGATCGTTCTATTGGTAACTTAGTGGTAAGCAAATGCTGTTCTGTGTGGTTGTACGTAAAGAAAGTTAATATGCAAAGAAGTGCACAGTAATATGCACATTATATATTGTGTATTGTACATTGTAAATTGTACATTATACGTTGTACGTTGTATATTGTTTATTGGATATTGCATATGGTGTATTGTATATTATATATTTTATATTGTTTATTGTATATTGCATATGGTGTATTGTACATTGTACATAATATATATTATATATTATATATTGTGTATTGTACATTGTATATTGTATATTTTATATTGTACATTGAACATTATATATTAGATATTGTATATAGTGTATTATGTATTGTATATTGTACATTGTATATTATATATTGTATATTCTATACTCTATATTGTATATTGCTTATTGTATATTGCATATGGAGTATTGTATATTGTATATAAGATACATTATACATTGTGTATTGTGTATTGTATCTTGTAGATTGTATATTGTATATTTTATATTGTACATTGAACATTATATATTAGATATTGTATATAGTGTGTTATGTATTGTATATTGTACATTGTATATTGTATATTCTATATTCTATACTCTATATTGTATATTGCTTATTGTATATTGCATATGGAGTATTGTATATTGTATATAAGATACATTATACATTGTGTATTGTGTATTGTATCTTGTAGATTGTATATTGTATATTTTATATTGTACATTGAACATTATATATTAGATATTGTATATAGTGTATTATGTATTGTATATTGTACATTGTATATTATATATTGTATATTCTATACTCTATATTGTATATTGCTTATTGTATATTGTATATGGAGTATTGTACATTGTATATAAGATACATTATACATTGTGTATTGTGTATTGTATCTTGTAGATTGTATATTGTATATTTTATATTGTACATTGAACATTATATATTAGATATTGTATATAGTGTGTTATGTATTGTATATTGTACATTGTATATTGTATATTCTATATTCTATACTCTATATTGTATATTGCATATGGAGTATTGTACATTGTATATAAGATACATTATACATTGTGTATTGTGTATTGTATATTGCATATGGAGTATTGTACATTGTATATAAGATACATTATACATTGTGTATTGTGTATTGTATCTTGTAGATTGTATATTGTATATTTTATATTGTACATTGAACATTATATATTAAATATTGTATATAGTGTATTATGTATTGTATATTGTGCATTGTATATTGTATATTGTATATTCTATATTCTATACTCTATATTGTATATTGCTTATTGTATATTGCATATGGAGTATTGTACATTGTATATAATATACATTATACATAATACATCGTGTATTGTATTTTGTAGATTGTATATTGTATATGTTATATTGTTTATTGTATATTGTATATGTTATATTGTTTATTGTATATTGTGTATTGTATATTATATATTATATATTGTGTATTCTATATTGTACATTGAACATTATATATTAGATATTGTGTATAGTGTATTGTGTATTGTATATTATATATTGTACATTGTATATTGTATATTCTATACTCTATATTGTATATTGAATATGGAGTATTTTACATTGTATATAATATACGTTATACATTGTGTATTGTATATTGTAGATTGTATATGTTATATTGTTTATTGTATATTGTGTATTGTATATTATATATTATATATTGTGTATTGTATATTATATATTATATATTGTGTATTCTATATTGTACATTGAACATTATATATTAGATATTGTGTATAGTGTATTGTATATTGTACATTGTATATTGTATATTCTATATTGTATATTGTGTATAGTGTATTGTATATTGTACATTGTATATTGTATATTCTATATTGTATATTCCATATTGTATATTGCTCATAGTATATTGCATATGGTGTATTGTACACTGTACATAATATATATTATATATTGTATATTGTACATTGTATATTGTATATTCTATATTGTATATTGAAGATTGTACATTGTACATTATATATTATACAATATGTTACACATATATTAAATGTTTCTTAAACATTTCTTTTTATACTAAACACAAACACAATACTATTGAATTTAATACAAAATATCAAAAGAATCACCTCACTTAGCATGTTCAAATGTTTGTTAAAAATTCATTCTTACATTAACACGCAAATGTATTAGTTACCACTGAGTTTAACGCGAAGTATCAAAAGAATCACCTGAATATAACTCGTCTAAATGCTTCTTAAACATTCGTTCTTACATACGTTAAGCACAACTGTTACTGTATTCGATAGAAAGTATCGGAGAAAGAAAATCTGTGGAATACTGATAGAAGTGTAATCGACTTACCGGAGGAGGAATCTCTGGAAGGTCTGGAAGGTCTGGGGCCCAAAGGATGATGACTCTGATAAGGCGGAGGCGTAGCAGCACTGTCCGAGCCTATTCCACTGCTGGCTGCGCTTCTTGTGCCGCCTCTGTCAACCGTAGTACTACCGCCTACGATCGTTTGATTCAGGCAACGTCTGAACTCGATCCCGGCGAGATTACCACGGTGTCTGTGCACGGTATCGTAATCCCGCGGAGGCAGAAGAATCGGACCCACGTCGTTGTCCCCCGAGTTGCCTCTGCCTGAAATCCAATAAGCCGTGTCTCATCCTTGAACCACCCTTTATATCGCAATTTAAACTTGCAGATATCTTTAACCCGTGCGATTCGACTTTACATTTGCAAACTATCGATATTTGCGATTGTACAAATGTACTTCGTGCAATACTTTGTAGCTTAAATCGCGGGCGCGAGATTAGTCGCGTTTCTTTAAACGCGGACGCGGTTGCTTTTGGAATTGTAAATGGAAATATTCTTTTGTACTTTATATGCTGAAGTTGTATTTACGTACGCGGTAGGGATCGAATTGGTTCGTGAAAATTGGTTAGAAATTATTGAATACTTGAATGAAGAATTCTGGAATTCTTGAATATCTTTTTTACTATCGGTTTTTAGCAAGTACTTATTTGTTAGTAACATATCATGATTGAACCATTCGCATTATTAACGTAGGATTGTATGCTATTGTACTGTACATAGGAATTTATTTAAATTGCTCTCATTATTATCAACACATGATTGAACCATTCGGATTATTAACGTAGCATTGTATACTATTGTACTGTACATAGGAATTTATTTAATTTGCTCTCGTTATTATCAACGTATACCGACGTAGATACACGTAACAATTTTTTTGTGACTTCCTCCATTGTGACGTAATTATTTTAAAATTTCGCTCTCAACTATTTTCATAATTAAATAAATACACGTTGTAATTATATCTTTGCCCCTACAATTGTATTAAATACGTGTAAATGCAGTTATAGTTGCATCGATACATTTGCGATTGAATAAAACAAGCGTAGACACGGTTACAACTTGATTTATGCAGCTGTGATTTAATTAAATAAAGATGCATTCAATATTCCGTTCACGATTGTACTTTCGCATGTTACAATTGCATTCATGCATTCGCGATTGAATTAATTAATGGCGCGCTAAAAATTATCCTTCCGTTCTGTTAGAAAATTGTAGATTAGATTAGAACCGCATTATGTTGTATTCTATATTGTTTCCGTTGCATTAGAAAATTGCAGATTTAATCGCGATTATATTCATACACTTGTGCAACCCTGTTAGATAAATCTGTTGATATTATGATACAATATGAATCTAGATAAATCGATGCACTCGTGCACTTGAAACATACGTCTAACAATAACACTAAAGATTCCAAAATTCCAAATACAAATTGCAATTGCGATTGCAAGTGAATTTATGCCAATATCGCGGAAATTAAAGAGTCACTAAATAGTTTACCTTAAAAATAACATCGATTCGCAGAGGCATGTTTTTGAAATGACTCCATAATTTTCGATAACGCGAATAGAAACGAAATCGCACTGCTTCTATAATAAAATTTAGCTTCAATTGCAATTTCAATTATAGAGGATTATCATGGAGTCAGTATTAATTCCAATATTTCATTCTCCTATATTTGACACAGCATTAAACTAATAACTAGCTAATAAAGGGTTATCCAAAAGCACCTTTAGGTTGTTGAATGAGAATATCCGTCAAACTTCATATATTTGTTAATAAAATAGAGGAGAAAAAAAATAAAAATTGAAAACGAGAAGGAAAGAAGATAATAGAAATAAAAGAAAAGAGATTAGAAAATGGTAAAGCAGAAAGGGAAAGAGAAAAAAGTGAAGGTAATTGTTCCTATAGTCTATTTTGGATAACTCTTATATAACACGATACGGTCTACGAAGAGTTCGTGGTTTCGTTGTTAAGGAACAGAAATGAGAAGTATTTACCGAGCTTGGCGCGCAATTCCGCAGCGAGGGACTCGTAAATGGTGGTTGTTTGCACGGAATCGTGTCTGAGTTCACCGCTGCCCTCCGATGACTCTGATTCCCTGGTGCTTCTACCATCGCTGCCCAAATTGCTACGAGCCCTACCTCCTTCCAACGAGTTCACCCTGGCCAAATTGTCCGTGTGCGACGCCAGTGCTTTCAATTGACCGCCCAACAATTCGGCTGTTTCAACCGAGTCGCATCTATAATCACAATGAACTCAAATAATAAGAGAAACGCAAATAAATAAATAAATTCGGGGGTGTTAGTTTATTCGTTAATTAAATTGAGATAGATCAAGCTTTTGTATTTTTTAAATAGTACCAGGGATAATTTACAGGTGTATATAAACTGCATAATATAGTCGCATCTATAGTCAAAAAGAATTGAAATAATAAGAGAAACATAAATAAATAAATTCGAGAGCGTTAGTTTATTCGTTAATTAAATTTAGATAGATCAAGCTTTTGTATTTTTTAAATAGTACCAGCGATAATTTACAGGTGTATATAAACTGCATAATATAGTCGCATCTATAGTAAAAAAGAATTCAAATAATAAGAGAAATAAGAGAAATAAGAGAAATAAGAGAAATAAATTCGAGTGCGTTAGTTTATTCGTTAATTAAATTGAGATAGATTGAGCTTTTGTATTTTTTAAATAGTACCAGGGATAATTTACAGCTGTATATAAACTGTATAATATAGTCGCATCTATAGTCACGAAGAATTCAAATAATAAGAGAAACACGAATAAATAAATTCGATGGCGTTAATTTATTCGTTAATTAAATTGAGATAGATTGAGCTTTTGTATTTTTTAAATAGTACCAGGGATAATTTACAGCTGTATATAAACTGTATAATATAGTCGCATCTATAGTCACGAAGAATTCAAATAATAAGAGAAACACGAATAAATAAATTCGATGGCGTTAATTTATTCGTTAATTAAATTGAGATAGATTGAGCTTTTGTATTTTTTAAATAGTACCAGGGATAATTTACAGCTGTATATAAACTGTATAATATAGTCGCATCTATAGTCACGAGGAACTCAAATAATAAGAGAAACGCAAATAAATAAATAAATTCGGGGGCGTTAGTTTATTCGTTAATTAAATTTAGATAGATTGAGCTTTTGTATTTTTTAAATAGTACCAGCGATAATTTACAGCTGTATATAAACTGCATAATATAGTCGCATTTATAGTCAAAAAGAATTCAAATAATAAGAGAAATAAGAGAAATAAATTCGAGGGCGTTAGTTTATTCGTTAATTAAATTGAGATAGATTAAGCTTTTGTATTTTTTAAATAGTACCAGCGATAATTTACAGGTGTATATAAACTGCATAATATAGTCGCATCTATAGTCAAAAAGAATTCAAATAATAAAAATATATATATAAGTGTTTCGCGTTGCATTTTGCAGCTACCTATTTGTTTCTTTTCCTCTCTCTCGCTCTCCTTTTGCCCGCTATAACGATTTTCTAACAACGTAATGGAGCCGAGGATTATACAACCTTTTGTATTGAATTCATGAATCGGCGGTTCCGATCGAAACCAGGTTTATGGAGCCATGTGATAGTTCGCTGGCCGCGATTTCTTGCCGAGTTCATGGAAAATAATAAAGGTCATCGATCGCGTAGAACTATATTATCGCGGTGGTAGTTGTTGGAAATGGCGAATCATTAGAAATTAAAAGATGATCGCGAAGATTGAGGAAACGAGGGATTAACTGGATAGGTCTGACTTCCTTAGTCTTTCCACTTATGATCCGGATTCCCCCCTTTCGAATTGTGGGAAAGTTCTAAACTATTTCTAAAGTATTTTAAAAATGGAACGTAGCGCAATGTTAGTTGGTAATATTATCGCGTTACTCCCTATCTCGTAATTTAATTACATAAATTAACATCCGTTTAATATTTGTACGTGTTTACATTTTTGTGGGATGGTAATTAAACAATATTAATATAAATATTAACGTTAATAACCAATTATTAACCAATATTCGACTATTCTTTATTTTATTCCTACGATTCGCAAACTGTTCAAAACAGGAAAAAAAAAGATACTTCCCTTGTCGAAATCTATTGTCGAAATCTATCTAGCATAATGAATTATCCGAAATATGGGAACATTCGTAACTGTACTGCTTTTGTAACGATACAAAATAATCCTCGCCTGTGCGTTAATAATATTTTTATGTTTAGAATGGGATAGCGAAGTTGTTAAAATAACGACAAATTTAATATAGTCAGGACAATCGTTTTATTATTTGCTTTTCAAGGATAGATTAGATATTGCATAATGTTATTATAAAGATTAGGATATCGTATAATTTGTATATATATATATTTAATATATATACTTTTTATATAGTATTCATATATACATACTTTTCTCGTGGGGGTTAAAACACATAAGGCAATGTTCTCGTTGCTTTCAATGCCAAGGTTATTCTCGCACCGATGCGATTAGCATGTGCGAATGCTGACTTACGAACGTTATTAGCAACCCATTAGAATCGTGCTGGCTGTTAATTAGTGAACCGAGCGCGTTTTACGATGCTTGAAATCCGTAGTACGGTCGAACAGGGAATAGTCATAAGCAGCAGTGTTGGGCGAAATTTTATTTCAATAATAGATAACGGATAAGAGTATGGTATAAAATTTTAATTCGTTCCCGGCGAACAAGCATCCAATCGAAGAACAAGTTATTCGAATAAAAATTGATGAGGATGGACATTTTTTACCGATGAGAAATTATATGGATAAAAATGTATTCGTAAAAGAATGCGTAAGAATAAAAATCTACATCGATAAGAAATTATTTGGATAAATATTTATACTAATATGAAATTATTCGGATCAAAGTTTATTCGTAGATGAATTTATTAGGATGAAAAATTAAATTAAGAAGAATTTATTCGGATAAAAGTTTATTCCTATGAAAATTGATACCAATAAGAAATTATATGGATACAAATTTGTTAGTGAAAGAATGTTGGAAGAATACAAATTTATACTAATAAGAAGTTATTCGGATCAAAGTTTATTCGTAGCAGAATTTATTAGGATGAAAAATTAGATTAAGAAGAATTTATTCGAATAAATGTTTATTCCTAGAAGAAGCTGTTAAGATGGAAATTGATACCAATAAGAAATTATATGGATACAAATTTGTTAGTGGAAGAACATTAAAAGAATAAAGATTTATACTAATAAGAAATTATTCGGATCCATGTTTATTCGCAGCAGAATTTATTATGATGAAAAATTAGATTATGAAAAATTTATTCGGATAAAAGTTTATTCCTAGAAGAAGCTGTTAGGGTGAAAATTGATACCAATAAGAAATTATATGGATACAAATTTGTTAGTGGAAGAATGTTGGAAGAATACAAATTTATACTAATAAGAAGTTATTCGGATCAAAGTTTATTCGTAGCAGAATTTATTAGGATGAAAAATTAGATTAAGAAGAATTTATTCGGATAAAAGTTTATTCCTAGAAGAAGCTGTTAGGGTGAAAATTGATACCAATAAGAAATTATATGGATACAAATTTGTTAGTGGTAGAATGTTAGAAAAATAAAAATTTATACTAATAAGAAATTATTCGGATCAAAGTTTATTCGTAGATGAATACAAATTCTTACTCCCTTAAATTCCAGATTACTAAACCCCAAAATTTCTACAGTTTGAAATCTCGCAAGTTGCCTTAAAATTCCCAAACTTCCAAACTTAGAAACCAGGTCAAATCCCCCAAAATTCTAACCCTTAAAAATTGCCAAATTCGTAAATTCCTTAATCCCCAAATTCCGAATGCTACCAAATCCGTAATCTCGAAATGCTACAAATTCCTACTCCCTTAAATTCCAGATTACTAAACCCCAAAATTTCTACATTCTCAAATCCCGCAAGTTGCCTTAAAATCTCCAAACTTCCAAACTTAGAAACCAGGTCAAATCCCCCAAGATTCTAACCCTTAAAAATTGCCAAATTCTTAAGCTCTTAAATTCCCAAATTCTGAAAGCTACCAAATCCGTAATCTCGAAATGCTACAAATTCCTACTCCCTTAAATTCCAGATTACTAAACCCCAAAATTTCTACATTCTCAAATCCCGCAAGTTGCCTTAAAATTCCCAAACTTCCAAACTTAGAAACCAGGTCAAATCCCCCAAGATTCTAACCCTCAAAAATAGCCAAATTCTTAAGTTCTTAAATTCCCAAATTACCAAATTCTCAATTCGCCATTATTCCGATATCCCAAATTGTCAAACGTTGAAACCTGTAAAATACCTTACTGCAAACTTAACGCGGACAGAAACATTCTATCAGTGATATGCTTAAGATATTCGTCCGAAGCGTAATTATACCGTAATTATACTTAAGATTGTAAATATGGTAATAACCTGTACGCGTGGACGTGGACAGGATTGTTGGTAGCCGGATTTGGAAGCAGAAGAGTGGCAGCCACGACGTCTTCTCGTTGCACGGCTGCGAGTACAGCGTGCCCTGGTACTAAATGCTTCACGGCTGACCTGGTAGAACCTCCCGGATGGACCGTCTGTATAATCTTCAGCCCCTTGTTGCTCACCTGGTAATCGTGAAACATGGACGATCAGCTGGCCGTTCATTTAATAGTAGCCCTCTTTAACGGTGTTTTAACGCGCTTACACAGCCGTGGTTATGAATTACGCGACCGCGAAAACGCAACATTGTTGCCCACTAAAATGCAAATCGTATTCAAATGAATCTTTACGAAGCTCGTGCTACTTTTACCGATGCACACCGTTTCGCTAAAGTCACGTTTAATGAGCGCTAATGGGGACTCGATAATATGCCTTAAAAGGAAGAGACGGAAAAATTGCAGGAATATTAAAATTTATTACGAATTTTATGGGACTTTTACTATTTTCGAGTTAACTCGCCTATTTTGATCTTATTTCCTGCTTCGCCTTAGATATTGTTTACCGAATTACTGTTCAGGAATTTTGTTATTCACCAATAAGATTAATTCATAACATTTTGATTAATTCAGTTATTTACGCAAATCAAAAGACTGGCAAAAAGTATTACAAGTATTCACGAACACGTTTCGTGTATTTATGTTATTTTAATGATACTGTTATCGTTTGCTGCTGGATAGTATTTAATACTAAAATTACCAAGCCGAATCATAAATAATTATACAAATTTGCAGCGGTGCATATTTTTAAGAACATACAAAATATAAGAATAAAAAATAATGATAAATAAAAGGATACATAAAACATAAATAACGCGTATTCATTTATACTTATTGTTAAACGTTTAACGTTTACATTCAGACATAAAGTTAACACGTAAAATACAATGAAAGAGAAAACTAATATCAAAGAACTTCTATAAAACAAAACTTGTAAGAAAAATATACAAAATATAAGAATAACATAGAATTGTAAATAACGACGAATAATATTCATTAGCTATTTATTGTCAAACAATTTCAAATGCCAGTGAACGTAAATAAACGTATATCCATTTGTAATCATTTGCGTAATTTTTCCGTCGCTGTTTATATTAAATTTAATAAGCAATTAATTGTCCCGTAATTTCAATTACACACTCGCCATTGAACTTGCCGATACAGTTGCAATTTGCATATCTCGCTCGAACGTGCAAATACAACTTGCAATTTGCACTTTGCGCCGGGTAAATACGAATGCAATTTCCTAGTTGCACTTTGCGCATTAAATTCACCAATGCAATCGCAGTTGTACACCCGTTTACGCAATTACGCTTTGCAAATTCAATTAACGGACGCGCTCGCGATGGTATTTAGCATCGAACGGATGAAAGTTGCGCTTTACGTATACAGACAGGTTTAACGCGTTGTGCGTTTCGCCCTCGCGAACTCAGATGTAAACTGCGATCGTCCACTGGCAAACTTGCGCTCATACCGTGCAATTTACTTTCGGACACGAAACTGCACTTCCACTTTATATTTATAAACGCGATTACAATTTCCACCCGGCGTATAATTGTGCCCCCGCTAATAATTTAGCAGCAATTTGACGAATATTATTGTTCAATAAGCAGCCTCGCCATTTCGAATACGAATGCTTTCCCCGTAACAATACCGTAAAAACAGAATTTCCTTTTCGAAAGCAAATAATAACAGCGGAACGATGAACGCGAACGTGATATTAGTGAAAAAGGGAGAAAAAATATGGGACTTTCTCTATTTTACGATCGTGCTTTTAGGAATATGCGTAGAAGCGAGAATATAGTTATAGGTATTTAGTTGTGTTGGCCCTCCGGGCGTTGAAACTACCGACAAGACAGTTTCATTAGCGACTACGAGGAATCGTTGCGAAGTCGATGAGTAATCAACCAATTTTCGACGTTGGTTGATCGTAAATATCACACGTCATTGCAAATAATCCTATGAAATAAACGATTTGAGATGCATTGAAACAATTGACTATCGTATCGACACGTGTCACGTTGCATTATTTTCGTCGTATTATATTGGTAATAATTACTAAGCGCCGAATAGGATCCAAATTGTGGCATTAACATTGTTTAAACAAGTTCGTCGCATGAAAATTGAATTCCAAAAGTTAAACGCGAATCATTGAAGAATAAGCACAAAATTGACTCTCGGATAAAAACTGTATTATCAAGTATGTTTTAGTCAAGTATTATCAACTGTATTTAATGAATCGTAGCGTTAATATTCTTTAACAGAGTTCGTTGCAACGATTTCAATTCGAAACGTTGAACACGAATTGTTGAAAGAATAAGCAGAGAGAGAATTTACTACGAGAAGAAAAATAGGAGATAATAATGCAACTTTGTTTATTTTTACTCTTTTTAGGAGAAGAGAATACTCGAGTAAAATTTAAGATCGACGATAAATACATCTTGAAATCTCAAAGAAAAATTGTGGAGCGCAATTTGCAATAGAATCTGCCGATAATTCGCGCGCAAAGCGTCGAAGAGCGCGCGATTGCGAGAAAATTGCGGAATGCAATCGTCGCGTCATCTGGCCGAGCAATAATATAATCAGCGTTGTCCCAAGCGTGTTTGCGGTTTCGACCGAATCGGTGGATGGAAAAACGTCGAGTGCAATTTCTCGCCTCTCACGAGCGCAACGTTCGTTAAAGGCTGTCGCGAAAATTTCGGCGCGCTAAAATATTCCCAAGGTGAGCGATCTCTCGCAATTCCCAGCTGGCCAATTACAATTGCACAACAATTAGGCGTACCTCGCGGCATTTCGTAATCATTTTTTTCCCCTTTATCCGTTTTTTCCGACGCACATCGCCGCAGCGGAATTAACACGTCGTTTATTTGCATTCTACAAAACACGGATAGGATAGAAAAGGATAAAAGAGGATAAAAAAAAAGGCGTGGATAAAAGGAATACGTTTGTTTCGCAGGCGAGAAAGATTCGATAAGATTGTTGGTTCCTTGCAAAGCCGGGAAATATTCGAAGAAAATTCTTGTTTTAGGCGAGAAGCACGTTGTTAAATTAAGTTATATATTTTTGAGTTTTTACATTTTATTGAGTTCAACTAAAAGTTCTTACGTTCTTAATTTTTCCTGCTGTTCGTTGTTTTCGTAGAGATTAATTTACATTGACGTATTTATTATTATTTGAATATCGTGTACGCATTTCTAGTCGACTCGGTTTTCGCCAAAAAATCTACTCGCTTATTCCTACGATTATGGGAATTATTATTATTATAATTTACCGTTTATGTACGTATTATTCTAATCTTTTTTACGTTGGGACACTTTAACTGTAGCGTCATTTATAATTCTCATATTAGCACTATCTGCACAATGCATTAGGTGTAATAGTTCTCTTCGAATAGAAAAATGTTTGGCAATTTATTTATTTATAGGGTAGATATACCGATTACTGTCGGTGTCCCTATAACTGTCACTTTAATCGCTTTATTTAACAGCGGAATAATGTACGAAGAATCGTAAATAAACAAATTTTTATACTAAATTTGTACTTCGTAGTAACTTTACGTAGAGCAGCACACACAGACTTTGTATATTCGTTTAAATATTAGGAGATAAATGTGCTGTTGAACATTGAAACGTGACCAATTTGATTATAAAATACGGAACGTTTCACAATTCAGTAAAATCGCGACGTTTACTATACATCTTATATTTATTACACAAACTGACGTGCTAATATACATATGTAAAAACGTGTTTCTATTTAAATGACAACTGTTCAAGTGACAGTACAAGGGACATTGGACTTTGTTGTACCGTTTCAATTACGTGATAATTAATTCGTTGTATTCGACGTGTAACAAAAACAATCTCGAATGAAAGATACGTTAGATAATATTATGCTGCAAACTGAAACGATTTTCAGGTTAAATAATTTCGAAAACAGTGAAATGAAGTTAATCTTAAGCGATAATCTTAAAGTGGCAATACGTGATACGTCTACCATATTCGTAGCTTAGAATTGCCGATACAATACTTTTAAAATACCCGATGATACTTTAAGCCTCGATTCGCCATGGAAGAACGAAAGAGGAAGCGGCAGTTGTTTGTTCGGAATCAGGATGCAACCCCTTTTGCAAATTTCAATTGGCATGCAACGGGAATGTCGAGCAACGCGGCAGCTTAACGGTCTCGGGACAATTTCGGTGTCATCCATTTTATTTTCTCTTTCCCATATTGAACGCAGCCGCGCCGGATGTATTAGCGTCGTGCCCGTTTCTGCTAACATTCAGGTCAACGAATCTTTTATTGCTCTTATCTAATTAACCTCGCTTCGTTCTAGCTTCCTATTAATTATATTTTTACACCCTGGGAGATTTAGACGCCTTTAAACGCGCCTCTACGCTTCAGTAGCGATGGTTTACGGATATTTACGCGTGAATCTTATGCACGATATATGTAGTAAATACGTTTGCAAACGATTTGAGATGCATCGAAACAATTGTCTATCGCGTCGATACGTGTCACGTTGTATTATGTTCGTCGTATTATATTGGTAACTATTACCAAGCGCCGAATATGATTCAAACAAAATCTGTTTTTTTTTGTGGCTGGTTAACGTCGCATCGACATCTGGGTCATTAGCAACGATGTTCCTGATGTGGACCGTCTAAATTTTGTGAAAGAGACTTGAGTCGAGTAAATGTTGTATGCTGTTCTTGATGTGCCTGTTCGATGTGAGTGCAGTGTTAAGGGTTTATTTCGTGCTTCCGCCTATGAACTTCGAATCTTCTACATTTATATAGAAGCTGGTGAACAGTAATTTGCCTACGGAAGGTATTGCAGACCGGAAGTTCCGTTTTTCTGAGTATATGTTCATGGGTAATTCTCGTGTGGCCGGTCTTCAGACGAGACATTATTGTCCTCTCTTTCCTACTCAGTTTATCGATAGGGATTTGTTGGGTGAAATCCTTGACTACACTATGAATCTTTGTCCGATTTGAAGTAGTGCATGAATCTTATGCACGATATATGTAGTAAATACGTTTGCAAACGATTTGAGATGCATCGAAACAATTGACTATCGCATCGATACGTGTCACGTTGTATTATGTTCGTCGTATTATATTGATAACAATTACCAAGCGTCGAATATTATTCAAACAAAATCATGGTGTTTATGTTATCGTTTAAAAGTCTATTAAATATCTGTTAAAATATCTGGAAAAAATCTGTTGAAAATTTTGATCGTGAAACATTTAATAGCATAAGTCAGTGATGATCAACTTTTTATCCTCTACTTTCGATTACAACATTTATATCGTACTTGTTATTTATATTGAAATCATGTGATCTTTTCGAAAATTAATTCGTAGATTCGCGTTGCTGTGAATGAGAAATTTATTTCATTTTGGCTATTAAAATTAGTTAAACAATTACAGGAAATGGACTAGATTTATCATCACTGATATTCTCTTTCCTTTGTCTTATTTATATCTCCACGAATACCGTGTAATTCGAAAATATTAGGGATAGTTTTAATTAGACATTGTTGCCTTCTTTTGAACCTTTAAATATCTCAATACCACTGCATGAATAGATAAGCTAATACCACTATAATAAAATAAATAATATGACTCAACTATTGAATGCAAAATGAACAGAATTACATACGAATCTATAAACACTAAAAGAAATATTATTATTATTATTTATTAGTAAAAGGACATTAGCTCTTTTATTTATTTATTATGGTGTCATCTACTATTATCAGATATACCCAAGGAATAATTTGCAATTCTTAATCCGGTCGGATGGACATTGTTTAGCAAAAGTAGAAGCTTTCATTCGAGAAGATATTTATGGGTTAGTTTTCTAACTTTCTGATGCAACAATTGCTCGTGGCACGTTTTCGTAACAACAAAATCTAGGTTTCGAGGGAATCTACGCGCGCAAGAAACTTTCCTAGAAACAAACACGGAGGGAATTTTAAAGAGACCTCATCCGATTCTATCCTTTTTTTCTTCCTTTCTAAAATTAGAAATCTAGTAATCCGACGAATGGCAAATTTTTCAAATCGTAATCCGTCGAACGATCGAGAATTTTATGGGCTACTTGCAAGCTTCCCTTTATTTGTACGCTGAAGGGTTAATATTGTATTGGATTAACATTATATCTCAAGCAGACGATTTGCACTTTCTATTCAAAACCTTAAAGGATATTAGATCTTTTTAAACTAACGATAAGCGTAGCATTGAAATTACTACGTAACACGGATATCTTTCACGTTAATAGATTCGGAAACGCAATAGGCGATCTAAATTGTATAAACAGAATGGCTAAAGCTGAAACTATGCGACCAAAAAGGTTTCTTTAATACTAGTACGACGTCTTTTAAAACGTAAATTTATTAAACTTCTCTCGTTAAACTTCTGCACTAGGTACTCATCAATCTGTTTGATTAATTTTTACGTCCATTTAACCCTTTGGGGACGGGAAAATATAATAGTAATCTAATTTTCGTTGAATTATTAACCTTTTGAGAAAGGGATTCAATAAATTCTTGTCTAATTATTAACAGCAGCGTCTTTGAATAATGTTAAGTTAAATTTGCTGCTCTAAAAATTGATATTATGTCCAAGAAACCAAAAACTTGGGCGTCTATTTGCGACACTCGTCCGCAAAGAGTTAATACGTATATCGTCTCGAATTTTGTATTACTACATGTTAAAATTGTACTTTAAAAAGGGCGTTGCAAACAACTAAAATCTACAGCAAATTACATAAACTCCAAAACTAAGCAATAAACACAAAACAAGAAACAAAATCTAACGCGTAGTAGAATGTATCAAGATTTAATTATACTTAAGCTTAATCGTTGGTACTGACTTTTTAATTAACCAAGTAATATGTTGCAAGTCTAGTAATAAATTTCTACATCGAATATCAAACTTGCACGTACGATAAATTTGTTCACTTACAACGAATACAATTTGCAGTTACAACCAATGTGTAAAAAGTGCAACGTTTATTATCGTAAAAAGTTTGTTTATCTGCAACCATTCAACGGTGAAAATAATTTACCATTAAAATTCCAACGACAGGAATCGAGTATCACCGATAAAAAAACCAACAGAATTCCAAAACTATTCCACCTCTCTCCATTATCAAGTTTCGCCTTTTTCTATTCATTTCTACATCTAAGCTGTGTCGAAAAAAACGCGAAGAATCACAGGTGCAAAACGCGAAACGAGATTTCCGCGACGCGTCGCAAGGATTTCGAGAGATTACGATCGCGTTCAACCCCCGAAATCGAGCGCCATCAATTTGTGAAAGCCAAATCCCCGTAAAAATTTAGCCATCAGCCCGACCATTCCACGCCTCATTTGCATGTTACGAGTTTATATCCGTTGTTTTCGGATATCTCGAGGCTCGAAGAAGTCCCAAACACGCACTTACGTCGAGGTCCAATCCTTTCGTCGCGAGTTTTATTCGTTTCGGTGGGAATTTTGTTATAAAAACACGTGGATTCTGAAGGAAGCTGATAACCGTAGGCAGGTCGAGGACTACGGTCGATCCTGGTATGTAGGCTGAGGTCATAAATTAGCGATTTTTATTCGAATCGTAGAATGCTTTCACTGGCAGCCGATAGACGCACGTGTTATCGTGTTTTGCATTCCGCTTATTAGATTGTTGCATATGAAATGACCAATTTCGAATAGTGCAATGTTTCCTAGTCTTTCATTACTCGTGAGTTAAGTATATTAGCTATATTTGAAACGGTAATTCATTTATCAAAATTTGACATTCTACGATCTTTAGATCTTTTGCACTTCGGGTACTTGAAAATTTAAGTCATTCGAATGTTAGTTAGGATTCTGAAAATTGGAGATTCTGAAAATTGGAGATTCTGAATTTTGGATACTTTAAAATTTAAGTCCTTCAAAACTTAGTTGGGATTTTGAAGATTGGAGATTATCGACTTTGGATAATTGAAGATTTATATCCTTTAAAACTTGCAATTAGGATTTTGTGAATTGCAGATTCTGGATTTTGGATACTTTAACATTTAAGTCCTTCGCACTTAGGATTTTGAAAATTAAAGATTTTGTTCTTGGATACTTCAAAATTTAAATCCTTCGCACTTAGAATTTTGGAAATGAAAGATTCTGGACTTTTTGGGTACTTGAAAATTTAAGTCATTCGAAAGTTAGTTAGGATTCTGAAAATTGGAGATTCTGAACTTTGGATACTTCAAAATTGAAGTCCTTCAAAACTTAGTTGGGATTTTGAAAATTGGAGATTATCGACTTTGAATAATTCAAGATTTATATCCTTTAAAACTTGCAATTAGGATTTTGTGAATTGCAGATTCTGGATTTTGGATACTTTAACATTTAAGTCCTTCGCACTTAGGATTTTGAGAATTTCAGATTCTGCATTTTGCATACTTTAAGATTTAAGTCCTTCGCACTTAGGATTTTGAAAATTAAAGATTCTGTTCTTTGGATACTTCAAAATTTAAATACTTCGCACTTAGGATTTTGGAAATGAAAGATTCTGGACTTTTTGGGTACTTGAAAATTTAAGTCATTCGAAACTTAGTCGGGATTTTGAAAATTGAAGATTCTGAACTTTGGGTGCTTGAAACCTTTGTTAGAAATTTGAGGCTCTTGGAATTTTTGGTATTTTCATATTTGAGTCTTCCAAACTTGGGCACTTGAAAATAGAAGATTTTGACCTTTGAATGCTTGAAGCTTTTTATTCTTGGAAATTTGGGTCCTTCGAACTTTGCACTCTCGAACTTTTGAGAATTTGTAGTTTCAGGACTTGAAAAATTGAAATCCCTTATACTTTAACCTTCTGTAAAATTGACGATTTCAAACTTTGGATGCATAGAACATGCAATTTATTGTTACTGTTACAATTAAGTTATCATTACTATTATGAAATCCTATACAGTTAATAATCCTAATTTATAATCTGAGTTTAGCATTCGATTTTAGTTTACTTATATTAGTTCATATACACATATTAGTTCATATTATTCCGAGGCCTCAAATACAAGAGAAACAAGTATAAGAAAAAAAATTGTATTAAATATAAAATAATGGATCGCATCTTCAATTAAAATTATGCTACGTAAGCTCAAAGGGGTTGCAAAAATCATCGTAATGCACATTTCGAATAACTAAATTTCCATTTCACTTTTATTCTATCAATAACTAGAAGACCAAAAAAGTTGCCCCAAAAAAAAAATCGATCGAATTGCACGCAGCACCCCGATAAAACTTCATTTTAACGTCGTATGCGAGTAGAAATACGAAACGTAGTGGCTTGCCTTCCCCTTATCTGACCCCGGCAATTAATTCTCCTTTTCGCGATATTTTCGGCCACGAAACCGGATCTCCGAAATGGTACCGCTCACCTGCAGCGTGACCTTGAAAGGCTCCTGAAGTCGTTCCCGCTCCAACAGGTAAGCTATGGCACCGGGCATCGCGTCGACCCCCTTTGCCTCCCTCGCGCCCAGGTACCAAACGTAGTACGAGCTCTTCTTGACATCCTTGCTGCTCCTCAGACGTAGGGCCATCACTCACTGAAACATAAACGTCGCCCGTGCTTTGGCCATTTTGCTAATTTCGCTCTCGTACGACTAGCGGTGGCAGATATTCGCCAACATCGAGTAACATACTCGCAAAATTCAGCGTACACCTTGAAACTCGATGAAAAAATGGGCTAAAAGAGATGGTTAATTTTCATTGTACTCCAACTATTAACGTGATCGAACGTATCTTGGAAAAAATGAAATTCAAAATGATAAATTATACTTTTACGGATGGGGAAGATTTCGAAATGAAATTAGAAGAAGGATAGGACAATGTTTCGCCTTCTTTATGGAAAATTAATTAATTCTATGCGATGAATATTAACCCTTTGCGGACGAGAAGTAATAACACCTATGGGAGTACTTTAGTTTTGAATTCTACGTATTTGAATTTTCAGGCTTTCGAGTTCCAAACCATATAATATAATTCCTAACGACTTCAAATGTTTATTATTGCGTTAAGTATTCATTACGTTCACTTTTCTGCTTTAAAAGTCGACACAGGTTCGGAGAGCCAAAAAATGATTAGGCGACTATTTGTCAACACTCGTCTGCATAGGGTTTAAAGGTGGGGTTGACAAAATAGTAATCTACGTGTATTAAAATGTATAATAACAATTTTGCGTCAGCAAAAAAGTTATACTTCAACGTTTCTTATTAAGTACATACAATTTTATCTCAAGAATTTTTTACACACTGTCTGTCAGAATATGCGAAATATATCGAGTTTCTATTTTTGAACATCCGCGTGTATATTTACTTTTTAGTTACTTTTCATCGGCAACGTAGGTGTACGCTCAATTTTGTGAGTAACTGTAGATGTGCATACTACACGTCCGCGACAAGGAGGCACGCAAGTATTTACATCCTCGTTCTACGTACAATCTACCAGCCTCCCTACACGCGCGCGCCGTGTTCACTGTTAACCGTGAACGTTGAAGATCGACAGTGGTTTGGTAACGAAAAATGCGCGCAGTGATAGGGAAGACGGTAGACCATGTTTACAGTGAGAACGTAAAGACTCGTCTGCCTTCTTTTCGTAGACTGACCTATAGTTATTTAACCTATACACCTTGTCTCTATTTACGTTCTTCGAATTGTACACTTTGTGTACTTACTTGCGAATGCTATTTTACATTGTACACCGAAAATCGTCGACCCGTTAACCCTTTGCACTAAAATAACGAGTCACACTCGTTCTATGAATTGTGGCGTAGATTCAACAGAAATGGATACTGCTGACGAGGAAATTTAATTTGAACGATAACTTCAGCTTCGTGTTATAATATTGGGCGTTCCTAAATAAAACGTGCCCATAATATTCGAATAACTTGTACGCAACGTAATAAGAAAGCAGTACGTAGCAACACTAGCACACGTAAGTAATAAAATAATCGTAGCGCAACGGGTTAAGTAAACTGAACTGAACTAAACTTAGGAATCATTCCGGTTTCGAGCGCAACATTAGTCAACATCCTTTTTATTTATGAAGATTTTTTTTGTACGTTAAATATAATGTATTAATTGGTGATTGATTAAAAGTATCCCTATTAGTATCACTTGAATGGAAATAATTTTTACGTACGTACGTATATTGGTAAATCAGTTTGTGTGTAACAGATTAAGGGTAAATAATATAATAAACGTATGGCCTTTGTTGCGTTAGAAAAATCTCCATACTTTCTACTTGTATGTATATTAGTCGCGTGTTTAATGTTCAAACGACGCGTTCACCAGTTATTATTCATTTTAAAATATTAAATATAAACAAATATGCAATGTCTATTCGTTGTTACGTAAAATTAAAGTGCAACTTTGGTATTAACATTCACTTGGCATTAAAAGTATCGGTATTAAAAATAAAACGATCGAATTGAAAATCCGTAAGGTATTGATCCGAGTGAAATATTGTAATACCAATAGCATGGAAATCATTTCTAATGTTCGTGTACGATTCGAAGTAAAGTGCAAGGTTTCTGGCTAGTTAGTGGAAGCGATTGGACAAGTATCGACCGGAACCGAGGGAATATATTATCTTTCACCGTGACACGGTAATTACTGAAATTCTTGTTACCAATGTTTGCTCTTATTGGAACGAGCAGCGTGTCCATAACATTTTCCCGATGCAAAAACGACTAGTTTCCACGAGGCAAGCTTAATACGCATACTAGTCGGCGGAGAACACGAACACGGCTTGTCTGTTCATCCGCTTCCTCAATTACTTTCACGCTTAAACCCGTTTTCTACGTTAACCGTCCCGCGATGAATCGGTTCCCACCGATCTGCATCGCTTCGATGCCGTATCTGAAGCGAAATTATCCCAGGAACCGGAACAGAAGTATATTCATGATCAATGTCGGCCTCGTACCGACCGATTATCCATCGTTTTATCAATTACACGTCCTTTCGATTAACATGAAAATCCGTACAAAGTGATTTAAACATCACGAACAGTTTCAATTGTTCGCATCGGTGGCGAACAATTTTTGTTCCTCAGGGGGCGAATATTAAAGAGCTAATATTTCGTACAGGCCACAATGAACGTAATATTAAACGTTTAAATGTGTAGAAATTAATTCGGTGATTTTACGTGGAGTTAACTAAATTCAGAACTTTCGTCGTAATTCGGAATAACAGCTTTTCAGTTGCTTTGTAAATATAAAACAATAATCTAAAATATTTAAAGGTGTTTAAATTAATTCGGTGCTTTTACGTTGAGTTAACTAAATGCGGAATAACAGCTTTTCAGTTGCCTTTTAAATATAAAACAATAATCTAAAATATTTAAAAGTGTTTAAATTAATTCGGTGCTTTTACGTTGAGTTAACTAAATACAGAATTTTCGTCGTAATTCGGAATAATAGCTTTTCAGTTGCCTTGTAAATATAAAACAATAATCTAAAATATTCAAAGGTGTAGAAATTAATTCAGTGCTTTTACTTTGAGTTAACTAAATTCAAACCTTTCGTCGTAATTAGGAATAACAGCATTTCAGTTGACTTGTAAATATAAAACAATTACCTAAAATATTTAAAGGCGTGGAAATTAATTCGGTGCTTTTACTTTGAGTTAACTAAATTCAAAACTTTCGTCGTAATTCGGAATAACAGCATTTCAGTTGCTTTGTAAATATAAAACAATAATCTAAAATATTTAAAGGCGTGGAAATTAATTCAGTGCTTTTACGTTGAGTTAACTAAATTCAAACCTTTCGTCGTAATTAGGAATAACAGCTTTTCAGTTACCTTGTAAATATAAAACAATAATCTAAAATATTCAAAGGTGTTTAAATTAATTCGGTGCTTTTACGTTGAGTTAACTAAATACAGAATTTTCGTCGTAATTCGGAATAGCAACTTTTCAGTTGCCTTGTAAATATAAAACAATTACCTAAAATATTTAAAGGCGTGGAAATTAATTCGGTGCTTTTACGTTGAGTTAACTAAATTCAAAACTTTCGTCGTAATTCGGAATAACAGCTTTTCAGTTGCCTTATAAATATAAAAGAATTATTTAAAATATTTAAAGGCGTGGAAATTAATTAGGTGCTTTTACTTTGAGTTAACTAAATTCAGAACTTTCGTCGTAATTCGGAATAACAGCTTTTCAGTTGCTTTGTAAATATAAAACAATTACCTAAAATATTTAAAGGCGTGGAAATTAATTCGGTGCTTTTACGTTGAGTTAACTAAATTCAAAACTTTCGTCGTAATTAGGAATAACAGCATTTCAGTTGCTTTGTAAATATAAAACAATAATCTAAAATATTTAAAGGCGTGGAAATTAATTCGGTGCTTTTACTTTGAGTTAACTAAATTCAAAACTTTCGTCGTAATTAGGAATAACAGCATTTCAGTTGCTTTGTAAATATAAAACAATAATCTAAAATATTCAAAGGTGTAGAAATGAATTCGGTGCTTTTACGTTGAGTTAACTAAATTCAGAATTTCCGTCATATTTCAAAATAAAAGTTTTTCAGTTGCTTCGCAAATATAATGTAACCGATTTCGAACTTGTCGTTAGAAATGTTATTGAACAGGTTCACCTAAGTTGGAAACGATTACAGAATTATAGAATTTACGCGAATGTATTTCCTTTCGAATTAAAGTAGTAGATTGAATTTTAAATACGGATCTGATTTGATCCTATGATTATCGTTACTTATAATTATTTCTATTATAGTCATTAGACTGCGGAAGTTTGTGCAAGTTCACATTATTATAAATACCTTACCGTAAAAGGAGATACGTTAATTAGATTACGAATATCTATGCAAATTCGTATCCTTTTAAATAAAACAGTGGACTTTAAATACGGATTTCACTTGTTTCGATAATTATTGATACTTAGAATAATTATTTCTGTGGTAATAATTGGACTGCGGATATTTATGCAAATTCGTATCCTTTTAAATAAAAGTAAGACATTAAAGGTAGACCTTAATTCAATAGTCAAAGTATGATACGTCTTACGTTTATCAAAATTCAGCTTTGTGCTATTTTTTTTTGTTAAGTAAAATTGTTCTAAATTCTAAAATAATTCTGCATTTGTTAATTTATTTTACAACGACTTTAAGAACGCTAACAAAAGAAGGATAAATACATGCTACAACCTAATAATTAAACTAACGAATCCTACATAGAATTTTATCTTATTTCTTAACTATTATGAGTGGACTGTAAATTCAGCTTATGTAAATTCGTATCTTCTCAAGTGAAACCAAAAATTGTAATTTCTACTTTAGATTGATTACTTTGTGTATTCTTTCATATTATAAATAATCTGTTCCTCTCTGTAAATTTAAATTCGCCATAAATGTCTAAAAATCCACAGACTAATTACGAAATATACTCAAGTTTATATATTTAGTATATTTTTCTGTTCCTATCGCGTGCGTTTTATGACTTTATACGTAGCGAAGCTTCCCGTAAATGCATACAAATCTATTAGCTTAATTATGAGCTACGCGTATCTGACTTTGTAGATTTGGTATATTTTCGTGTATCGCGTGCAATTCTATGCCTTCGCGCGCATTTAAATCTCCCATAAATGCATACGAATCTATTAGCTTAATTATGAGCTACGAGTATCTGACTTTGTAGATTCGGTATATTTTCGTGTATCGCGTGCAATTCTACGCCTTTGCGCGCATTTAAATCTCCCATAAATGCATAAGGATCTACAGTTTAATTATGAAATACGCCTCACTTCGTATATTTGATATATTTTTGCGCATCGCGTGCGCTACATGCCTACTTGCACACTTAAATCTCTCATAAATGCATAAACATCTGCAACCTAATTATAACACATATTTGACTTTGAATAATTTATATATTTTTGCATTTTATTGGGTTAAACTAAAAGTTCATGCGTTTCTTGTTTCTCAGCTGTATTACAAAACATATTTGACTTTGAATATTTTATATATTTTTGCATTTTATTGGGTTAAACTAAAAGTTCACGCGTTTCTATTTTTTTAAGCTGTATTAAAACGCATATTTGACTTTGAATAATATACATACTTTTGCATTTTATTGGGTTAAAGTATAAGTTCACGCGTTTCTATTTTTTTAAGCTGTATTAAAACGCATATTTGACTTTGAATAATTTATATACTTTTGCATTTTATTGGGTTAAACATAAAAGTTCATGCGTTTCTTGTTTCTCAGCTGTACTACAAAATATATTTGACTTTGAATAATTTATATATTTTTGCATTTTATTGGGTTAAACATAAAAGTTCATGCGTTTCTTGTTTCTCAGCTGTACTACAAAATATATTTGACTTTGAATAATTTATATATTTTTGCATTTTATTGGGTTAAACATAAAAGTTCATGCGTTTCTAGTTTCTCAGCTGTACTACAAAACATATTTGACTTTGAATAATTTATATATTTTTGAATTTTAGTGGGTTAAACATAAGTTCATGCGTTTCTATTTTTTTAAGCTGTATTACAACGCATGTTTAACTTTGAATAATTTATATATATTTGCATACTACGTGCATTCTATTGGGTTAAATTAATAATTCGTGCGTTTCTATTTCTTTCAGCTGTACTACAAAATATATTTGACTTTGAATAATTTATATACTTTTGCATTTTATTGGGTTAAAGTATAAGTTCACGCGTTTCTATTTTTTTAAGCTGTACTACAAAACATAGTTGACTTTGAATAATTTACATACTTTTGCATTTTATTGGGTTAAATTAAAAGTTCACGCGTTTCTATTTCTTTAAGCTGTACTACAAAACATATTTGACTTTGAATATTTTATATATTTTTGCATTTTATTGCGTTAAACTAAAAGTTCACTAGTTTCCATTTTTTAAGCTGTATTACAACGCATATTTGACTTTGAATAATTTACATACTTTTGCATTTTATTGGGTTAAAGTATAAGTTCACGCGTTTCTATTTTTTTAAGCTGTATTGAAACGCATATTTGACTTTGAATAATTTATATACTTTTGCATTTTATTGGGTTAAATTAAAAGTTCATACGTTTCTATTTTTTTAAGCTGTATTACAACGCATATTTGACTTTGAATAATTTATATACTTTTGCATTTTATTGGGTTAAATTAAAAGTTCACGCGTTTCTATTTTTTTAAGCTGTATTACAACGCATATTTGACTTTGAATGATTTATATATTTTTGCATTCTATTAGCTTAAATTAAAAATTCGTGCGTTTCTAGTTTCTTAGCTGTACTACAAAATATATTTGACTTTGAATAAGTTATATACTTTTGCATTTTATCCAGAGTTAAACTAAAAGTTCTTACGTTCTTAATTTTCCAGCTGTCCGTTGTTTTCGTATAGATTAATTTCCATTAACGTATCTATTATTATCCGAATACTAAACGAATATATAAATGCATAAGAAATCTGTAATCTGGTAATAATTTATAGTTTAATTGAATTTCACGGATATTCAAATTTTATAGGATGTTAATTTGAAGGACATTAATTGATGCTTATTAAAGCATATTTTGTAAGAACTGTGCGTTTATCTAACTTTCATAATTTTCACTCGACCATAGTCAATTAAGCGATTAAAGAAGCACGAGTCGGGTATAAATGCACGCATTTAAGATTAGCAGGATTTCCATACTTTCTATAACAAATTATACCCTCTTTACTTTACTCCACAAATTGTGAATCGAATGCTTTTATACATTCTTCGTATGGCTTTTAAACGTATTCGTCCACGACTTCTTCTTGTAACATCTTTTAAACGATAATAAGAAGATCGCAGATGTTTACGTATTTATGAGAAATTTATATTTATTTACACAAAAAAGTATACCATACGAAGAAATGAAAATAATACGAGGAAACGTACTTACAAAATATCGAAAGTGAAATGCATGCTATTTATGCGTAATATTTAGAGCACGAAATAAATCCCTGTTCAGATTCCATTTCTCTATCCGTGTTTACAAAAACATCGATTCACATAGATAAACGTGGTTTAATTTTATTAAATCTAATTTTATACCGTAATTATAATTACAAGTTTATAGTTATGCCACCATTTATTATGCAACAGTCTAATATACTTTTTGTATATTTTACTATTTTATATATAACTACTACATATATTACTGTTTTACATATTTTTGTATATTTCTATTTTATATATCATAGCACTATTTTAAATATTTTTGTCTATTTCTGTTGTATATATTATAGTAGTATTTATATACTTTGGCCATTTTTAGTTTATATATTATAGTAGTATTTATATACTTTGGCCATTTTTAGTTTATATATTATAGTAGTATTTATATACTTTGGCCATTTTTAGTTTATATATTATAGTAGTATTTATATATTTTTGTGTATTTCTATTGCATATATTATAGCAGTATTTATATATTTTTGTATATTTCTATTTTATATATTATAGTAGTATTTATATATTTTTGTGTATTTCTATTGCATATATTATAGTAGTATTTATATATTTTTGTCTATTTCTATTGCATATATTATAGCAGTATTTATATATTTTTGTCTATTTCTATTTTATATATTATAGTAGTATTTATATATTTTTGTCTATTTCTATTGCATATATTATAGTAGTATTTATATATTTTTGTCTCTTTCTATTGCATATATTATAGCAGTATTTATATATTTTTTTGTGTATTTCTAGTTTATATATATTTTTGTCTATTTCTATTCTATATATTTTAGTACTATTTTATGTATTTTAATCTATTTCTATTCTATATAAAATATTACAGTACTACTTCATGTATTTTTCTATATTTTTAATGGATTCTTGGTACAAATTATGTAAGTGAATAAATCATAAACAAGAAAATTTATGCGCGTATGGGGCTAATATGTTACGTTGTAGTTTAATATTTTTACATTAATATATGCACGCTCAGATGAACCGTTTTATTCACAAGTTGGGGACACGATTTCCCTTGAACTTTGTCTCCTCGTACAATTATACTCTATTATTATTAATAACTATTATTACTTCTGTCACACATTTTTATCTTCCACTATTTTAATCGCACACCTTTAACCTTTTTAATGGCAGTTGCGTGTATTACCGATCTCTACTAATTTATACAGAGCTGCAATTTTCAAATCCTCTCGAACGAGAACCAAATCATGCAACACAATAACTGTACACGAATTTTCAATAATTCCAATGATTACCAACAATGATAATATTAATCTTCGTATCGAAGAATCTGCATAAAAAAAAAAGAAAAAAAAATTGAAAGTATTCTCGATAAATAAATGAGAAACTAAATAAATAAATAACTAAATAACTAACTAACTAAATAACTAAATACCTAACTAATTATAACTAAATAACTAATTAACAAAATAACTAAATAGCTAAATTACTAAATAACTAAGTAACTAAATGACTAAACAACTAAATAACTAACTAACTAAATAACTAAATAACGAAATAACATAATAACTAAATAACTAAATAACAAAATAACTAAATAACTAAATAACTAAATAACTAAATAACTAAATAACTAAATAACAAAATAACTAAATAACTAAATAACTAAATAGCTAAATAACTAAATAGCTAAATAACTAAATAACTAAATAACTATATAACTAAATAAATAAATAACTAGAGAAATTTTCACCAATAATAGAAACAATATTAGCATAAATATTTCGATACTCTGTGCCAATAATTATGCTGCAATAGATACGAATGATAATAACGCGTATATTATTGTTATCGCTAATAATATCTATATTATTATTTATACACGATAAGAAAAAGATACGTGTGTACGTTTACAAGCAAATTATGTCCCAATTATCGACTGCATATATATACACACATCCTTCTTAGCGAAAGGGTTAAAGGCTTATTTGTTTTTTTCCTCTTCTTTACAAGATTCTTCTCTTTTTTACAAGATCATCGAGGAATTCGGACTCTCGCTTTTGGAAACGATCGAACAACGAGTCGTTCAATATGCAGACGGTCGAAGCACGCGAAACTGTATATACGCGGATAGCACCGCTCTTACGGTATAGGTTTGTTCTCTTTATTTATGCATTACACGCGTTTCGAAATCTTATACGCTCGCGTGTAGCCGTAAATATGTAATAGGCTCGCTTTACCTACGTACGGGGCACCGTTTACAACAAGAGTTATGCTTCTTTTAACGATAAATCGCATTCGGTTATCCGGCTACATACTATCGGCCGTGTAACGGCTGATTAATAGTCCGCTGACGTCTATATTAAATTACTTTACGATTACTCATACTCGTCGCGTATTCGCGTCCATTGTTCGTGCCGTAATCACCGTTATCGAATTATCATTTTTCCAAACCTTCGGTTAATAGGGTACATGTCCCCATTACTGTCAGTGTCGTTGAATTATTTTACTTAACAGCGGAGCAACGCACGGAGAAACGTAAATAATGATATTTTTATAATAAATTTGGACTTCGGTTTGCGTAACAACACGTAGACATCGCGTACTCGTTTACGCTTGATGTTTCAAAGTAAATATTGGGAGGTAAATGTGATGTTGGACATTGAAACGTGACCAATGTAATTGTAAAGTACGGGACGTGTCATAATTTTTTATATATCTTGTATCTGTTACATAAACTGACGTGCTAATATAATGTATGTAGAAACGTGTTTCTATTTAAACGAGAACGTTTCAAGTGACAGTAATAGGGACATTGAACTTTGTTGTATATTTTCAATTAAGTAGTAATTAATTCGTTATATTCAACATATGAAAAAGTGTTCGTAAATAAAGGAGACGTTGAATAATGTTATCCTACAAGCTATGCTAAAAACTATTTTGGAACTACGAATACGTTCTGAAATGGTTCGATAAAATTACGCGCGAAGCTTAAAGTGGCTGTACGTGCTACGTTTACAATTAGATCGTGGATGTTTGTGTTTTTATATGAAACGTTTATGTTAGTACCGAATAATACTAGGAAAAACTCTGGGAAAAAGTTTACGGCCAAACATGATAATATAGACACAGCTAAAAACGCTAATGTTTATAATTTATTAGGTGAATAATGAAAAGATGGCAAATAAAATAAAATTGAAGAAAACAAAGTGAAGCAAAACAAGAATCTGAACAAGTTTTTTTAACTGAACCCTTAAAACGAAAGATGTTACTAAAAAAAGAAAAGAAAAGCGTAAATCAGTGCAAAGCAAATTGATTTTGGAATGCTGAAGTCTTGGATAAAATGAATAGATAATAAAGAATTTTAAATAATCCTTTTTATAATCTCCAGTCTTCCAATTCTGCTAATAAAAATACGTATCCAAATAAACATCCTCTATCTAATAATTGCTACAAGAGTTTTATATTTTTCTTAATTTCTTCTTAGTTCTTGAATTAGTACTTAAATTCGAGACGAGTTTATCGTTTTTCTTTTTTTTCGGGAGAGATTTATTATTCGTTGGAACGGAGAAAGGGGAAAAATGTGATCGATTAACGAAGTCATTAATTATTCCCTATCAGATGTTGGAAATGTCCCAATGAATGGAAATTACGGTCGTTTAAACGTTACAAAACCGCGATTACTCGAACGTTTCAAATTAAACGCAGCAATGTAAGAATTATGTACAACTTTCGAATCTGCCGCTTTCATCACACCGCCGCGCCGGAAGCAATTATAATCAAATTTCTTCGCTGTTTCGAGTCTTTATCAATTATTCCATCTCTAGGTTGTCGCGTAAACTGAAACATTTTAATTCGTTCCGGTGAAAAAATTGTGCCAACTCTGTAACAAATTGTAATTGTCTACCATTCAATGAATACAATGAAATGTTCGTTTTAAAGTGTTTTAAAATATGCGAAGTATAAGAGAGAAAAAGCAGGAAACGTCTATTTTTTATTCTACATTGTTATGATCAACTTGGACAAAAAAATTAGAGTAAAGTTCAATGATAAGATAATGTCTTCTTACGCATTTCTTCCTAATACTTAATTACACTGTAAACTTCGCATCGTAGTAGATTTAAATGTAGTTCAATTCATTGAACCTTGTTTCTTCAATAATGAAAGTAATATTTTGGGTGTTTTATAACAGACTTGATTTTATCCATTACCCTTCGTATATAAATATAAATACTTGAAATAAAAATAAGGAAGACGCATTACAATAATTTTAATTAAATTAAGTATAGATTACATTAATTTCAGAACATTGTTGCGTTCTATAAACTCAAACGCGATAAACTGATATTTAAATTAGTTTTCAGGGTTTGTTTTAGAACCAATTGGTTAGGTAAGTAAATAAAGAAGAATTGGCGATATAAATAAACGAAATAGTGAAACAAGTTTGTAAAATTACGAGCTGGTAAACCAACCCAAAAATTCAACTATCCAAATTAAACACTTTTATTTCTTCTCTTTGTTATCTCTTCCTCATCGTGCACTAATATTATTTATCCCGTAAAGAAATAAGTATATAAACGAATTAAATAATTCCAATCACTTCAGAATCGAATAATTGAATTAATAAAATAAATTTGACTGGATGAATGTAGAAATCAGTGAAAGAAATTAATTAGCAAACAGGTTCGTAAAGTTACGAGTAGACTGTAATTTCTTGTGCATTTATAAGAATTTTAAACATGTAAAAAGATGCAGATTAGAAATGATATTAAAAATTAGAGTAGATACTAAAAGTAAAATACAAATTCTGATATTTAGAGGGTAAAAAAATCCCTTACTAAGATCTCCTTTCTTTAATTTTTAGTTTATCTTAATTTAGTTTATTTGATTTACGAAATATACCCATTAGAATAAATATTTATGTATTTACATTACACAATGCTACACATTATGCATTAGAATACTTCACTTGAGGTCAGAAGTAGGAAAGAGATTATTCAACACGTGATAATACAAAATAACAAAGAATCGATTCGACTGATCGAGAAGTTTAATAGTATCTGCAAAAACCTATATTTGCATAAATAATCCACGGTCTAATTATGAGCTAACAAAACCAAAATCCCAAAAATCCATCTCCTTATCAGAACTATCATCAATCGGAAGAATTTCGCTTTCGATTAACTACGAAGCTAACAAAGTGAAATAAACAAAGTTCGAGCGCATAAATAAACGCAACGCGGCGAAGGAAAGTAACCAGCGAACTGAACAACCAAAGTTTTGTTACGCGAATAAACGCGTCACGGTGAAAGAAACTAACCAGCAGCAAAGAGGTCGGCAAAGCTAAGAGCTGTCTTCAATTTTCGCAGGAATTAAGCAAGGCGAGCTGCTCGTCGAGTCAACGGGTCTTCTGTACGTTGGCAGACGGCGGCGGGTTTCGGTGAGCAGAGGAACAAGTTGTACGGTACGTACGGCCCACGTAGTTGCAGCATGCACAACCACCTTTATATACCTATATATACATATACATATATATACCTCCGACAAATCCCAACGTCCAACCACAACCGACTCCAATGTGACCAAGATGAACAAGAAGAAGAAGAAGCTTTGCCTCGGTCGATCTTGACAGCTGCGCGACTCTCTTCTTCCGCGCACTTTTCCACGCCGATCTTTCCAACGCACTCGTCTCCTTCCCCCCCCTCTCTCTTTCCTCTTCGAAAAATGAAGAAAACGTAAAGGGAACCGCGAACCAAAAAATGAAAATGGTCCCTCGCACGTAGTCGAAGTTGCGCACAAACACGGGTTCCGTTGAAACGGCAGAAACGGCCGAAAGGCGTCGGTTCCACGTAAAGTTCACTTGTCAACAACGCGGCGCGAGTTTCGCGCGAACCTAACTAACCATCACGGGATACTGACTCCACCGGCGGAGATCCTCCGCGAAGAACTCGAGTGAAACGCGGACGAAGGGAGAGTGAGCGAGCGAGAGAGCCTCGTTTCGATGAGTCGCGGACGCTTGGAGCGGGAAAAGGACGGAGGAGGGCTGTACGAGTCGAGGTTGCGTCTGTTCCTCGTTTCAGGCCCCTTCGAATGCCCGTTTCGACGGGCCCCTCCGATCTTCGTTCCCTCTTCTCTCTTCTTTTCTCCTCTCTCTTTCGGATGAACCGCCACACCTTGCCCCGAGATCGACTCGCGATCGTAACGCGTTCTCTTGCCAGCAGCCTCGAACTAACCGGACGGTTTTCTGTCCTGAATTTTAGTCCCCGGGCCTTACGTGAAAGGAAGACGGGGAGAGAGAGAGAGAGAGAGAGAAAGATAGGGGATATAGGGGGGAATACTGTGGTGGGGGAAGAAGGGAAACCCCTTCTACTTACTGCTTCGCTTTAACTCTTTTTCTTTCTCTCTTTCTCTTTCTCCCTTTCTCTCCTTTTCGTTTACCCCTTCTACGGACGCGTAGGGAGAGATTATGCGTGTGGTGTATGGATGTGTTTTAGTAGTGGTGCAAGATGTGCCCCTGCGAGAGGATGGCAGGTTAAGAGGCAAGCAGGTAGAGAGGACCCATTGATTAGCGATGGAAACAACATGCGGCTGGTGTCGATTGCTTGTCAACTTTTTTTACTACCTTTAGCTTTGCTAAATGTTTGCGTGTCACTTTCACGTTGATTTCGAATGGTATGTCGCGATTGCGGCGAGTTTAAGAGGGTGAACGAGGTGTGGTTAAGCGTGTCAGTGGAATTTTTTTTAGGGGATTTTCGAGGAGATTTTTGGGAACTTGGAATGAGGGATCGTGCGAGTTTAAGATCGTGGAAGTTTGGATGCTAGCAGCTTTCGAAGTTTGAAACTTTTCGGGCTTTGCAACTTAGGGACGCTTGGAATTTTAGATGTCTGGGATTTTGGTTATTCGTAACTTTGAGACGATTAGAATTTTGGATCTTGGGAGTTTAAGATCGTGTAAGTTTGGATGCTTGCAGCTTTGGAGTTTCGAAGCTTTTCGGGTTTGCAACTTTGGGACCCTTAGAATTTTAGAATTTGGAACTTTGGGAGCTTGGAATTTTAGACGTTTGGAAGTTTGGATATTTGGAACTTTGGGAGCTTGGAATTTTAGATGTCTGAAACTTTGGGAGCTTGGAATTTCAGATGTCTGAAACTTTGGGAGCTTGGAATTTCAGATGTCTGAAACTTTGGGAGCTTGGAACTTTAGATGTCTGAAACTTTGGGAGCTTGGAACTTTAGATGTCTGAAACTTTGGGAACTTGGAATTTCAGATGTCTGAAACTTTGGGAACTTGGAATTTTGGGTGATCTAGAATTTAAAACCTTGGAATTTTAAAAGGTTTTAGTGGGTTGGGTATTTGAAACTTTGGGATCATGGCATTTTAGATGCTTGCAACTTTGGAACTTTGGAACTTTACACGTTTGGATGTTCGGATATTCAGAACATTGAAATTCTAGTACTTTGTGAGCTTGAAATTTCAAGACGTTCGAAGTTTGGAAAGTTGGAAATTGAAACGTTTGAAATGTTATGTATTTCGATGTTTAAGATCGTAAGGCTTTGGATGCTTGGAACTTTGTGTACTGAAACTTTGAAAGCTTGGAATTCCTGAATCCATGAAACTTTAGCTGCTTAAATATTTAGGATCTCAAGCTTTGTCTATATATGACTATATTATTGTGACTATACTACCATAAGTAGAAACATTTCCGAAAATTAATTATATTGCCTTGTTCGCATGCTGCTTATTAATAAATCCCGAACTAAGCATAAATATATGCAAATCTATACATCGGTCCCATTACGCATTCATTCTTATATTTAACCATTGATTAAGGACAGAATAGGCCACTGATTTATAGGAAACATCATAAATTTCAACCTGAAATTCCGGACGTGTAAAACAGCACTGGTTTTTTATGCCTCTTATAATTCAGAATGGTTATTTCGCGAATTATATTCAATTCGACCATCAAAGTTGCGAAAGTTAACACTCAATGCATGTAACTTTGTTGACGTTTATCTCATTAGCATATCATTGTTTGATTGCCATTTCGTCTCATTTCGATTACATTGACATCGGTCATTTATACAGTGTACGTATTAATTCATGATTTCCAGGTTGAAATGAAATGTTTCGCATAATTATACGATTGTTCATATATCGTGAAAGTAAATTAAATTCGGGCTTTAGATGATTAACCGATAGAATTTCAATGCAGATTAAGTATATACATACTTCGATCCACATTATTATAGACCTGGATTTTACTGATCAATTATGTCCGAAACACGTGCGTCGCGCAATATTTATTTATAATTTCCATCGTTTTAAAAACACTGTTATCTTATTCTAGTCGCGTGATGTGAGATTAACCCTTTTAAGTGCTATGAAATAATTTGAAAAACGATTCGTACGATTTACAAGTTCGAGTGTCTTAAAACGATAAACAATTACTGCAAAATGTTCACGAAATATGAAGTTAGAAGCCTTGTGACGATTAACAAAGACGCCAATATTGATAGTAAACATTGCGCGCGCGCGTAACATCTAAAATAAATCCAGAAACGCGTCAATCTCCCAAAATTGCTTAACACTCGAAGGGTTTAAATAATGGTAATAGAGTCGAATAGTTCCCGGATAATTCTACGCAAGAATAAATAGTCTATCCTAAGCTTTGCCCGATGATTTAACATACTTCAAAGTCACGTCACGCGAGGCTGAAATATTCAAATGAACGCGCAAAAGTTTCGAAACCGATGGATAAGTACCAAGTCGGTCCCATCACTACTGGCTAATGCAAGCAACACAGGCCCGCGGAGCCTCCTATAGCCACAACTAGCGCCATCTCTGTCCCATTGTCTCTTTCTTTGTTCTGCACTTTACTGGTGATATCGGTTTTTCCTCTTCTCTCTCTTGCCACGGTCCCCCAATACAATTTTCTGCGCACGGTGCCTACAACGGGGACCATTCCCCTCCACCTACGCGCTTATATAGATACTCATCGACTCGGTTAACCCGATGCCAGGTGCCTCTATAGGGTGTACCCATTAACCCTTTCGCTGCGGCACTCTAAAGTTATCACCTTGGCTTACGAATTTTATTATAGTACAGGGTTATTCAAAATAGACTATAGGAACACTTACCTTCATTTTTTCTTGTTGGATTATTCTTTTTTTCTAGTTTATTCTAACGCAAAAATAAACTTTGTGTCGAGAGACACTGGGTCTGTAATAAAGGAAAGCCTTAACTCTATTACCAGAAGTCATGGGCCTCTGGCTGTGAAATTTGTCTTCCAAGTAAAACATTTTTGGGTGAGTTTCAACCCCGTCACCCTATTATTAGAGTAGTTGCAAGTGGAAATGTAATTTACAATTGAAGCTCCATTTTCTTTGATCTATCGCATAAAAAGTTGTAAGAAAAATCACAGCTGCTTTATACAGGGATTGAAGTTTATACGTCTTGAAATTTTCACAGATTTCTTAACCGTAGAACCGAATATTAAACAATTTCCAAAAGTCAATTGTTCGTGGAACTTTTTACGTGACTGTGTTTATATTTTTATAGTTAACTTTATAGTTATAGTAGAAGCATTTTGCTACCATAAAAAAGCCTTTCTTAAACTGAACTCGGACAACTAAACTAAGGTTTATTGAGATCAAATCGTTGGATACTTAAAAAAACATTGTGAAATACAGTATGAATAAAATGCGGCACGAACTTTTCGTACAACTCAATAGAAGCAATATTATGTCGTTGAAAACGAATACGGATATTTTTAGCGAACGATTGGCACGATATTCGAGAGCGTACATATATACGCCCTTCGTAGCGAAAGGGTTAACGAGCGATCCTCCTTTCAAGATCAAAGGATTCCTCCGATCCTACTTGAAGGGTAATCCGTGTCGGGCCCATTTTACTCACAACGGGCCGTTTAAGTAACAAGCGGGAACGCTTATTTAGTCATTACTGAATTTATGATACTCTTCTGTTATTCAATTTAATGGAGGATAATACAAAAGCCGGGGGGCTATAAATTTCATCTATTATTAGTAGAATTGGAAGCTTGATTCTGTGAAAATGGATATGTAGCCACGTTTAACGATGCTAAAGCCAGATTCGAGGCTCAACGTATCAACGTATCAATTCATCAGTATATCAGTATCATCAATATTTGAATACATCAATATATCAATATATCAATACATAAATATAGGAATATATGAATATATGAGTATATGAATATACCAACATATTATTATATCAGTATATCAGTATACCAATATATCAATACATTAATATATCAATACATCAATACATAAATATAGGAATATATGAATATATGAGTAAATCAATATACCAACATATTATTATATCAGAATATCAATATACCAATATATCAATACATTAATATATCAATACATCAATATGTCAATACATAAATATAGGAATATATGAATATATGAGTATATGAATATACCAACATATTATTATATCAGAATATCAATATACCAATATATCAATACATTAATATATCAATACATCAATATGTCAATACATAAATATAGGAATATATGAATATATGAGTAAATCAATATACCAACATATTATTATATCAGAATATCAATATACCAATATATCAATACATTAATATATCAATACATCAATACATAAATATAGGAATATATGAATATATGAGTATATGAATATATCAACATATTATTATATCAGTATACCAATATATCAATGTATCAGAATATTAATATATCAATACATCAATACATAAATATAGGAATATATGAATATATGAGTATATGAATATATCAACACATTATTATATCAGTATACCAATATATCAATGTATTAACATACCAATACATCAATATATCAATACATCAATACATCAGTATATCAATATATCAATATACTAATATATTGATATATCAGTTTCTTTATTAATAATGAAGAGGCGTAAAATCTGTAAACTTTTTCCCCAAGTTTTATACCTACTGCTTAAAACCCTCTACAATTACAGCTTACCATTATTTTTCCAAACAATGAAAGGGTTACAATAGATAGATAGATCTTTATTGTTTTCCTATTGGATTACAATGGTTCCGCCCCTTCTCATTCTTATACATATATTCTCCTTATACCTAATTGCTAATGTTAATTAATATATACATAATAATCTTCTAAAACTACATCTTTCAACTTAATATAACTAAGCAATTATTCAACTAAGTTACTTGTCACCTAATATATATAATATGATAGCATAAACTAAAGCAAACAAAACAATAGAACAATTCATATAAAACAACCTATGACAAATTAAGAGTAAACTGCTCTTATATGCAAAATAAACTCTACTCCTTTTCGATCCCCCATCTTTCGTTTTACCTGAAAGGGTTACAATAGTATTCCCTTTGAATTTGGATTCGTAGAATCTTTCTACTTCGAGACATCGACACCTTGGAACATTGAAAGCATAAAATTTCGGAACCTTGGAACATCTGGACTATAAACAGTTTGAATTTTGTGAATCAATGATTTCAAACCCTTTGAACTTTGAAACCTTGGCGCACGTGGTCCTTGAATTTCCCCATTTCGAAGAATTTCACTCGCGCAGCGTAGCTTGCGTGCGGATAAGAACGCGTGAGCGAAACGTTCGTGCAACTTTGAAGCAATTACGCGTCTCGCGGACCGCAACCTGTGTGGTCTTATTAATTGAACGTGGAAGAAGATTTTGCAAAGGTGGATCCGCGAGCGTACGGAATCGCACGTTACTCGCGAGTAACGATATCATCCTGCTCTCGTAATCCGATTATCCGATCAGTGGAAAAATCTTCGAGTTTAAAGCACCAATTATTACCTCACCAAAGTGGAACAAATATTTAAATCGACCCAATCATCGCCCATTTCAAATCTTACCTACCGTCAGTCGCACAAGTCTACACCTATACATATGAAATAAGTATTATATGAAATAATATTCAAAAAGTAGAAGAGATTCAACTACTGCAATGTCATTAATTTAAAATATGGATATTTATTGGAATTCGGAAATGTGTAAAAATGTTTACATTTTCAGATTGCTGTATCAAACTGATTAATACGTTAATATCATTTATCGTAATTTTTATATTGCTACTAGATTTTTATGGTAGGTAATTAGATCGATAAGTTAAGGATCGTACGTGCAACTGGGATTGATTAATAATTAGAGAAGAAGGGAACATAAATGGGAACTTTTCCGGTGACAGTAATAAAGACATTGGACTTTCTTGTATATTTTCAATTACGTAGTACTTAGTTCATTATATTTAACGTGTAAAAAATGTTCACAAATGAAAGAGAGGTTGAACAATATTATGCTGCAAACCAGGCCGATTTTTAAGCAAAAGAACAATTTCTAAAATAGCTAAATGAAGTTACGCGATAAGCTTAAAGTGTCAGTAATCGCTTCACCTACCTTAATTCTTTATAAGTTTCAAAATTGTCGAAAAGTTCAAAACGATGAATATTCGTTTAACTCATAATTCGCACTGTACACAGAAGAATCTATACCAGTGTTTCCGAACGTGAGGCCCATGATCCACAGGTGGACACGTTGATTGTTAAAGGGTGCAATTCGAAAATGAACTCGTGCAGAGTTTAAGTTAATCGTATGGCGACTCTCAGTCGCTACTCGAGCTGGATAAACGTTAGATTATAGATACGAAACGCGTGTTTCCTCGACAATTTCCTAGTGACTTCTTAAAACCTATCCTTTAAGTTTCTTCGGTGAATATTGGAATATGGGGTTAAGTCAATTAAAATACGGTTTATTCTATATGCTATGATTTTATTTGGTAACGAGAAAGGACGTCTTAACGTTACGAAGATCGAACTAAAAGTGAGGGCTTTTCTCAAGCACGTAGAAAATGTGGCGCCCAATTCGGAAGAAAAATAACTAATGACTCTGGTAATAGAGTTAAGGCTTTCCTTTATTACAGACCCAGTGTCTCTCAACGCAAAGTTTATTGTTGCGTTGGATATAAAGTGATAATCAAACAGTGAACAATTCAATTTTCGAAAATTCAAACGTATGTACGTATACGTTACATGGGGAGCATAAGAATTTGAGAAAAGCTTAGGTGGGGCATGGCACAAAAAAATAGGTTGGGAAACACTGATCTAAACTGAAACTTTCCAACAAATCGCGACCCTGTAAAAGCTGTCATCCTACTTTTAGCAACACTCGAACGCGCCTCTGCGTCGGTTGCAAACGAATGCAACTCTTAAGGTGAACGAGGAGAAATTTGATAGAAGACTGCGATTTAATGGCCTTGTCAAGGGTTTGTTTAGCACGCGAGCAATTTCATCGTGCTGTCACACGTGCCAACGTCATCCATAATTCATAAATGCCATAAACATTACGCGAGCGTCGTAAAAGAAAAAGAAAGGGAAAAAAAAGCGTATTTATAGAAAGCTTCCTCGGAGGCTTTTACAATTTCTCGCTAGCCGAAGGACGAATTTATATTCATCCACGTCACACGATCATTTCGTTCACGGTCGTGCGAGTTTCATCGATATTAATCACTCCCTTTCTTCGAAATCCTATGCCGTTTGCAGCCGCGCGGCCACCTGCCTAGAAAGTTCGCTGTTTTTCCGGCCACGATTCTAAAACCTTCGTTATGTAATCGCTATTATCGATTAATCCACGTTCAACATCAGTCAGCATTTTTTTTTTTTTTACTGCTCGATGATCTATTCCGGGGATCAATGGATCAGAAAATATGATCGTCGAAAGGAATAGTGTAATATCACTTACGAGGCAAGTTCAGGGTTGGTTTGATTATACTTATTGGTAGATTTTGCAGATGTTTATAAATTGTTCTTGTAATGTAATAATATTTTAGATACTTTATTGGACACTTAATTAGGAATTTTATCGGGTACTTCATTCGGTACTTCATTTCGGATATTTTTGGACTTACGTTGGATATTTTGTTTTGCAAGCTTTCAAGTTGCAAGCCTTCCAATTTTCGAAACATGAAATTTCTAAACTTTGAGATTTCGAAGCATTTAAATTCTAAGAGTTCGAATTTTAAGACCTTCGAGTTTTCAAGATTTTTAATTTGCAAGATTTGGGGTTTAGAAGCTTCCAATTTTAGTAGTTCGAATTTCAAAGCCTTCGAGTTTCCAAGATTTTTAATTTGCAAGATTTGGGGTTTAGAAGATTCCAATTTTAGTAGTTCGAATTTCAAAGCCTTCGAGTTTTCAAGGTTTTTAATTTCCAAGATTTGAGGTTTAGAAGATTTCAATTTTAGTAGTTCGAATTTCAAAGCCTTCGAGTTTCCAAGCTTTTTAATTTCCAAGATTTGGGGTTTAGAAGATTTCAATTTTAGTAGTTCGAATTTCAAAGCCTTCGAGTTTTCAAGCTTTTTCATTTCCAAGATTTAGGGTTTAGAAGATTTCAATTTTAGTAGTTCGAATTTCATATTCTTCGAGTTTTCAAGCTTTTTAATTTCCAAGATTTGGGGTTTAGAAGATTTCAATTTTAGTAGTTCGAATTTCAAAGCCTTCGAGTTTCCAAGATTTTTAATTTCCAAGATTTAGGGTTTAGAAGATTTCAATTTTAGTAATTCGAATTTCAAAGCCGTCGAGTTTTCAAGCTTTTTAATTTCCAAGATTTGGGGTTTAGAAGATTTCAATTTTAGTAGTTCGAATTTCAAAGCCTTCGAGTTTTCAAGCTTTCTGATTTACAAGACTTAAAAATTGAAAACTTTCGAGTATTGAAGGCTTCGAATTTCCAAGCCTTTGAGTTTCCGAGTTGTTGAATTTCCAAGCCTTCGAGTTTTCAAGCTATCAAATTTCCAATCCTTGGATTTTACAAACATTGAGATTCCAAGCCATCGAATTTCGAAGTCTTCTAATCTTTAAATTTCCTAAACCTCCGAAACTGTAATATTCTCAACCTTTATCTATTTTATTCAACCCTAGGACACACATATTTTTCATTCTTACAAATGGCAAACGCAATAAGTCGCATGCGATTTATTTATTACATTAAATCTACATTATAATAAATACCTATATTTTACTACTATTTACTTCAATCATAAAAAACGAATCAAAAATAAGAAAAAGGTAATAAAATTGATAGCAATTTCGAGGCTCGAAAATTTGTTATTGGATAGGACTTTACCTTTTTTCATTTCATTTAATTATTCACGTCGAACGATTTTATATATATGCGCCAACCGAATGCATATAAAAAAGTGGCCGAAAATCGGCCGAACACCGAAATGATAGTCCATAAAAATAACAAGCACGGGTTCCTCGACGCGAAAGTAATCTTTAAAGGTATCTTCAATATAACTTCCTCGATACATACTAATTTATGATGATTCAGGTTACAGGTAAAGGCCCAATGGTTTAACAATGATGGTATCGGTATCAAGTTTGCAAAGATGTATAGCCACGACTTGGAACTTTCGCTGCCATTTGAGTATAACTGGAATCCCCGCAGGGGGATAAGTGTGCTATTTTATTTTCAACCATACCCGCCGCGGGGTGTATCATTGCCGATACGTGATATATTTCGCGTTCTATAGCACATATATGGTACTATACTGCGGTTTGCCATCAGAGAACGCGTTTCGTCTATAATTTGAAACCGTAAAGCCGTGCATTTCGATCATCGACACGCTTCGCTTAGTTCTTAATACTTTACAACGTTAGCAAATAAATATATACATATATAATATATCTATTATATATTTTATACTGTGGCGACTCTTGGTATACACTAATAAGTAGACTGTAGATTAGAACGGCGAATTAGACTGTGGATTCTTATGCAAATTCAAATTGTAAAGGAACGAAAGCTAAATGAGAGGATTAGTTTACCATCGAAGTATAGTTAACTTAATACATTACTTCTGCAACACGATTGAAAAACCTATATGAGTTTGTAATTATGAAATACCTATCAACTACGATAATCCAGCCTAGCTACGTTAGTACATCGTGTATTCAAGTACAATATATATATTGTAAATACGTATTGTAATGTATTGTATGATACATATGTCAATATATCAATATATCAATACATCAATACATCAATCTATTAATATATCAATATAGTAACATAGTAATATAGTAATATATCAATACATCGATACATCAATATATAAATACATTAAAACGTCAATATATCATTATATCAATATATTAATGTATTAATATATTAATACATAAATATATTAATATACCAATATATGAATATATTAATATATTAATATATTAATACATCAATATGTTAATATACCAATATATGAATATATTAATATATTGATATATTAATATGTTAATATACCAATATATGAATATATGAATATATTAATATATTAATATATTAATACATCAATATGTTAATATACCAATATATGAATATATGAATATATTAATATATCAATACATCAATATATCAATACATTAAAATGTCAATATATCATTATATCAATATATTAATGTATTAATATATTAATACATCAATATATTAATATACCAATTTATGAATATATTAATATATTAATATATTAATACATCAATATATAAATATATTAATATACCAATATATGAATATATCAGTATATTACTATATTAATACATCAATACATCAATACATCAATATATTAATATAGTAACATAGTAATATAGTAATATATCAATACATCAATATATAAATACATTAAAACGTCAATATATCATTATATCAATATATTAATGTATTAATATATTAATACATCAATATATTAATATACCAATATATGAATATATTAATATATTAATATATTAATACATCAATATATAAATATGTTAATATACCAATATATGAATATATCAGTATATTACTATATTAATATATCAATACATCAATATATCAATATATCATTATATCAATATAACAATGTATTAATATACCAATATACCAATATAGTAATATACCAATATACCAATGTACCATTATATCAATATATTAATATACCTATGCATCATTATATCAACATATCAATATGTCAATAAATCGATGTATCAATATACCAATATATCAATATATCAATACGTGATTATATGTATGTACACTAATGTACAAAACACGTGTTCGCCAGTAACTTACGAAAGTTGCTCCGATCTTAAACAAATAAATAAAAAAAGAACAAGAGAAAGGTAACGATAGGGAAGGGTAAAAGATAGCGTTTGAAATTAACTGCTATTAAATGTACGATACGTATCTCGCCTTAGAAGTGTGACGAGACGTAATGAAGCACAATGATATTCAAAGTATTTCGTTAATTCGATATGCTAATTTGTGTTCGGTGCTTTAGTGGTTCACTTTCGCGGTTCTTATTTCGTTTCTTGGTTATTGATTAATGGGCGTATCTATTCGGTTCATAAGATGCGCGAGGATAGCATGGTTAATCGTTGATCGCATTAACCCGGCACGCGCGGAATGAAATCGACGAATATAAATGAAAGGCGAGGCTAAAACTAAGCCTGGCTATTTATCTTTATTATTTATTCAGGTCAGTTAATATGTGAGACGATTCGCAAGGACGGATTGCATCTAGATCAGCTATAAAACAGCATTTTGCAAATTGGAATAGTTTAAAACTTGCAAAAGGTACATGCATGCATCACACATACAATATTTTACAAATTCAAATCAACCATGAACGAATTTTTGCATTGGGTATTATGTATGTGCATTTTATCCCTTCTTGCAAGTTCAAATTTCCCATAAATGTATTTTGCATAAGTGTTATGCACACTTTATCCATTTAACCCATATATGTAATTTAATTTTCCCAGTAAATGTATTTTTCCACGTTACTTGCAATCTATAGCTTTCTGCAAATTTACATAATTCCCATAAATGTATTTTGCATAAGTACTATGCATATTTTATCCGTGTTACCAATTTGAATTTTTCCGTGTTACAGCCGTTCTACATTTTTTTTTTTTTGCAAATCTAAATGATCCATGAATGTATATTTGCATAAGCAATACGTGCATCTTCTCGTTTTACAGGTTTGAATTACTTACAGATGAATTTTTACACCGTGTATTACATGCATCTTGCCCCTCTTTGCAAATTTAAATTTCCCATAAATCTATTTTGCATAAGTGTTATGTACATTTTATCCATTTAGCCAATGAATGTACCTCGAATTACTCATAAACGTATTTTGCATAAGTGTTATGCACACCTTAAACATTTAACCCACACATGAAATTTAATTTTCCCAGTAAATGTATTTTTCCACGTTACTTGCAATCTATCGCTTTCTGCAAATTTACATAATTCCCATAAATCTATTTTGCATAAGCGTTACGTACATTTTATCCATGTTATCGATTTCAATTTTCCACGAGTGTATTTTTGCATATTCCAGCCATTCTACATTTTTTTTGCAAACCTAAATTTCCCATAAATATACGTTTGCATCATAAGCATAACGCGCGTTTTCCCGTTTTGCAAATTTTAAATGCCTATAAATTAATCTTTGCACGGGTATTATGCGCATTTGACACCTTTTTCCAAATTCAAATTCCTCGTAAATATATTTTGCATAAGCATTACGTATATTTTATCCATTTAACCCATAAATCTAAGCTCAATATCCCTATAAATGTTTTTCTTTGCTCGTTACTTTCAATCTATCCCTTTTCGCAAATTTACATAACTTCCATAATTACTACTCGCATTCTATCTTCCTTTGCAAATAGAAATATAAATATAGTTCTACAATGAACGCATGAAAATCCACAATCGACACATGTGCCCATAATTATGAAAGTAGTCAAGTTCAATATATATATATTGTAAATACGTACTGTAATGTATTGTATGATACATATATTAATATATCAATATATCATTATATCAATATATCAATATATCAATGTATTAATATATCAATATAAATATAGTTCTACAATAAATGCATGAAAATACACAATCAACACATGTGCCCATAATTATGAAAGTATTCAAGTACAATACATATATTGTAAATACGTACTGTAATGTATTGTATGATACATATGTCAACATATCAATACATCAATACATCAATATATCAATATATCAATACATTACGACATGTATACATCAATATATCATTATATCAATATATTAATGTATTAATATATGAATACATCAATATATTAATATACCAATACATCAGTATATCAATACATTAATATATCAATATATCATTATACCAATATAACAATATATCAATATATTAATATATGAATATAAATATAGTTCCACAATGAACGCATGAAAATACACAATCGACACATGTGCCATAATTATGAAAGTATTCAAGTAAAATACATATATTGTAAATACGTATTGTAATGTATTGTATGATACATATGTCAATATATCAATACATCAATACATCAATACATTAAAACATTAATATATCATTATATCAATATATTAATGTATTATTATATTAATACATCAATGTATTAATATACCAATATATCAGTATATCAATATATTAATATATTAATATATTATTATATCAATATACCAATATATCAGTATATCAATATATTAATATATCAATATATCAATATATCATTATATCAATATATCAATAGATTAATATATCAATCTAAATATAGTTCTACAATGAACGCATGAAAATACACAATCGACACAAGTGCCCATAATTACGAAAGTATCCAAGTACAATACGTATATTGTAAATACATATTGTAATGTATTGTATGATACATATATTAATATATCAGTATATCATTATATCAATATATCAATATATCAATGTATTAATATATCAATATAAATATAGTTCTACAATAAATGCATGAAAATACACAATCAACACATGTGCCCATAATTATGAAAGTATTCAAGTAAAATACATATATTGTAAATACGTATTGTAATGTATTGTATGATACATATGTCAATATATCAATACATGAATGTATTAATATACCAATATATCAGTATATCAATATATTAATATATTAATATATTATTATATCAATATACCAATATATCAGTATATCAATATATTAATATATCAATATATCAATATATCATTATATCAATATATCAATAGATTAATATATCAATCTAAATATAGTTCTACCATGAACGCATGAAAATACACAATCGACACAAGTGCCCATAATTACGAAAGTATTCAAGTACAATACATATATTGTAAATACGTATTGTAATGTACTGTATGATACATATATTAATATATCAATATATCATTATATCAATATATCAATATATCAATGTATTAATATATCAATATAAATATAGTTCTACAATAAACGCATGAAAATACACAATCGACACAAGTGCCCATAATTACGAAAGTATTCAAGTACAATACATATATTGTAAATACGTATTGTAATGTATTGTATGATACATATGTCAATATATCAATACATCAATACATCAATACATTAAAACATTAATATATCATTATATCAATATATTAATGTATTAATATATTAATACATCAATGTATTAATATACCAATATATCAGTATATCAGTATATCAATATATTAATATATTAATATATTATTATATCAATATACCAATATATTAGTATATCAATATATTAATATATCAATATATAAATATATCATTATATCAATATATTAATATATCATTATGTCAATATATAAATATATCATTATATCAATGTATTAATATATCAATATATTAATATATCATTATGTCAATATATAAATATATCATTATATCAATGTATTAATATATCAATATATTAATATATCATTATGTCAATATATCAATATATCATTATATCAATGTATTAATATATCAATATAAACATAGTTCTACAATGAACGCATGAAAATGCACAATCGACACATGTGCCTATAATTATGAAACTGACCTAAGTGATATATTTCTTTTTTCGAGATATAGACCACATTCATAATTAACGCTAAAAAGAATTCCATATAATATTAAACGAACAAGTAGCATTCTTTAACGGTTCATTGTTTACGATATCGTAAAACCTGCGTCGAATTAATTTAGTTGAAAATAACGCGATGCGAAATAAGCTTATGTTAATAAACTTATAAACTCATTTTTTTCCCCCGTTAAATTTTGAGTTGATAGACCGCTTTCATAATTATTGACACGTATGTCGATTGCGGATTTTCACGCGTCTATGATAGATCTTTATGGTACGTAAGACATGTACGTGACAACATGCGTGAATTAAAACGAGACTCCGCATCGTTTACACGCGCCGGTTGCTCAATCGTCGCGAGTATCGATTCGCGGAGGCGATCGTGCGAATCCGATCGCGCGATTATGAAAACGTGGGAGTAGAAATTAGAGCTAGATCTTGGCCCGTATTATTTATTCGGGTCACCCGATATAGGAGGCCATCCGCAATGGCGAGTCGCGTAGAACGCGTAGGTACACCGCCGCCACAGCGAATGCTAACCAGATGCGCTAACGCGGGAAGTTCGGTAACTCGAAAACTCCGATTTCTTAAAATACGTAGAACCTCGTTACGAATGTCTGCGTTTATAACGAGGTTCTACGTATTTTTCGACGTGACGGAGAATTCAAAATTCTTCAAAATAACAGTGACGAGGGGAATTTTGTTATTTAAACGAAGAATTTTTATCAATTTAATTGCCTCGTGTTATAAAGCATTATAAAACCTTTCAATGTTTATCATAACCATTTTTTTATATCTACGATAGTTTTAAATATATACAGGGAAATATGGAAGAACCTATCTACCTTCAGGGGGTGTTTTCACCCTGAAGAACTGAAATTGGGCCAAAAAAAAAAGAATAATTGCGCTATACTTCCCTTGAGGTCCCAAACAAACCTGCAAAGTTTCGAAAAAAATCGGAATTTTCGAGTTACCGAACTTCCCTCGTAAGAATCGTTGGCGAACTTACAAAACACTAAAATAATCCACTGCTCTCTATTAAAGCTCAACTATTATCGTACCTATTATCAACCCTTCGAATGTTGAGTTATTTTTCAGGAGCTCCAAACGTTTCTAAGTCTATTTTCACGGATACGAGACGTCCGTGTAATTATACGTGCAGCTGATTTTGCTGGAAGAAATATTTGCGAAAGGCTGTTATTATTAAACGAATGGAAACACCGATATAAAACATTTCGGTCTCCATTTTAACGTCGACGTAGAAAATTCAATTCGATTGATCCGCGTAGTACGGAGGCAGCAATTAATACGTTTGTATTTAATAATTATGAAAATCCCCGTGTAATCATGCACAGTTCGTTTCGTTCGACGATGTTTCGCGAAAGGTTATAATTAGCCGGCGATGGAAAGAAGAAAGGTTCGTAAAGATTTGGATTTCCGCTTTTTTGTACGCAATTAGAAGATCGAACGTTTTTTTAACCGCGGTGTACGGACGATTTAATTAAGCCGACTGTATTAATTGAAGAAGGTTTGATTGGTTTATAGGCGATCGAGCGTGCAGATGAAAGGTAGGAGATGTGAAACGTGGATATAAATAATTCATACGTTCGCCGGAGATGATAACATAACGTCACTGGTAAACGGAGAAAATTATTATTGCCTTATTAGTATGATAATCGTTACTTTCTAGCGCGTCACTCGAGAAATAATAAACATATTTAATCCGTGGATCACGCTGCTAATTATTGAAGCGAAGAAAGGCGAGGAAAAAACGATGAAAAGCGGAGGAAAGTGAATAAGAGCGAATAGAAGCAAATAAAGGCGATGAAAAGCGTAGAAACGCGAAGAAAAAACGAAGATTATATCTATGAAATTCCGTAAAATAATCTATAAAAAGTTTTGAAGTAGCTGAAACGATTTTCAAGAAACATTTGTCATTATTAAATGTTTGAAACTTGGAATAATTTCATTTATTATTTCAGAATTATACTTATTCTTTATTTCTCTTCTATTAACTAGTGTCATTGTCTTTAATATTGAAACTGGTATAATTTAATAATAATATAATATATATAATAGGAATATATAATAATAATAAGTTATTAATTTGACTGTCTAAAAATAATAATCATTCAATACGTACATAATACATTTCTCTACTAAATTCAATGATCTTAATGACGTAAGCTTGAAATCACTATCGTTTATCAATTAATATTAATATTGATTATCAATATTTATTAAATATGGATTATTGATTACTGTCTACTATTTCAAGAAATTATTTTATCATCAATTGGATATATATTGAATATTACGAAGCCTTATATTTTTTTTTAGTTTTAACGATATAATTTATGGATCAATTTTTCCTTTTAACTACAGAATTTTTCATAGTTCGATTCTTTCATGCATCGATATTTATAACTTCGATTCAGAATCGATTTTTTTTTTTTTTTGGAAACATCGAATATCCTTAATTTAAAACATATGGGATTAAATATAGGCAATAAAGAATTAAGCTTCGAACTGTAAAATCTCTTTTTCAAAGCAACAGCAACGCGTAGTTTGCACCTTTGTGAGCAAGATTAGGTGAAACAAAACCCAAACGAATGGTATGCGTGTTCTCTCCGGTTCGATGGAACGCGAAACACGTTTTCCGAGCAAAATCCAACGGGACTGACGTTGAAAGCCAAGCGGAAGAAAGGAAAACGAAAAGGAAGAAGAGCCGGGCTGAAAAACAGTTTCCAAGTTTTGCTCGCCAGCGCGGAAACGACGAGACAATTCACTTTAGTCGTACAACGTTCGAAACCTGTTGTTTGCACGATTACGGAAACCTCGGCAATTTTCTTACGTCACTGTTCTTTGTTCCTTACGCTTTTCATTGCGTCACGTTTACTAATTTCGTATTTTATTGTTGCTTAAAAATACGCGAATATTCCTTTGAACGATAGACAGATTCGATACCGCAGTCGGTAAAGAAGTACACCGACTGATCGCGTTTACCAAGCATTAAAGTCTCCAGCAGTGAGCAACGTATTACGAGAGTACAGTCGAATATTTGAAGGTGCGAACGTTTGAATGCTCGAGTGCATTAGTGCTTAAAATCTTGAATACTTCAATGCTTCAGCATTTCGATATCCTTGAATTCTTGAATATTTCGTGCTCGAACGAATACCTCAGTATTTTAGTGTACTTAAATCACAGACGAGGTACAGAATAGAGCTATAAAATCATAGTTTTGCGGAAGAATATCTTCCTTTCTGTTACTTGAAAGGGAACGTGAACACTTGTAGAGTTTAGTCTGTACTCTGTACACTGTACTGTACTCTGTACTATACACTGTACTGTACACTGTACTGTACTCTGTACTATACACTGTACTGTACACTGTACTGTACTCTGTACACTGTACTGTACTCTGTACTGTACACTGTACTGTACACTGTACTGTACACTGTACTGTACTCTGTACTATACTCTGTATTGTACTCTGTACACTGTACTGTACTCTGTACACTGTACTGTACACTGTACTATACTCTGTACACTGTACTGTACTCTGTACTGTACACTGTACTGTACTCTGTACTATACACTGTACTGTACTCTGTACTGTACTCTGTACTGTACACTGTACTGTACTCTGTACTGTACACTGTACTGTACTCTGTACTATACTCTGTATTGTACTCTGCACACTGTACTGTACTCTGTACTCTGTACTGTACTCTGTACTGTACACTGTACTGTACTCTGTACACTTTACTGTACTCTATACTGTACTCTGTACACTTTACTGTACTCTGTACTGTACTCTGTACACTTTACTGTACTGTACACTGTACTATACTCTGTACACTGTACTATACTCTGTACACTGTACTGTACTCTGTACTGTACACTGTACTGTACTCTGTACACTGTACTGTACACTGTACTGTACTCTGTACTGTACTCTGTACTGTACACTGTACTGTACTCTGTACTATACTCTGTATTGTACTCTGCACACTGTACTGTACTCTGTACTCTGTACTGTACTCTGTACTGCACACTGTACTGTACTCTGTACTATATTCTGTATTGTACTCTGTACACTGTACTGTACTCTGTACTGTACTCTGTACTGTACTCTGTACACTGTACTGTACTCTGTACACTGTACTGTACTCTGTACAATGTACTGTACTCTGTACTCTGTACACTGTACTGTACTCTGTACACTGTACTATACTCTGTACACTGTACTGTCCTCAGTGTAGAGCGTTTTAATATGCAAATTGTAAAAGCAAACGCGAAACTATAAATTGTATCACAGTCAAAAATGCAAGAATTGAAAGTGGTAAAACCGTGTGATAGAAAAATGCAAAAAAAAAGAATAAATTATTTGGTTGACATGTCTATTCGATATCTCGTCTATGCTTAAATATCCGTACCGTTACATTATGCGCCCCATTTACCATGCCAATAAAACTGTAACAAAATTATGGCCCTGCTTCGACGATATCAACGCCTCCTTTAAGCAAACGCATATATATACGTCAAGCACTAGATACAGTTACTCGTCTATGAACATTATAAGTGTACTAGTGATCGGGTAGTAGGTGCACGAAATGACATTTTTTTTTAACAGAATACACGGTTCACGAGCATTATGCTTGTCGAAGGAAGTTCAATCTCATCAAAGTAACGGCTTACCCCGGCCATTACACGCTTTGCAATACGCTCTGAAACTCATGGAAACGAGCTTGCGTAATTCCACGTAACGTTCCCCGCCGCCTAATCGTGGGGTAATGTCCCGGGGGAAAAAAAAGAGGGAAAACAGGAAAAGGACACGAATGCCCATCGTGTCACGGTAGAACAGCGCTGAGAAAGTAAACGGTTCCGCTGCAACCGGAAATCAACCGTGCAAAGATGACACGCATCCACTTAAGGAAATTCCATCACCGAAGAGGCTAATCCAAAGCTAACCCAAACTTAATCCAAACTGAATCGAACCTAACCCAAATCTAATCCAAACCGAATCAAACGTAATCCAAACTTAATGCAAACCGAATCGAACCTAACCCAAATCTAATTCAAACCGAATCGAACCTAACCCGAACCTAATTCAAACCGAATCGAACCTAACCCAAATCTAATCCAAACCGAATCAAACGTAATCCATACTTAATCCAAACCGAATCAAACGTAACCCAAATCTAATTCAAACCGAATCGAACCTAACCCGAACCTAATCCAAACCGAATCGAACCTAACCCAAATCTAATTCAAACCGAATCGAACCTAACCCGAACCTAATTCAAACCGAATCGAACCTAACCCAAATCGAATCCAAACCGAATCAAACGTAATCCATACTTAATCCAAACCGAATCAAACGTAACCCAAACCTAATCCAAACCGAATCAAACCTAACCCAAACCTGATCCAAACCGAATCAAACCTAACCCAAATCTGATCAAACTTAATCCAAACTTAATCCTTCTAGTATCTATCTTCTATAAAATCAACAGTAGATTTTTATCCAAAGTTAGATCTTTGTCTATTATCAGGTTCTTTGGAAATTTCGTTGAGATGTTTGAAGAATATTCAGAATTAACACGGTTTAATATAACTTTAGCAGTATTTTAAGAACGCATAGAATCGAAACATCAATTATGAATCTTACTTGTGTTTGCCAAGTGACAGGCATATTAATTCATACATCGCAATACTAACGTTATGTTCCAAAAAGAAAAGAAGTCTTTTACAAAAAGAAGAAGATGAATAAGAACGATAAGTCTTTGGCAAACCTAATAAATTGTCCTTCTCAAATGCCAATCTAAAATTTAGATCTTCCTTAAATTTGTGTGTAACAAATTTGTCAACTCATAATTCAGATCTTTATCGTGCGCTTGGAAATAATCGAAGCCCGATTGATAATCTAAGTAACTAATTCGCATAATTCGGCCGTTTTAACCCTTTGCGGACGAGTGTCTACAAATAGCCGCCTAATCATTTTTTTAGGTTTCGTGGACGCACGTCGATATTGAAGCAGAAAATTTAAATTAATGTCGTTAATAAACGTTTCAGAGTTTTGGGAATGTAATGGTCTGGAATTCAGAAGCTTGGAAATTTAAAGGCTTGGAATTCAAAATCAAACTACTCCCTTAAGTGTTATTATTCATCGTCCGCAAAGGGTTAATACGCGAACACCGTGAAATTTCCACGGAAATTGAATGTTTAAATCGCGAATAATCGGAATACCTGAAATCGCTATGCTGAATAACTAGGCAAGCACCGTAATATTTAATCTTATCCCTATTAATACGACAGTGTTGCTCGTTTCTCCGTTCTAAGCGAGTCGAGAGAGAAAGAGAGAGAGAGAGAGAGAGAGAGTATGATCCAGGCTGCTACAAGTATCAACTCGGGGTCCGAGAGTTGTGAGATTCCTTTCACGTGATTAAATGTCGAGGGAATTTTTATAACAGTACCCGTGAAGAGGATGTAGAAAGTCGCGTTTGTGACGTAACGTTAAAACGTAGCATTAATGGCTCGCAAGAATCTTGGCTGCTTTAAGGAAGCGTATAAACGGAGATAAGACGAAAACGCGTCGCGTCGCGTCGCGTGCAACGGGTGCCATTAATAAGCACAAAATAACCAATCGAACGTCATAAATTTTTGCCGAATTCGTTACAACTTCTCGCTGGTAATGGATATATCCAGATACGATCCGCGTTATAATGAATCGTGAGATAACTAATTAATGAACCGCCAATTCCCTGGCAATTAATTCACACTCGCGTCGGGCAATTAAAAGTTACTTTACATCGTATTTTGTAAATTATGCGGGAGGCAATTTTGCTATGTTCGCGTGTTTCTTAACGTTAACCGTTTGCGGACGAGCGTCGACAAATAGTCGCCTAATCATTTTTTGGCTTTCCGAACCCGTGTCGACATTTAAAGCACAGAACTTAATGCAATGAATACTTAACGTAATAATAAACATTTGAAATCGTTGGAAATGAAATGGTTTCGAACTAAAAAGCGTGAAAACTCAAAGTCGTGGAATTCAAAGCTAAAGTACTCACACAAGTGTTATTACTTCTCGTCCGCAAAGGGTTAAAACTACCAAAGATTAAAAGTACGAAGTAAACGTAAATATGGAACGGCTGATTTTAAAGCTTTGTCAGAAGTAGAAGAATTTATCTGTTTCAATGGTAAACATAATACCATGGTATATCGTATTTATTAAAATACGGAAATTTCGTCTGCTCACATGAGTAGAGTAGAAAATTCGCCATCGTTAAAGGGTTAAGTTTTCCAACTAGTGAAGATATTGTGAATAACTAATATTGAATAACCAACTGTTTGTGAATAATTAACTGTGACGCGTGCGGCTAGTTAATTATAAGCGTTAATTAATTTATATTTATATCCTAGACAATAATCGAACCAATTCGTCTGGTTGCTTTCGTTATACTACCACATTTTACCGAATTTTCTCGATACCGCGATGCGGTTGTAGAGTCAGTGCTTGTTTCGATGTAAAATTAGTTTCATTTGTTAAAGAGCACAGCTGCTCTAAGTAGATTAATATATACTTAATAATTGTTCTCGGGAATAGAATCAGCGTTTGCTCGCCAAATATTATTTGTACGATACAGTAGTTCTTTATTTTTCCATTTTCTTTTCTTTCTTTTATTTTTAATAATCATACTCGGGGTTAGAGTCATGCTTCGGCTGTTGGCAGATGATCTCGCTGGGCTCTTGAAGCTCGCAATGTAAGTATCTTCGCACCTTACTTCAATTCCTCATAATGAAAACACTCAGAAGCTATTCAAAATTCTTTTCCTTCGAGTACGAAGTAGAATCGTTTACGGATTTAAAGTTTATCAAGCTTTCGTAGCTTCTTGCGGGGAAAGAAAATCGCGAGCTTGATTTTAGAGTTGCGAATGAAAAGTGTCGCGGTTTTATATTACCGTTGCGAAGAAGTAATCGTCGCGTTTGATTTAACGTTGCGAATTATGAAATATCGCGCGTATTCTTGTTAGTATTACTTATCGTTAGTTTCAATTGTTGTAGTTTCTTTCAGATCAGTATTTAAGCATATTCGTTAGCGTTGCGAATTGTGAAATATCGCGCGTGCTCTTGTTAGTATTACTGTTGAATATTTATTTGCTAAATAAATACAACATAGTTTTAACCTAAGTATGTATTTAATTAATGTAGTTGTACAAAACGAAAATGCTGTTCTTAGTTTGACGGTTTTCTGCTAACTGACTAAGACTCGGAAAAAGGCCGAGACGCTCAGGGGGTGCAATAAAAGAGTGTCCTCCTCAGGTAGTACTGACCTTTGCAAGGGAGGGGACAGCATCAATGGATACAAATTTTCATTAAAAATACATGCATGCAATGCTTATTCTCAACGATTACTTATCGTTAGTTTCAATTGTAGTTTCTTTCAGATCAGTATTTAAGCATATTCGTTAGCGTTGCGAATTATGAAATATCGCGCGTGCTCTTGTTAGTATTACTTATCGTTAGTTTCAATTGCCATAGTTTCTTTCAAATTAATATTGAAGCATATTTGTTAGCGTTGCGAATTATGAAATATCGCGCGTGCTCTTGTTAGTATTACTTATCGTTAGTTTCAATTGCCATAGTTTCTTCCAAATTAATATTGAAGCATATTTGTTAGCGTTACGAATTATGAAATATCGCGCGTGCTCTTGTTAACCCTTTCCGGACGGGTGGCGGCAAATAGTCACGCTATTTTTTGAAACTATCAACGCGTGTCAATATTTAAGCCCAGGATTTAAACTGATTCCGTTAATAAATACTTGGCCTGGTAATTAGGGATAAGTTTCGTCTCGTATATGTAACATCGTTATTATTACCGAACCCTCAAACTACTGCGTTTAAACGTTTCCGTCCGCAAAGAGTTAATATTACTTATCGCTAGTTTCAATTGCCATAGTTTCTTTCAAATTAATATTGAAGCATATTTGTTAGCGTTACGAATTATGAAATATCGCGCGTGCTCTTGTTAACCCTTTCCGGACGGGTGGCGGCAAATAGCCACGCTATTTTTGGAAACTATCAACGCGTGTCAATATTTAAGCCCAGGATTTAAACTGATTCCGTTAATAAATACTTGGCCTGGTAATTAGGGATAAGTTTCGTCTCGTATATGTAACATCGTTATTATTACCGAACCCTCAAACTACTGCGTTTAAACGTTTCCGTCCGCAAAGAGTTAATATTACTTATCGCTAGTTTCAATTGCCATAGTTTCTTTCAAATTAATATTGAAGCATATTTGTTAGCGTTACGAATTATGAAATATCGCGCGTGCTCTTGTTAACCCTTTCCGGACGGGTGGCGGCAAATAGCCACGCTATTTTTGGAAACTATCAACGCGTGTCAATATTTAAGCCCAGGATTTAAACTGATTCCGTTAATAAATACTTGGCCTGGTAATTAGGGATAAGTTTCGTCTCGTATATGTAACATCGTTATTATTACCGAACCCTCAAACTACTGCGTTTAAACGTTTCCGTCCGCAAAGAGTTAATATTACTTATCGTTAGTTTCAATTGCCATAGTTTCTTTCAGATCAGTATTTAAGCATATTTGTTAGCGTTGCGAATTATGAAATATCGCGCGTGCTCTTGTTAGTATTACTTATCGTTAGTTTCAATTGTTGTAGTTTCCTTCAGATCAGTATTTAAACATATTTATTAGCGTTGCTATTATCGTAGATTCGTGTATTTTTCACGTAAAGAAAAATCACTTATACACGATTCTATCTTTTCTTTTCTTATCCTGGTATCGAAACAAAATTGTCGCGAGTCAATTCATTCGCGTTACTCGGTCTAATTATTATCGTAGACTTAATTGTTAGTATAGACATTGCTCGAGACAGTCTTGGTGGCGTCATCTAACAATGAATCGGTTACGCGTGTAAATACATCACGTATTCCTTTTTTCAAAGCCGGTTCGTTGCCTTCTGCCGATATAGATAATGTCACAGACGAAGTACCATTGACTAAGAACAGGATAGACCACTTATCCAATACTTTTGTCTGTCACCCGACTTTGGGGCTCATAAGCCCCAAATCCGTTTCCATTTTTACCTTTTCGATTGTCTAAAATGTATCACCTTTGCGTTTGCTCTTACATTTTGTATATTAAAATGCTTTAGAAGTGTTTACATTCTTTGTCAGATAATAAAACGAAAGATGTTCTTCCGAAAAGTCTGAATTTTTAGGTATTCTGAATCGGTATTTCAGAGCATGTGACACGAAGTCCTATAAGATGATCGGTCTATCCTGTACAACGTCTGTGGAAGTACAGGCACAGGATATATCGATTATCTTATGGAACCACAGACGAGGTACAGGATAGACCTATCATCATATGGGACTTCGTGTCACATGCTCTGAAATACCGACCTCGAAAAAAATCCGAGTGTTTCATACGCCCTCTGTAATACTCATAGTTATTATAATTCTTGCATTCACCTTAGCGTATAAAAGATAGGGAAACTTTCTCGATAAACTCTTTTTTGTTTCACTTAAATTCTACTTTTTATGGGAAAAATATGATTATCGAAAGAGAAGCGCACGTTTTACTCGTTCCTGACCAACCCCGAAACATCTATTAAAACGTTTCAAACTTTAACTCGCCGCCATTTTGAAGCTGCATGAACGTTTTCAAAATCCCTGCACCACCATAATCGGTGAACCTTCCCCTTTAAACCACTTTTTGGTTCACATCAATTCGACTTTAGGTTGCCGAGATATCGTCGTCTGAAGAGAAGAGCAGTTTTAAAGAAGGGCGCTATTTTGCGCTCTTAGAAATTTGCTGTAACGATGAATACAATACGTTATACATTTCGCGTAAATAAGAGACACGTTTGCTGTAGCACGGTGTTAGTTTTCGATATAGAGATACATTATACTGGTGAAATGATTAACTTATGCTTTGCACATTTACGTGGCATTACGCGTACAGGCATCGAAATGTAATTTTTTAATGATTAACGATTAGAAAGATGATTAGATCTCGAGATCTAATCGCGAGGGTGCAACGATGTAGGTTTTGCAACGGTATTTTTCTATAACAAACGCTCGACGAACAACGCGCAATATAAACGCGAGGCCGCCACGAAAAGCGCTAATAGAAATATGAAAAAAGAGCAGCCCCAAAGAGTGCTAAACGAAACGGAATTGAGCAACCAGAAAGGCCACTAAAAAATACCAATCATCCACTCGTAAACCTGATGAACGTGTAAGTGAAACATTGTTTGTTTCTCGCAACTAGATATGACTACTTTTCAGAAACGTGAACGCACACTGTCAGGGAACACCCGGGAAATTCTCTCCATGGTCCGCTCCCGAAATTATATATAAAGAATGTAAAAAAAAGGAAAGAATAGCTGATAAAATCCGAACCGGAAGTGCTACTACGATGAATCTACGTGCGTCTTGTAGGGGGAAACGAGCCCTTTATTTTGACTACTCGCCGATCGGAATCGGACGTGCAGAAGCCGAGATAAGTCTACTTTTCTGCAACGTGTACGCGTACTGTCGCTAAATGCTAGGAAACGCTCTCCATGGTCCGCACTCGAAAGTTTATATAAAGAATGTAAAAAAAAGGAAAGAATCGCTGATAAAATCCGAACCGGAAGTGCTACTGTGATGATTGTACGTGCGTTTTGTAGGGGGAAACGTGCCCTTTATTTTGACTGCTGGTTGATCGGAATCGGACACCTAGAAGCCGAGATCTAACAAGCATTTTGAAACGCGGTGGCACACTGACAAGGAACGACCAGGTCGCTCTGCATAGTCCGCGCTCGACGGTATATAAGAAATCCTTTTTTATACAGCGTGATTTTCTCACCGGTAGACCCGATAGCAATAACTCCGCCTAAACCCACAGCAACAATCTTGTTGCCCTCAAAGACGCCGTCTTCATTTTTTGGACTCGGTTTTTCTGTTCACGTGCGTATACGCACACTGTAATTTTGCAGCAGTAGCCGTCGCCGTCGACTCGCCGATGACGGTGACAATAGTATCGTCCTCTCGTGTTTCGGCGGTGGTTATCTCATTTTTATATCTCGTCTTCGTGGTTTAACTTTACAGAGAACGACATAAAGGCGCGTGAAAATAAGTAAGGAGTAACGCGTAGGAATCAATGATAGAAGTGCAATGCATATGAAGATATGCTTGTTCGCACGTTACTTTAAATCGAGCTATTATATATCGCGGCGCGTATATCGGAGACAGTTATTTATCGTAGTGTTTATTCAGAAATCCTATCGTTTTAGAAACGCTGCTGTTTTCGTTTAGCAAGGGGGCCTGGTAGCTCCCTAATGATTTCGTATAAGAATATATGAGGATAGTCTATTCTATGTTTTGTCAGTGTCACTACATTACATCTCAATACATGAACACTATGTTACAAATAACAGCACGACATATTTACAATAAATACAAATGTACGACAATATACAAGATGTTTAGCACGCTCTTTACTAACGCAGTCGCTAGACTGTAACGTGGCGGTACCACATTCGCAAGTCATAGCGACTGAAACGGAAAGAAACGTGTAAAAGAGCAGTGACATAAAAATCACGTTGCTCCTACAAACACTTACGAATGTTTCGGGAACGCGTAGGCGTATTCGCCTACAGATATAGCCGCTGTGTATTGCCACGTGGTAAGATGCACGTACAATAAACATCTCTTTCCGCAAAATATGTTAAAAACATGTAGGAATATTACGCGTGATATTTTACACGTACGACAAACTGAGTCACACGAGCACGAAACTAACAAAGCTTCAACGTAGACCAAATTCGTAACAGTCTATATCATACGATACATAGTTCTCTAATCGATATTAATACAATACTAAAGTAGAAATGCACAGCCTGCAAAACATTAACACAGTCAAAGATACGTGTAACATGCATTTGGAAATCGAAGTCGATCATTCTTGGAAACTGGTATCTGTAAGATGTAATCTAAGATCGAAGCATGTAAACGAAAGTCTAAGGTAAAATATAAACTAAAATGTAAAGGTTACACGTTAATGCGTAGTTCTTAGCTTGGTATCGTTTTCGAGAGACGTTTCATTCTTTGGAAAACGATACCAATTACCAGGTCTCACCACGAGGAGGTGACTACGCGTCGAGACCCACCGAAATCCGTTCTACGCCCTTAAAGTTTCTCGAAGAAACTTTAAGAGAACATAGAATGGATTTCGGTTCACAAAACTGTACAACGATGCTTAACCCTACTGTTGTATTCTGTTTCTAAGATACGCTTTTCGAACTTGGAGCCGACGTACGAATGATAAGAGACTCTACTGACACTTTGTTACAAAGTTAGTGTCTTGCAAAGAGGAATATAACGCGCGAAACTAAGCTCTACTTTACTGTAAGCAACGCTAAGCAAATAGATAAAATCGCGAGCAAAGCAAACACGCACTCCCATGCGCAACAAAACCCTATACTCGCGCGCTCTACCATACCACTCGCACTCACCCGAATCGAAAGCAAAATTCGAACGCGACTTACACGAGTCTACGAAATCGCTTAGGAGACCGAGATGAAGTTGCGCTGCTCCGCGGAGGAAATAGCGACCTAATAGTCGGATCGCAAGAAACTAAACGTTGAGGGCAGTAGCGGACCACTGATGCCGTCTGAACGAAGACGTATCCCCTGCGACAAACAGAAGGCCATACTGCGTACCCGCGGTAAAGATGCTTACGATCCAGCCTACAGGGCCTTACACCCCTATCGGGTACTTTCGATAGGGGCTGCAAGTCCTCGCATTGCAAACGCCGCTCCAACTCGACTCGCAAGCGATCTCAAAGACTCGAGGCGCGAACGAACGTTGATCGCGATTCGGAATGAGATTGAAATCGTATGACAGAACGACTTACCAAGCATAGAGTCTGATTGTCCATGACTACCCTCGAACAGCGCGCCTGTTTGAGAGCGAGTGCGTGGAGAATGGATATCGTGTACTGTAAACAAATGTTAAGGCTTTTTGGCTCCAAGTTAGATAGCCGTCGTAGAACAAAATACACGCACAGTAATCGAGGTACACGTTACTTTGACTAGATGTAAGTATCGAGACGCTCTTCCAACTTACAGCCATATTACGTACAGCAAATATAAAAATCGCGAGCAAAGTAAAAACAATTCACTATCTCTCGAAAGAACCAACGAGTTTCGCGACGCACTCCCATGCGCAACAAAACTCTACACTCGCGCGCTCTATCACGCGATTCGCACTCACGTCGAATCGGAAGCGAAATTCGAACGCGACTTACACGAGTCAAAGAAAACGCTTTCGAGATCGAGGTGCAGTTGCGCTGCTTTGCGGAGGATCTAGCACAGGCTAATAGTCGGATCGCAAGTGCCCCAAACCCTAATGGCAGGAATAAAGTACAGAGCCAGCATTACCTAGAAACTACTGCAGCTGCAACATAGGGTTACCAAACCCTTACGTTCCAGCCTACAGGCCCTGACCCCCTATCGAGTACCTGCGACAGGGGTTGCATAATCCTCGCATCGCAAACGCCACTGCACCTCGACTCGAAAGAGATTTCAACGACTTCGAGGCGCGAACGAACGTCGATTACGATTCGGAATAAGATTGAGATCGTATGACAGAACGACTTACCAAGCATAAAGTTCGATTGTCCATGTCTACCCTCGAACAGCGCGCTTGTTTGAGAGCGAGTGCGGGCGAGGATCTCGAAGGGATCGAGCGATTGAAAATTGATAAGCGCGAGCAATAATGGGATGATGGATATTATGTACTGCAATAGGGAAGTTGAGGCTTTTTGGCTGCAAGTTGGACAGCGATCGTTGAACAAAATTTACGTCGACTAGATATAAGTAGCTTATATGTACTTAAAATTAGACGCACGCCGCTTACGATGAATCTTCTTTCGATGACTTCTTGTTGAAAATTATTCTTAAAGTATTTCTTAAAGGTACTGAATATTCGCGCGAAAAATAATTTGTTTCTCGAAGAAACTTTAACAGTACGTAGAATAAATTTCGGTTCACAAAACTGTACAACGATGCTTAACCCTACCGATGTATTCTGTTTCTAAGACACGCTTCTCCAACTTAGAGCCATATTACGAAAAGCAAGAGACTCTACTGACACTTTGTTACAATGTTAGTGTCTTGCAAAGAGGAATTTAATACGGTAAACTAAACTCTACTTTACTTTGTACGCAACGCTAATTCTTTGAACATTCGCCCGGAAGTGGGCGATGAAAAGCAAATATAAAAATCGCGAGCAAAGCAAACACAATTTACTATCTCTCGAAAGAACCAACGAGTCCCGGAACGCACTTGCATGCGCAACAAAACTCTATACTCGTGCGCTCTATCGTGCGACTCGCACTCAGCCGAATCGAAAGCGAAATTCGAACGCGACTTACACGAGTCAAAGAAATCGCTTTCGAGACCGAGGTGTAGTTGCGCTGCTTTGCAGAGGATCCAGCACAGCCTAATAGTCGGATCGCAAGAATCCCTCTACATCGAGGGCAGTACATAATGACCACTGATACCGTCTAACAGAAAGTTAACATTACGTTAACCCCAGCAGCAAACAGAAGGCCGCACTGCGTACCCGAGACAGAGATGCGTACGATCCAGCCTACAGGGCCTTGCACCCCTATCGAATTGCTTCGATAGGGGCTGCAGATCCTCGCATCGCAAACACCACTGCACGTCGACTCGAAAGCGATTTCAACGATTCGAGGCGCGAACGAACGTCGATTGCGATTAGGAATGAGATTGAGATCGTATGACAGAACGACTTACCAAGCATACAGTTCGATTGTGCATGACTACCCTCGAACAGCGCGGCTGTTTGAGAACGAGTGCGTGGCGAGAATCTCGAAGGGATCGAGCGATTGCAAATTGATTAACGCGAGCAAGAATGGGATGAAAGATATTATGTACTTTGAAAGAGAAGTTAAGAGAAGTTAAGGCTTTTTGGCTCTAAGTTGTCGAGCGATCCTAGAACAAAATGCATGCACAGTAATCGAGGTACAAAATACTCTGACTAAATATACGTAGCTTATTCTAACTTAGAATTAGACGCACGCATCCCACGATGAATCTTCTTTCGCTGATTTCTTGTTAAAATTCTTCTTAAAATTCTTGAATCTTCGTAACGAAGTTAATCTGTTAAAGTAAAATTAGTAGGCCACGCAATAAATTAATAAAAGGCAAAAATAATTAATAGAATAGAATGTAGGTACAAGAAACGAGAAATAAAGTAAAATGTTAGCAGAATAAAATGTAAGCAGAGTGACATTTAAACAGAATGAAATATATAAATTATTAGAAGACAAACGTAATTAATAAAACAGAATGTTGATACAACGAAACAGAGACAAAGTAAAATGATAGCAGAATAAAATATGAGAAGAATAACATAAATAAAATGAAACATAAATAGAATAACGTAATAAAAGTTAGTGGTAGCACCTGCAATACAATCATACATGCACAGATATATGTGTATCGAACGTAATGGGTTAAATTTAATCTTGAATCTAAGAGAAATTAGTATTAGGTGGGTGGTGGGTGGTGGGTGGTGGGTGGAAGGTGGTGGGTGGTAGGTGGTGGGTGGTGGGTGGTAGGTGGTTGGTGGTGGGTGGTGGGCTATCCCCAGTGGTCATCTCTGGTCATCATCTAACTAAAAATTAAATCTGTGATATACAGATTCGATCCGATCCCTTCGGGAGCACCTGAAACAATAAGAGCGCGCGTCGCTCTCCCGCTGCTTATATATGCGAGGAGATGTCACGTGACTCCCCTTCTTCGGATCACGCGTGAGAAGAGACCTTTCTCAATTTTTCACTAGTTTTCTAGTACAATATGATTAGATTTATTAATTTTTATATCTTTATTATACGTTTGCGCTCTGAGGAATTTATTGTAACAATAAATACAATACGTTAAACATTTCGTTACGTAACAGCGTAATATTAAAATAATTTAAAGAGTATACGAGATACACCATGAGATTGATTTGTTAATGCTTTTTAATTCACCGATATTGTAAATGGTCGAACGTATATAAAAACTGTATATCCTACCATATTTAAATTGTTACGGATATTATAGTTTTAATTCTTATCACTTGCAGCGCTGCACATTTATTTCATGCTTAACCGTTAACGTTGGACGTGACACGAAAATGGTAATGGGGCTCATGAGCCCCAAAACCGTGTGACAAACAAAAGCATTGGATGAGTGGTCTATCCTGTTCTTAGTCAATGATGGAACTTCGTGTCGCATGCTATGAAATACCGATAACATAAAAATTGAGACTTTTCGGAAGAATATCTTTCGTTTTATTATCTGACAAAGTATGTAAACACTTCTAAAGTATTTTAATATACAAAATGTAAGAGCAAACGCAAAAGTTATACATTTTAGACAGTCGAAAATGTAAAAATGGAAACGGATTTGGGCCTCATGAGCCCCAACTTCGGGTGACAGAGGAAAGCAGTGGATAAGTGGTCTATCCTGTTCTTAGTCAATGATATTGTGTCAGTTGAGCTACGGATGGTACTCATGGTGTGCACTGTGAATGTTATCGATGGTCGTCGGCAAGAAGAACGTCTGTGGTATCGTCATAAGCTGCCAACGTGGAATCAGAGCGAAAGACAAGCATTTACTTGATAATTTCATTAACTAACAATAGGTACAAAATAGACCACTTATTTATGGAAAACATCATAAATTTCAAAGTGAACCGTGTTACAATAATCATTTCTTCAGATCTATAATAACGCGTATAGAAGTACGTAAATACTTTATACGAATTGAAATTCTATCATCGAATTGTCTACAACTCGAATTTAATTTATGGGATTTTGTTCAAATTGAAATATGTTGTAGTCTATGCAACTTTCGAACACTTACTCCTTTATAATTAGAAGAACAATATGGAAACTGAATTCAACTCAATATAGAATTCAATATAGAAACTGAAACTTAAATTCATAAGAATTCTTTTAAGAACCCAATTGTTTTGCAAAAATCAGTTAAAAAAAATTGCTGAATTTTTTCGTACAAAAAGCAATAAGATAGATAATCGCAGAGACAAATATTCAAAGTGTATCGAATAGCAATATCTGATTCTAAAGTTTATTGCATAATTTCATGTTTACAATTAGCTTTTGCTTATTATTTGTTCATCAACTTTCTCATATTTGTCTGAAATATTTATCTCGGTTATTTTATCGACATAAGTAGAAGATGAATGACAAATCTATGGGGAAAAGTATCGGTTGGATTAATTGTGAAATTACACAACGTCGTCCTAGAGCCGCAGATTTGTTGCAAAATCGCGAAATAACGAGCAACGTCGGCAATGAAAATTGCAGGTTTCGGACCTCAAATCAAGTCGAAGTGCCTCTCGATCTCGTCGAGACTTTAATTTCGCGATCGAGCAATCCTTCGATATTTTTAACTCGTCCCCAACTCGATTTCTTTCTATTTACCAACTACTCGAACGTTTCCTTTCAATGTCTCTTGAAGCTCAATCGTGGGCGGTTTTTAATTCTTGACAAAATGAATATCCTACGCTTTGGATACGATATCGTTAAAAAAAAATAAACCGTTCGATAGTGCTTCTCGTTCGTTCAACATAACATGAAATTCATTTAGCGTTAATTACAAAAGTGGTCTATATCTCGAAACGAGAAATATATATACGACTAAGACCACTTTCATAATTATGGCCACGTATATCGTGTATATTATTCATTCTTACACTACAACGTTGCATAATTTTATTCAAGTGGATGTTTCACGGATGCCAGAAATGGATTTAGCACAGTCAAGTTTGAAATCCAAATGCTTGGAAATTCGAACGCTTATCAATCGTTTCTCGAATCGTGAAAAATCTAACAATAGGTGTCGCAGTTTTACTTTGAGTCACCATAGATAAATTCGAAGTCGTTTCCTCGGTGCTTTTATTTCTCTAGCGCACAACTCGATGGTTTTCACGTGTCCTGTGTTCAATTGTTCGAATCGCGTCAATTGTTACGACACACGAAGAAGCGATCTTCGATTTACATCTGTCTATAAATTCGTTTCTTCGCTGACCAAGTTGATTGCAGCAACTCTCTTTTCGTGGTTCGTGTCGTTGGGCAAACTCCGATCCGTCGGTTGACGAAACCAATTTAGATCCGCGACTCGTCTCTTTATATCGTTAGCGATGCTTCTCGTTACTCGCATACTTTGTGCCTTTGCCATGAAAGGGAACGAGCGATTCGAGACCCTTGCAGATGCCAATAAGACGCGGCGAAGCATCGTTTTAACGTGCAACGATTACTAACGCCGCTGGCGTTCGTTACCGATTAAAGCGCGAAACATCGGTATTTAACTCATTCACTGTGCAAAACGTACAGCGAGTGAAAAAAGTATCCCTACACTGTGGATCGTTCGCTTTTATTGGGGATATCTTTCTCGAAGCAGTGTTGAGTTCGAATCTATTCGTCGAGTACAGTTTAAGAATATTAGCATCAGAAAATTCTTAAGCAACTCGTTCAAAATTGCACGTAGTTCTTTCGTGTTTAATGTGTGCTTCGTGTCGTTAATCATCACCGAGTACTTTTTATATAATATAACAATTAGCAATTTCTTAACCGTGCAAAATGCCAAAGGAAAAGGGCAATATTAGAAGAAGATTTTTGTATTTAATATAGTAGAAGTTTTCAATGAAGATTTGTAATAGATCATAGGATAAGTTAGTATTATAAAATGTAGAGTTTAGTAATTAGTTAAATTAGAGAGATACGTAAAAAGGTATATGAGCCGTTATTTTTTAAAGTGGTATAAATCCATTTTTGGAAAAGAATTAGTTAATGGTAATTTTTAGTAACATATAGATATGCACTTTTTATTCCATTAAATATCTCGATGTATGAAAAAAATAGACTTATACCACTTTCAAAAATAACGGCTCGTATATTGCAAACTCGAAGTTATTTTAAATTCGGCTAGGCAAGAGTTGCAATAAATGAAAAACAAATTTACTAACTTGTCGTTATATAAATGACGTTTGAAGAATTATTTTAACGACAACGTAACATTTTAATGCTTTACGCTTCGGATTGGTTGATTCGCGAGTAACTCATCTCGCAGACGATGTTTGTATTTCTGATTATATAAATGATATTCAGCGACGGCCACGCAAATGTCGCAGCGCAATCAAAGGGTTAAAATTGGCAATTGTAAATACAGAAAAAAGATTCCGAAAAGAGACGTGAATTGGTATGCAAACCCATGGTCCACTTATGTAACATTATGCAACGTGTGTACAAAAGTTTTAGTATTGACTTTTGGCGACTTGATTGCCTCCAAATTATTTCCAACTGTCAGTAGAATGGATAAGAAATATCCACCAATAATTTGGGACCCAAGACGATGCCGTTTATTTCGATTGATAATTAATTCATTTGTAACCCATTTTAGGAATCGCTTATAATAGATTTCGACTTCATTTTGCTAGTCAATATCAAATTTTTCGAACGAATGTCATTCATTTCGCTTACTAGGAATAAAAGAAAATCCTTAAAAACTATTTTTCCTAAGGATATCGATAAAAGTAACGAATGCCATACTTAAAAAAATCGTTTATTTTAAAAAGGCTATGTAATATATTTCTAGCTTTCGTTTTAATTCTAAGTTTTAAGTCTAATGATGTAGGTTCACCATTGCTCGTGATTTTCTTAAAAATTCCCTAAAACTTAGAAATTACGACAAAAGTAAATGTTCAAAAGTAAGAGAGCTTAAAGACGTGCTATCTTAAAACGTTTCCCAGTAAAAAAAATCCACGAACGTGAAAGGAAATTGTTACTCACATCGCGAATATTAATTTTCAATCATTGAAAAAAGTTACAAGTATAAAACAGAAAGTGATTCCAAATGTTTGCTCACTGAAGTAAGGTAAATGACTCGCGTACTGTCACTGTTTCTATGACTCTTAATATATGTGCAAATTGTTTCTATTTGATCGAAAAGTTTTCAAGTGACAGTACGAAGGACATTGGACTTTATCGTATCGTTTCAATTACGTATTAATGAATTTATTATACGCTCCAATTTAGAACGATCTTTATATTAACAACGTTCTAAAATAGTTGAATAAAGTTACGCGTCGTGAACCTTAACCCTTTGCGGACGAGAACTAGTAACACTTGTGAGACTATCTAGTTTTTAATTCCACGACTTTGAGTTTTCACGCTTTTCAGTTCCAAACCATTTCATTTCCAACGATTCCAAATGTTTATTATTACGTTAAGTATTCATTGCATTAAGTTTCGTGCTTTAATAGTCGACATGGGTTCGGAAGGCCAAAAAATGATTAGGCGACTATTCGTCGACGCTCGTCCGCAAAGGGTTCAATTTCGCAATACGTGGTACATCTACCCTAGAATAAAAGAAAAAAGACAAATTGTTAACACGTTTGACCCTGGCCTCCTCCGTTTCTTACCGTAACTTTCAACCGTTATTGTTTCAAAACTAATCGATCACCGGGGGAGTAATTTATCTTGCCGGTAAACGGATTACAACAGTGAACCACGTTTGCAAAAGTTACGACGGAAAGGAAACGTGGTCAGCTGGTCCCCGTACATTATTATCTCGCGCACGTTGCCCGTACGATTCCTCCGCACGGTTATCGCGGATCCTTGTAAATTATTCCGCCTGTGTACTGAAAGACGGATGTCCTTTAACTTATGGATATTGATGAGGGACGTTCCAGCAGCGTGAGCCATCCCGTTGACGTTTGACGCATGTTGCCTGCATAAAATGGCCGCGACTGGACGTCATCCGCGCGATGCAGCCACCCGTTAAATTATAATCTGAATTATGGGCCAGCTCGCCTACCGAATATCAATCGTTCGACAGACTCCGTGCCTTCTTCCTCTTCCTCTATTAAACCTTCTTCCTTTTCCTTTATTAAACCTTCTTCCTTCCTAAAAAAGAAAAGGAGCCTCCGAAATATTTCCTAATTCAACGAACGCTTCCCCTTAAGCTTCCGCTCGAGTCAAATTTATTTGTTTATCTATTCGTGTACGGGTACATAGAATTTATTAAATAGCAAACGATTTATGTAATTAAATTGGACTGAAATTTAGAGAGGTTTAAGTATGCTGTTTTAGAATCAAGCGTATTAGTAGAATTAGAAATTATTGTAGGATTAGGCGTTTTAATCTGTTTCGCGAACGGAACAAAATGATATAGGGTTATTCGAAATAGACTATAGGAATACTTACCTTCTATTTTTTTCTTTCCCTTTATGCTTTATCAGTGTCTAATTAGTTTTTTTTATTTCTATTATCTTAGTTCGTTTTCGTTTTCAATTTTTATTATTTTCACCTCTATTTTACTAATAAATATGAAGTTTCGCGGATATTTTCATTGAACATCCTAAAGGTACTTTTGGATAAGCCTTTAGTTATCCACTGAAATATTGAGTATTTGTTATTACTATGATACTACATCGAATGCGAAACACTGGTGAAATATTAATACGTAATTCTTACCTAGTAATCGTCAATCTCGCAATCGTAGAAATTGAAATAGAATAAATTCATATTTATTGCAAAATACAAATACATTGCAATGTTTAAATGTTTATGGTTCAAATGTCGATCGATAAGGATTTATCAGGATTCGTTATATAATAATATTTGGAAGTTCGTTTTAATAGCAACGCAACATTTTCAAGTCAATTTATACATAAGTAACTATAGCATAGTACAGTCTAATAAAATGACGATTATCAGAGAAGAGAACGACATAAAGAATATGTTTCGTAACATTTTCATTTCAAACAGACAAAATTTAGAGAAAATGTAACAATAGCAGAAATAATAATTTACAGGTGCGCAGCTGTAGCACCAATGAAATTAGAACGTAATCACGATAATTAATTACAATGGAATGATTAAATTTGAGTAGATAGAATGCAATATTTTTCCCATCATTTTTTTTGTACTATTATTTAGTTTTTCCAAAATTTCATCGTCTATTTCATTCCACGATTCAATTGCAGTTTCTTTTTAGCTGCGAAATGCTTCAAAATTCTTGCGTGTGCGAATTATTCTATCGGATTTTTATTTGAGAAGCATGTTGGCCATTTCAATAAGTTAATGTTGAACGTTTCGAACCATTGCAGTGCAAATTTATTCAGAGCCTTGATTTTCAAAGCCTTGGCATCTTTATTAATTCGAAATCTCGATTTCTCTACCTTTTTCAAGCGACAAATCGGCTTCATAAACGCGAAAATCGTGAAGGTTTCGAATATTAAAACCGCATCCAATTTTTCACAAATAAACATTGAATCTAACCAAATTCCAAAGCCTCAGAATTAATTCGCACACCTAATAAGAATCCTAAAAATTCTCTAAAATCGTAACGGTGTCATAGTTACGCTCCGCGGCGTCTATTCGATGTAAAACGTTTGCCGAGAATAGTATTCCAAGCCCAAGGCGATTCAACGATTATTATTATAAAAGCTGATCTCTAAAGAAGAAAAAAAAAATAAAGTATCTAAAACATCCGCCTATAAAACCGTAAAGTTACGTTTGGTCAAAGACTCTCCTTTCTCGGAAACGGTTCGCGTATGCGAATTAACGTGGTATGAAATTAAAAGGAGCTGTTTTTTCTTTAAATTGATGATCGAAAAAAAGGCGGGTAACGACGGGAAGTGGGACGAAAAAAAGGCTTAAAAATTGCGGGTCGCTGGTCGAGGAAGTCAGCCGATGTACACACGCGAACGTTCACAACCTTGATAGGGCATTGCCCCAGCATCTCTCTGTCTCCAGACGAGAGAATACGTGCTCGTCGGATCTTCAGGAGCCAGGAGAATTCTCTTGACGGCTTGAAAACGCGCCGCCGCGCCTCGCGACGGCCTAGAAAGTGGAAAAATAATCGTTTACAACGCGATACACGCGTCACGGGCGAACGTTTCTCGCAGTTGTGTTTCGCGTGCTGTTCTATCAAAATTTTCATCAACATTCATGCGGCGGCTGATCGTGTCAGACGAGTCGTGTCTTTCGCGCCAGCTGCAGGATAATAAAGATTCCCACACAACGATACAATGGGCTACATACGTGTGACGTAACGTGCTATGCGCAGGCTGTTAGCACTGTCGACGGAAAGCTTGGAACCACTAGAATTTCTCGAGGTACAGCGCGGAATCCGTTCCGCGTTACCGAATCAAAATTAACTATTTTAGAGGTGCAGATGCACGCGATCGGTAGCAGAAGTTTACGTACGGTTGCAGATAAAATTGAGCGGACACTTTTGAACGCAATGATGGCTGGAGAACGGCTACTGTTCAATGTACCTAACTATTAACTCAAGCCTTTGGATTTCTAAGCGTTTGAATTTCCAAGCCTTTGGATTTTTAAGATTTTGGGTTTCTAAGTGTTTGAATTTCCAAGCTTTTGAATTTCTAAGCGTTCGAATTTCCAAGCCTTTGGATTTCTAAACGTTTGAATTTACAAGCCTTTGGATTTCTAAGATTTTGGGTTTCTGAGCGTTTGAATTTCCAAGCTTTTGGATTCCTAAGCGTTTCAATTTCCAAGCGTTTCAATTTCCAAACCTTTGGATTTCTAAGATTTTTGGTTTCTAAGCGTTTGAATTTCCAAGCCTTTGGATTTCTAAGATTTTGGGTTTCTAAGCGTTTGAATTTCCAAGCTTTTGGATTCCTAAGCGTTCGAATTTCCAAGCCTTTGGATTTCTAAGATTTTGGGTTTCTAAGCGTTTGAATTTTCAAGCCTTTGGATTTCTAAGATTTTGGGTTTCTAAGCGTTTGAATTTCCAAGCCTTTGGATTTTTAAGATTTTGGGTTTCTAAGCGTTTGAATTTCCAAGCTTTTGGATTCCTAAGCGTTCGAATTTCCAAGCGTTTCAATTTCCAAGCGTTCGAATTTCCAAGCCTTTGGATTTCTAAGATTTTGGGTTTCTAATCGTTTGAATTTCCAAGCTTTTAGATTCCTAAGCGTTCGAATTTCCAAGCTTCTCGATTTCTAATCGTTCGAATTACCTATTTACTTAGATTGCAGATTACCCCGTGTAATTTGTAGGTAATGAATCGGTAATTAACAAAGATTGTCGTAAGTGATTTTCTTGGATTACGAAAAGTTAGGGTTGCTATCTTCTCGGTTCTGCTATCTTGTCAGCGACTCGCAACGCGTTTGGTATGCGTAATCGTCGAAGGAAGCTACGTGGAAAGTCTAAAAATATTAGAAGAGAGATGACTGCGGTTGAGATGGACAGTCAGGAAGCATTAGCCGATGTTCTCCGCGTTGCTTTCTCCGAAAGACCTTTCTTCCATGCGTGAAAGCGATGATTGCCCTTAGAATTCCTTTCTCGTCGCTCTCGATTTCCATCATTCACTTCTATCGATCTCACGACAGCGCAAAACATAGATACATTATTCTGCGAACGAGTAGAGAATTGCTAGATGAAATGCAAGGGCGATACTCTTCGAAATTATTAAATATATTATTCGACAGATTACAGAGAACTTATTCGTAATTATTTAAAAAATTGGGAGAAACAATTGTGGCGATACTATTCGAAATTATTGAAAATATTATGCGACAGAATATAGGGATATTGCTTGAAGTTACTAGAAAATTAGGGGTCAAAATATAGTAGCGATATTATTTGCAATTATTCAAAATATTATTGCAGAGAATATTGGGATATTGTCGCGAAATTATTAGAAAATTAGAGGACTGAATATAGTAGCGATATTATTCGAAATTACTAAGAAAATTGGGAGACACAATTGTGTTGATACTATTCGAAACTATTGAAAATATTATGCGATAGGATATAGGGATATTGCTTGAAGTTACTAGAAAATTAGGAGTCAAAATATAGTAGCGATATTATTTACAATTATTCAAAATATTATTGCAGAGAATATAGGGATATTGTCGCGAAAATATTAGAAAATTAGAGGACTGAATATAGTAGCGATATTATTTGAAATTACTAATAAAATTGGGAGACACAATTGTGTTGATACTATTCAAAACTATTGAAAATATTATGCGATAGAATATAGGGATATTGCTTGAAGTTACTAGAACATTAGGGGGAAAAATATAGTAGCGATATTATTTGCAATTATTCAAAATATTGTTGCAGAGAATATAGGGACATTGTCGCGAAATTATTAGAAAATTAGAGGACTGAATATAGTAGCGATATTATTCGAAATTATTAATAAAATTGGGAGATACAATTGTGGCGATACTATTCGAAATTATTGAAAATATTATGCGACAGAATATAGGGATAATGCTTGAAGTTACTAGAAAATTAGGAGGCAAAATGTAGTAGCGATATTATTTGCAATTATTCAAAATATTGTTGCAGAGAATATAGGGACATTGTCGCGAAATTATTAGAAAATTAGAGGACTGAATATAGTAGCGATATTATTCGAAATTATTAATAAAATTGGGAGATACAATGGGGCTATACTATTCGAAACTATTGAAAATATTATGCGACAGAATATAGGGATATTGCTTGATGTTACTAGAAAATTAGGGGGCAAAATATAGTAGCGATATTATTTGCAATTATTCAAAATATTATTGCAGAGAATATAGGGACATTGTCGCGAAATTATTAGAAAATTAGAGGACTGAATATAGTAGTGATATTATTCGAAATTACTATAAAAATTGGGAGACACAATTGTGTTGATACTATTCGAAACTATTGAAAATATTATGCGATAGGATATAGGGATATTGCTTGAAGTTACTAGAAAATTAGGGGGCAAAATATAGTGGCGATATTATTTGCAATTATTCAAAATATTGTTGCAGAGAATATAAGGACATTGTCGCGAAATTATTAGAAAATTAGAGGACTGAATATAGTAGTGATATTATTCGAAATTATTAATAAAATTGGAAGATACAATGGGGCTATACTATTCGAAACTATTGAAAATATTATGCGATAGAATATAGGGATATTGTCGTGAAATTATTAGAAAATTGGCCGCAAAACTTTTGGCTTTCACTGTACGCGACTAACAAGTGCAAATACTTTTTTTTGTAACCACAGTAAAGATCGCAAGCGTGAAACGTTATTAACATCAATTAATGCCCCATCGAACGCAACGCGTTCTCGACTAAAATACCGAGTAATTGTTGGAAAAATCCGAGGAGATTGATGTTCGTCGTATGAAACGACGACTAAAGCGAAGGTTTCTCGAGGCAAAATCGAAACGATTATTCAGTTATGCACAGTGAAGCAGCGAAGTGGGGGGAAGGGGAAGGCACGAACGATGTCTAGGACGCGTCTTCGCGAGTTTTTCAGTCAAATCACGCGCAAATGGCGGACGTGTCGAAGGCAGCTGGCCAGAGGAGACAGATTTCTCATAGCTAAGCCAGAGCATCTCTCGAAACGTTCAAATTACGTAATTCGTACTGATGTTCGCCAACGCCGTAAAAAGAACGCACAATCTTACTCATCTTCCACTTTCGCAACGAATAATTTCACGTTTAAGGCATTGCGAACGCGAATCGTCCACTCGAATTCAAATCAATGCTAATCGATCGAAATCGACTTTCAATCGTTTCGCGTAAATATGGTAGATGCACTAATGAACCATTAACCCTTTGCACTACGATTATTTTATTACCTACGTACGTTAATATTAGCCGGTTACTGTTTTTATATCATTTAACTTACAAATTATTCAAATGTTGTTAACGATTTTTACTTAAGAACCTCCAATCTTGCAAGACCAAGCTAAAATTTGAATTCAAATTAAAGAACACTCTCGGTAATATCTGGTTTTGTTGAATCTAAGCCATAATTCATAGAACGAGTGTAACTCGTTATAGTAGGCCAAGGGGTTAACTGTATTTTCATGTGCATTCTTCGTCGAATTTGTCAAATGATTATGTTAAAGTGTTCGTAATATTTCGATCGCCTACTACGTATATTGGTGCATCTAGCCTTGCATAAGATTGGCACGTAAAACGACAGTTTCACGCGTTTGGTATTCGAAGTCGAAGAACGTAGGTACGCCATTAAGACCATAATCGGCGGTAATAACAATTAAATCGTCCCACGTGGGAATCGATCGAATATTCCACGCGCGAATAACTCGGAACGATTAGAGCTGAGTAAGGTGTTGAATAGTTTACAATTCTAGTTCGCCACGGCTAGATGAATCATTCGATCGAGTCGATCGCAAACGGGGGGGAGGGGAAAAGGAAAAAAGAAAAAAAATGGTAAGCGACGCGTTTAAACGGCGAACGAAGCGATTCGTCTTTCTATCACCTCGCCAATGCCACGAAACACCTGCAAACACCGAGATTGCAGATCCTTTCGCGGAGGAATTCCCCTTTTTCCGAGGAATATTCTCAATCGAATTTTCTTCCTTGGAATATTTTATGCAACGACGCATCGGGGTTAATTGTTTGCAAAATGTTTAATCGATTGCAACTCGCTTCGCTTCGCTACGGAGACACTCGTAAATCGTGTCGAAAGTTACGCTTCAAGTTTCCTTAATCCCTAACTTTGTAATAATATTCTTATTGAGGATCTTTAAATTAGATCGACTCAATCGTTTGCAGAAAAGAAACGTTTATTAATAAAAAAGTGAATTACAAAATACGAAGGTGAAACCTTTCGGTGAGAACTGTTACACACACAGGGTTGTCGCAAGACTGTTTAAAAAAGGCGAAAAACAGTTGGTATATATAGTGTCGCCAAACGAACCCATGGCTTTTATGGCCTGACCTGAGCGTACGCCAAGCGGTGAAAATCGCAGCAGAAAATTACAAATTCAAAATACAATCTCAATAATTCTTTAATTATATATTATAACAGTATTCTTTAATGAACTTCAATCGACTTCGTTTCGACTTGCAAGACTGTACTATTGAGAACTGCTGAGTACAAAATACGCGTAATAAGTTAATGTTTTTCATTCGACTCGACTCGGTGTTACAGTAGAAGATAGCCAACGATCTATTAAAAAATAAGATTCGAAACATTTGTTAGTCAAAGGGTTAATTCCATGTTAACTGATTCGATACTCGTTTCTTTTGAAATCGAAGGAAATTTCTTCTTTTCGAAATACGTAACACATTAAGTTCTCACGGAAAATTATGAAAGTGCATTGCAGCTGCTGTTACGTCATATTATTAACAATAGTTTGAAAATAGGGTTGTTATTATTAACCCAATGCTGCATAGTTATTTCGTACCATAAACAAATATTTATTGTATTTTAATAATCAAATTTATAATTTTGATAATAACGATGATTATAAATAATTGGGTTAGCTGTTAGCTATTGAAACACTGCAATAATGTAACTAGTTTTTAGAGAATGATCTTTTTCCCAAAACAGTCGAGGGATACTCTGATCAATTTTTGTTCGGTGCATTTTATTCCTATTCAACGAAACGTTCGTCGAGCCAAAAGCAAGTATACACCTCGCAAAAATGGGAATTATAGCGTATAATTAACTATAATTCCATAGTATTGATTATAGTGGAAATGAGATTACGGTATAATTATAGTGGAAACGAAATTACGGTAAAATTATAGCAAATAAATGAATATTGCGTAATGGTAGTACAATTATATATAATACTATTTACGATAAATAGATTATAGTATAATTACGATATAATTGTAGAATAATTCCATTTTCTTAAAGTGCATCGAATGTCACTGTACGGTGAAGCAATAGTAAATTAAACTAAATTGTGAATGCAGCGTATTTTTATAGTATTTAGTCCATAAATCACAAGTGAGGCTAGTCATTATAATTCAAACGTATAAAATATAAATAAAAGCTCAAAACTCGGTTCAAAACTACTTTTCAATTGCTCTCTGAATGCGTTATACTGCGCGCGAATTATTACAGGAAACTAATTTGGTAAGTTTCCAAGCTCTGTTAAGTACAGAATCCAATCATCAATGATACGTAATAATTGCCAGAAAAAATCAAGAAAATTCAAGGCAAAGAATTATGCTTCTCGTCGACTTTGCAGACGCGAAGAAATGAAACGGAAATATAGAGTCGCCCTTTTAAAGCCACGTCTTTCAAGACTATTTTAGAACATTAACCAAGCTTGTGTCCAGTTTCTATTGAAGGGGAAAATGACTGGAGCCAGCGATCTTTGAACAATGGCGAAGAATACAGAGTCGGAGAGAAGCATTGAAATGCATTGGCTGGTTTCGAGCTCTCTGTTCTCTCCGTAGGCCATTATACAAGCTGGTCTGCCAGCAACGGCACATTTCATTACCTCCTTTGTTGTCGATAAGGTGCGAAAAAAAATTGTCAAAGCAAAAGTTGAATGCATTCGTGGAATTTGAATGGCGAGCGCGGCTACGATTAGTTACGGGAGATACCTTTGCTGGACTGGTAGGCTCTTAAAGCGATTTGTTAGTCACGTTCGTGGGTGTGTTAGGGTTATTTTAGTTTAAAATGAAAGATCTTAGAATCAACTTGGGAATATTCCAATTGCTTTGACTTAAAAATACGTTGCAGATATAAATAGTAATGTTACAATTGCGGGATTGGTATTTATAGGAAAGATTGTTTGGGTTTCAAGTTAGAGATATTGCAAATGCAAATAGTAGCTAATATTAAAATTAGAAAATTAATAATTATAGGAGAAAGTGTGGAGACTTCAAATTAGAAATATTCCAAGTATAAATAGTAGATAGTATTAGAATAGGGAAATTAATATTTATAGGAAACATTTTGTTGATTTCAAATTAGAAATATTCTGAATATAAATAGTAGATAATGTTCAAATTGGGATATTAATAATCATAGGAAAAATTGTTTAGGTTTCAAATTAGAAATATTGCAAATGTAAATAGTAGACAACATTAACATTGGGAAATTAATAATTATGGGAAAAATTGTACAGGTTTCAAATTATAAATATATCAAGTATAAATAGTAGACGACATTTAAATTGGGAAATTAATAATTATGGGAAAAATTGTACAGGTTTCAAGTTAGAAATATATTAAGTATAAATAGTAGATAACATTAAAATTGGGAAATTAATAATGATGGGAAAAATTGTTTAGGTTTCAAAGTAGAAATATTGCAAATGTAAATAGTAGCTAATATTAAAATTAGGAAATTAATATTTATAGGAAAAATTGCATAGGTTTCAAATTAGAAATATATCAAGTATAAATAGTAGACGACATTCAAATTGGGAAATTAATAATTATGGGAAAAATTGTATAGGTTTTAAATTAGAAATATTCTGAATATAAATAGTAGATAATATTCAAATTGGGATATTAATAATCATAGGAAAAATTGTACAGATTACAAATTAGAAATATATCAAGTATAAATAGTAGATAACATTAAAATTGAGAAATTAATAGGATAGGAAAAATTGGATAGATTTCAAATTAGAAATATTCCAAACAGAAGTAGTGGACAATCTTAATTAACATCGTATCGAATAGAAAGCTTTTATTCTTTTATATTAAAAAATTACTTGTCAACATTTTTGGCGCTTATATCGTTTACCACTTCATTTCCTCGCGTATTATGTAATTCATAAAATCATAATTCATATAATTTGATAACCAATAAAATATGGGCCGTATAAATATAAATTCAAACAAGCCACCATTTATTTTCATTTAAATGAACTAAATTTAGTATTAAAACAGTGATTCTTCTATAATAAAAACGAAATCCTTAATCGAACGCTTTTTTGTCTTCTTATTAGTTTAGGTATAGAAAGTAACATATATCGAATATCGTTGTTTGTTTTTGCATTCAATCAAAAGCATCGTGTTTCTACGACTCGCCATTAGAAAGCAATGGGGGTTATTAAACTTTTTCTATGAACTTCATTCTTATTTGAGCAGAGTTCACGAGCATCAATCACGGGATTGCATCACGCAGTCATTAACATGCTGAATGGAAAAGAAGTTTGAAAAAAAAGGGGGGTTTCAATTAAACAGCAATCATCAATTTCCGGCAATTGTAACGAGATAAATCAACAGATGATCATGCACATGAAATTTCTGTCGTTACGAGGCTCACGAAGGATGCAGAATTATATAACGGAACCATGTTATTGACTGCAATTATCGCATTACGTTGCACAACCTTGCTACTCCGCTTTAAAGTAATCTTCGTGCTCAGCTGATCCTCCTAAATCACTTCTCTATGCTAATGCGGCAATTCTTTTACCATTATAGAAGTCGTCAGTCCACTAATAGAGCTTGAATATTTCTAAGCGTTTGCATTTTCAAACCTTTGAATTTCTAAACGTTTGAATTTCCAAGCCTTGGGATTTTTAAGGTTTTGGGTTTCTAAACGTTTGAATTTCAAAGCTTTTGGATTTCTAAGCGTTCGAATTTTCAAGCTTTTGAATTTCTAAACGTTTGAATGTCCAAGCCTTGGGATTTTTAAGGTTTTGGGTTTCTAAGCGTTCGAATTTTCAAGCATTTGAATTTCTAAACGTTTGAATGTCCAAGCCTTGGGATTTTTAAGGTTTTGGGTTTCTAAACGTTTGAATTTCAAAGCTTTTGGATTTCTAAACGTTCGAATTTCTAAGCGTTACAATTTCTAAGCGTTTGAATGTCCAAGCCCTGGGATTTTTAAGGTTTTGGGTTTCTAAGCGTTTGAATTTCCAAGCCTTTGGATTTCTAAGGTTTTGGGTTTCCGAGCGTTTAAATTTCCCAGCTTTTGGATTTCTAAGCGTTCGAATTTTCAAGCTTTTGAATTTCTAAACGTTTGAATTTCCAAGCCTTGGGATTTTTAAGGTTTTGGGTTCCTGAGCGTTTGAATTTCAAAGCTTTTGCATTTCTAAGCGTTCGAATTTCTAAGCGTTACAATTTCTAAGCGTTTGAATGTCCAAGCCTTGGGATTTTTAAGGTTTTGGGTTTCTAAGCGTTTGAATTTCCAAGCTTTTGAATTTCTAAACGTTTGAATTTCCAAGCCTTTGGATTTATAAGATTTTGGGTTTCTGGGCGTTTGAATTTCCAAACTTTTAGATTCCTAAGCGTTCGAATTTCCAAGCTTTTGAATTTCTAAACGTTTGAATTTCCAAGCCTTTGGATTTTTAAGATTTTGTGTTTCTAAGCGTTTGGATTTCCAAGCTTTTGGATTTCTAAGCGTTTGAATTTCCAAGCTTTTGGATTTCTAAGCGTTTGAATTTCCAAACTTTTGAATTTCTAAGCGTTTGAATTTCCAAGCCTTTGGATTTTTAAGATTTTGTGTTTCTAAGCGTTTGGATTTCCAAGCTATTGAATTTCTAAGCGTTCGAGTCCCCAAGTATCGAATTTCGAAACCTTTGGACTTCTAAGGCTTTGGGTTTCTAAGGTTTTGGGTTTCTAAGCATTCGAATTTCTAAGCCTTTAAGTGTCTAAGCGCTCGAATTTCCAAGCGTTTCTTTTTCTAAGTTAAATTCGGATTACGTTAGTTCCCTCATTAACTGTACTTACATTCAAAGATTAATATAGTAAAATAAATTGACGTTCTAGTTTCGTTAATCTAGAAAATAGACTTCGTTCCATTTCTATATATTATTTCAATTCGTCTCTGTTTATTTGTTAAATTCAGATTACGTTAGTTCCCTCGGTAACTGTACTTAAATTGAAACATTAATATAGTAAAATATATAATAAAGTATAGTAAAATATATAACAAAATATAGTAAAATAAATCAACGTTCTAGTTTCGTGAATCTAGAAAACAGATTTCGACCCATTTCTAAATATTATTTCAGTTTCCGTCTCTCGCCGTGCTTATTACGTCCGAACGTTTATTTGTTATGCGAGCGCGTTGCGTTTTCGACGTGAACGCGTGTATATAATCCGATTGCAGGATGCTCGGTGTAGTCATCGATGCGTGGCCGCGATCACCGTTCGCCGGCAGTATTTCGCGTTAAATTCGTAGCCGTTTCCGTGGTTTTTCACGCGTCGTACGGTATATTGCATTAATATCAAAAACGTCGTCGACGAACGACGATCCACTGCGCGTTGCATCCTCGATGATGTTGCGTAACGGAATTACGCCGGTCTACGGGATACGATTACCAGAAACAAGTAGAACATCCGGAGACGTTTTTGCTCGTTCACCGTCTCTACGCGTACGTCCATCCATCCACCAGCGGCTTTTAATCTTTATTGCCTTTGGCCGTGCCGTCCAATGACGAGCAGAAATCACGCGAAACACCATAATTCTGTTATCTGCTAATATTCCAGGCAGGCAGGTGATACGCGTTAACGAGCCGCTTTCTCGAAACCGTTAGAGAGGAAACTCGTAGGAAATTTTTCGAGATTCTACCGGCCGCGATGATGATCGACCGTCTTTCGCAATATCCAAGGCTTCCGATGATCGTCTTCCATCATTTATACGATGCAAGTAAATTGAAATAATGGGCAGGGATTAGGAGATTAGGGTGATCATTCGCGAGGTCGAAGTTGGCTTTGGAATCGAGCGGTTGAAATACGGTGATTGGCGTGGTTAAGCGGAATAAATTCCCTTCGCGAAGAGTCGTTTTGTTTCGAAGTTAACCCGCGTTAATTCGCCGCGCGAAATAATCAGTATTATTAACGTAGCACTGGAAAAAGGCTGGCGTTTGACGTGAGATGGAAATCAATGCTGCGTGGGAACAAAAGCTGCAATACACGGTTCGTTAATTGTTCCCAACGACGTGTAAAATTCTCGAATCGGAATTGTAATAATGGAAAGGATTTAGAAGGTTAGGCTGATTATGTGTTAGGTCAAAGTTAGGTTTAAGATTGTAATAATAAAGAGGAATTAGGAGATTTGGGTTATTATGTGTTAGGTCAAAGTTAGGTTTAAAATTGAGGAGGTGAAATATGATAAATAAAATAAATAAAGTATAATTTGCTATAAAGAATATTCTCAGTTAAAAGTTATTCACGTTAATATACTGCACAAAATAATTAGTATTATTCGTGCAATATTGAAACAGGATTAAGTTTGGGATTAAAATCGCAGCGATTGTTTTGAACAATATACTAATTTCTTAAAGCAAACTTGCAATAATGAAAAGGAATTTAGGAGGTTAGACTGATTATGTGTTAGGTCAAAGTTAGGTTTAAAATTGTAATAATAAAGAGGAATTAGGAGATTAGGGTTATTATGCGTTAGGTCAAAGTTAGGTTTAAAATTGAGGAGGTGAAATATGATAAATAAAATAAATAAAGTATAATTTGCTATAAAGAATATTTTCAGTTAAAAGTTATTCACGTTAATATACTGCACAAAATAACTAGTATTATTCGTGCAATACAGAAACAGGATTAAGTTTGGGATTCAAATCGCAGCGATTGTTTTGAACAATATACTAATTTCTCAAAGCAAAATTGCAATAATGAAAAGGAATTTAGGAAGTTAGACTGATTATGTGTTAGGTCAAAGTAAGGTTTGAAATTGTAATAATAAAGAGGAATTAGGAGATTTGGGTTATTATGCGTTAGGTCAAAGTTAGGTTTAAAATTGAGGAGGTGAAATACGATAAATAAAATAAATAAAGTATAATTTGCTATAAAGAATATTCTCAGTTAAAAGTTATTCACGTTAATATACTGCACAAAATAATTAGTATTATTCGTGCAATATTGAAACAGGATTAAGTTTGGGATTCAAATCGCAGCGATTGTTTTGAGCAATGTACAAATTTCTCAAAGCAAAATTGCAATAATGAAAAGGAATTTAGGAGGTTAGGCTGATTATGTGTTAGGTCAAAGTTAGGTTTAAGATTGTAATAATAAAGAGGAATTAGGAGATTTGGGTTATTATCCGTTAGGTCAAAGTTAGGTTTAAAATTGAGGAGGTGAAATATGATAAATAAAATAAATAAAGTATAATTTGCTATAAAGAATATTTTCAATCCAAAGTTATTCGCATGAGATTAAGATTAAAACCAAAGCAATTTTCTTGAACAGTGTACAAAATTCTCAAAGTAGAACTGAAGTAATTGAGAACGATTAGGAGATTAGGGTCAAAGTTAGGTTGAGGAGTTGAAGTATGGTTAAAGAACAATTTCTAACCAAGAATATTTTCATTTCAAAGTCATTCGTATTAATTCACTGCATAAAAACAATTAGCGTTATTTATAGAATATAGGGAGAAAAAGATTGGCTTTGAGATGAAGATCAAAGTAACGTGGGAATAAGAGCTTCGTTATGCGATTCTTTAATTGTTCTGGACAATATATAAAATTCTCGAAGCGGAATTGAAATAATGGAGACGGATTAAGAGATCGAGGTGATCACTTTGCAAGGTTAAAGTTAGGTTTACAATTGAACAATTGAAATAGTAATTAATCCCTTGCCGTATAATTTTTCTACTACGAATACTCAAACATTATATTTACGTAATTTTTATTCGAGCAATTTTCCATCTTACAAATCGGATCAAACTTCAACTTTCTTGCGAGCGGAATAACGAACTGATTATATTAATATTTATTATATTAGTATATGATCGTATCAATAATTATATTATTTCATATTAACGAAATAATATACTATAATAACGTAATATAACTATGATATAAGTAATAACGGAAGAATAAGAAATAATATTGAAGGAACACAGATGAAGGAATAAAAGTTGCGATATACAATACATATATGATTCGCTAATCGTTTCGAGCAGCGTATAAAATTCCGAAATACACACGCTTCTAAATCTTGCCGCGAAATTCTCCAATTAAACGCGGAAAAGAATTCCGCGGTTCAAATGACTCGACGATTAAAAAAGCCTTGCAAAAGGTACAAAGATCTCGTTAATCTCCGCTCATCGGCGCAATTCGTTTCACCTAACCGATTCGCCTAAACTTGTTTAAAGACATCGGGCGAAGGCCACAAGCAAAGGATCCAGTCACGCTGAAAATTACGTGGTTCCATCATTGGCTCATCGTTAAATAGTCGAGACGAGTATTCCACAACTAATCTCACACTTGATCGCACAACTATTTGTCCATTTACCGTATTTACGCGAACACGTTAACGTAGAATAAGCTGATATAATAAGCATAAATCGTTGATGTCAATCGCGCGTACAATGATTCGCGAAATTGATCGGATGCTTTCGTTTATTATATACAATATCTCGTTTAACTAAAATGCAATCGCTGACTAGAATACTTTACAGCGTTAATTGAAGTGCAATTTGAAACCTTCATATAGCTGAAAGGATCACAGAAGTACGAAGAAAAAGAGTAATAATAATAATAATACGAAGAAGAGGAAGAAATTTTTGCGAAACGTAGCAACAATAGACTTTTAACTACAATTACGCACAGGCGTACAAAAGGCAACAATAGTCAGAAAAGTCATCTAAAAATAATAAAGGACAAGCATATTACGTCGTGCAGAAACCGTGGTACAGTTGAAAATACCACAGAAGTTGTGAAGAGAAATAATAATAATAATAAGAAGAAGAAGAAGAAGAAGAAGAAGAAGAAGAAGAAATTCCTACAAAACGTAACAACAATAGGTTTTCAACTACAATTACGCCCAGACATACAAAAGATAATAGCCAAAAAAATCATCCAATAAGAATAAAGGACAAGTATATGACTTCGTACAGAAACCATCGTACAGTTGAAAATACCACAGAAGTGTGAAGAAAAATAATAATAATGATAATAAGAAGAAGAAGAAGAAATTCCTACAAAACGTAACAACAATAGATTTTCAACTACAATTACGCCCAGACATAAAACAGATAATAGCCAAAAAAATCATCCAATAAGAATAAAGGACAAGTATATGACTTCGTACAGAAACCATAGTACAGTTGAAAATACCACAGAAGTCTGAAGAAAAAAAATAATAATAATAATAAGAAGAAGAAGTTCCTACAAAACGTAACAACAATAGGTTTTCAACTACAATTACACCCAGACATAAAAAAGGTAATAGCCAGAAAAATCATCCAATAAGAATAAAGGCCAAGCATATGACTTCGTACAGAAACCATCGTACAGCTGAAAAGACCATCGCAGAAGTGTGAAGAAACAGAATTAATGACAAGTGTGATAGGTGATCGAATTGCTCGTGCATCCGACTACATCCATCCGTTACGTGTAGATACGTTGAATTAAAGTAATTACGAGTATGGTGAATTGCGAAGAAAAGGAGGCTGCGCATATTTTGCAAGCGTAAGGACCCCTATACACAGAGCGGAATCGGTATCGATGGTCTAAGAGGGACCTAACCTCGAGTATTGGAGAGTTTCGTAACGACGAAAGGTCACTATGCTGATGCACCGTGAAGAGACGTCGACTGCCACTCGTCCTGCTATATATCCTTTCCCATAGCCTTTCTCTTTCGCCACGATCTTCTACTGTATCTACTTTCCCGTGCCTCTTCGTGGCTACGACTTCGCGACGATCGCAAACCCGATGCGCATTAGGTTGATACAAATAGAAGGTAAACGATGGTATTTACTACGGAACGATTGATTTTAAACCCTTTGCCATATGATTTTGTTTACCGGCTACAAGTAGTTGATTTAAAATTTAAATTATCCGATTTAACATTCTACGTTTATCATCGTTTCTTTCATTCATTGAACTTTATGACAATTTTTTTATCGTCCCATTAACCAGTTTCTCGCATTTGCTTTCTCTTTCTACTTCTTCTTTCACTCACGAACGATTTATTGAATTTATATACGATTTATTTGTATTCGAACCAAGATTCTTTGAAGTTCGTTAAAAGTTCTCTATTTTAAATGTTAAAGTATCGGATGTTTCCCCATTTTTCGCCGTCCCTGATACATCGTTAAATACAAAATCGACGTTAGTGGAAAATATCGTCGACGAAAGCATAATCAGCGAAACGATCGTCGATGGTCTGGAATTATCCCTGCCGAAGCAACTATCGCGTGAAATTCTCGGACACTGACCTCGAACCGATAGTTAAAGTCATCGATCCATCATCCCTGTCATGACTAGCGGATTCCCATAAGCTACGGCACCGATCGGAGAACTTTTACCCGCGTAAATCTTGCGATTCTTCGACGAAAACTCCTCGGACAGTCGATGTGTTTGCGGACAGGTAGGACTGCGTAGGACGACGGTTTGTCCAAGGGTAAATTTCCATTTTGATGGGCAATCAGTGTAGCTGGAACGCGCGTACCACGCGGGACCCGTTAGATCGTTACGTAAACGAGATCGTTCCGGACGATCGGCACTCGAAGAGAGAGTTGCTCGGAATTCTGAGACGAACTTCGACTTCCTCGTTAACTTCGCGTACACCCTCGCACGAAACTCTTAACCCTTTGCATTCGAAACTAGTTTTAATAATATGATACGACAGCAGCTCCATTACGTTTCTCTGATTATTGTCAGAACTTGATAAGTTACGTATTTTGGAATTGAAAAATTTGCCTTGATTTCGGAAGAAATGGCAATCGAATTGGTTAATATAGAATTAAAGAAACACGAACCTTGACTTTTGATACGATTTACGAATGTCTCCATAGCGGAGCCAACCGAGTGCAAAGGGTTAACAGACCGTTAGAATTCCTCGTCTTAAACCCTTTGCATACGAATTCTTTTGTGGCTTCGCGACTCGAGCATTGTGTTGAGTACAAACTGTTAAAATTTTGTACAGTATTTATTTATTTATTTATATACTTATTTATTTAAATGGGAGAAAAGAGAATCATTTGGTGTACAATAGTAATTAGTCGTCGGCAGAGAAATCGCGAATAAATTGACACTTAAAACAACTGAACGATGAAAACGTATCTAGTGCTGCACAATGTAGGTTAACATTAATAATAATTTGTATTTGCTATGGTAATCAGTAGACTGTGGATGTTTACTCGTTTTTCGATAAATTGGGATGGAGGAGAAACAGGAAACACGTGTAATATTCAAGCAGATGAAAGATATTCAATGTAGAATGTCATTGATATTTTTGTCGTAGGTGTAATATTCACAAGATAAGAAACTGGTCTCTATTCAGGTTCCAATTGTTTAGTTAGAATTGCGAGAATATTATCTTGCATAAACATCCGCAGATTATTAACTATAAAAATTAGAATAAAGTTAAAGGGGGTATATTAAATTTTGTTATAAATAGAACAAGTTTTTGTTTGATTTTATGGCAAGGAGTTAATCCATTTGCATCATACAAAACAGTAAAAGTATGCGTTTATCACCAAGCTTTCTGTTTACTAACATTTAAATATGAATATTTCAAGAAGCATGAAAAACTGCATACTTGTAAAAGTCGTTGGTTTTTTTTTAGTAAACTGCGTCATTTTACTCAATATACTGAATATTTAATTTTTCACACAATTCGTAGGATTTTACTAAGCTTTCTAAATTTAGTCAATTGTCAATTTACTTAATATTCTAAATATTTAACTCGTTACCAAATTCGTAGCTTATTGATAAGCTTTCCAAATTTATCAGTGTGTCAATTTAATCAATATCGTAAGTATTTAGTTTTCTTACAAAATTCGTAGCGTTTTAACGAGCTTCCCAAATCTATTAATCTGTCAGTTTACTCAATAATCCAAATATTTAATTTCCCATCGAATCTGTAGCGTCTTGCCAAACTTTCCAAACTTATTAACCTGTCGATTTACTCAATATTCAAAGTACTCAATCCCCTGTTTAATCCGTCGCTTCTTATCAAACGTTCCAAATTTATTAATCCTCTAAATATTTAATTTGTTACGAAATGCATAGCCTTTCAATAAGCTTTCCAAATCGATTGATTCGCAGAATGTAGTTCATGGCCTGAAAGAATAATTTCCAAATGAACTTGCGTACCAATTTACGCAACAATCTGCAACCATTCGAAGTGTATCTTTCTTTGACGGGTAACTTCCAAAATTCGTCTTCTCGTTGCCCCTAATTCGTATTCCGCGCGTCGTCAAACTGAAGCGACACGGTCGACGTTAGCATGATTTTACCTTCAGGTATTTTACGCTCACCTTCTGCTGGTCACGTGCGAAATCCCTCGGTTTATTTATAGCAACGAAACACCGTTATTAACATTCGAATCGATTCAATGTGACGAACGATTAACCAAATGTCAACGAGTTCCATAATCAATTACATAATTCAGCCCAGTGTATTATTATTGTCTCATCATTACAATCATACATTGATATATTGATATATTCATACATTGATACATTGATATATTGATAAACTGATATATTGGTATATTACAATATTTATATATTGATACATAGATATTATATATTGATATATAGATATATTAATATATTGATATAGTGATAAACTGATACATTGATATATTGAAATATTTATATATTGATACATAGATATTGTATATTGATATATAGATATATTGATACATTGATATATTGATATATTGATAAACTGATATATTGGTATATTGAAATATTTATATATTGATACATAGATATTATATATTGATATATAGATATATTAATATATTGATATAGTGATAAACTAATACATTGATATATTGAAATATTGATATATTGATACATAGATATTGTATATTGATATATTGATATATTGATATATTTATGTATTGATATATGGATAAACTGATATATTGATATATCGAAATATTTATATATTGATACATAGATATTATATATTGATATATAGATATATTAATATATTGATATAGTGATAAACTGATACATTGATATATTGAAATATTGATATATTGATACATAGATATTGTATATTGATATATTGATTTATTGATATATTGATATATTGATATATTGATATATTGATATATTGATATATTGATATACTGATATATTGATATATTGATATATTGATATATTGATATATTGATACATTGATACATTGATACATTGATACATTGATACATTGATATATTGATATATTGATATATTGATATATTGATATATTGATATATTGATATATTGATATATTGATATATTGATATATTGATATATTGATATATTGATATATTGATATATTGATATATTGATATATTGATATATTGATATATTGATATATTGATATATTGATATATTGATATATTGATATATTGATATACTGATATATTGATATATTGATATATTGATATATTGATACATTGATACATTGATACATTGATATATTGATATATTGATATATTGATATATTGATATACTGATATATTGATATATTGATATATTGATATATTGATATATTGATATATTGATATATTGATATATTGATATATTGATATATTGATATATTGATATATTGATATATTGATATATTGATATATTTATATATTGATATATTGATATATTGATATATGTATGTATTGATATATTAATAAACTGATATATTGATATATGGATAAACTGATATATTGATATATCGAAATATTTATATATTGATACATAGATATTATATATTGATATATTGATATACTGATAAATTGATAAATGATTGTATTAGCAATCTTCGATCTTATCGTAGACACACGGAACAAAGGAACAAACTATTGGAAGCTGCGTGTATCGATTTACTGTAAGGCAAATGTTGCTCGAAGATGTACGGAGAAAGCGTTACTTTCTATAGTCGTTGCAATGAGATTCGCAACACGCATATTTACAATGCGGATAGAGATTATTGCCTGCAGATTGTCGGATTATGTGCATAGTAATGTTCCGAGGAACAATAAATAATTGCGAATTAATCTTTTTCTTCCCGTGCCGCGATTTTACTGATTTACGATAGAAATTTTTCAGTAGCGAAACAAGGAATGGAAGTGATAGGAATATTATTCAGATTTTTGAAAATATGCTAAGAGGAATGGTAATTAAATAGAAACTAGATTCATTATAGTATATAGCCAGTATTAATTGTAGACGGATCGGGTCACCAAAAATTATCTCGGAAATTTGGCAAAATTATTGAAAGATATTTTTACAAATTCTAGACGACGCTGCAACAATTATTGACAGATATTTTTACAAATCGTAGTGGCAAACGCTCTGACGAATTGTTGAGAGTTACTTTTAAAAATTGTTGTAGACAACGCTTTGAAAATTATCGTGGCAAAATCTCGCACGCCTGTCGAATTTTTCACGTTCGAAAGATAAAAGTTAGGATTTATGGAGTAGGTTTAGTGAAAGTAGGGATAGAGGTAGGCGCGATTAGTGGTAGAGGAAGCGGCCTTGAAAGGCCACAATCTCTTCGCTGGCTGTAACTAGACGCGGACTCGTAAAAGTTGAACGATGAAGATGTTGGTAAAAGTTGATTTATAAGCAATCCACTGTCATATAGGATGCACAAAGTGGAAGTAGGCTCTGGTAAAAGGTTAACCGGTAAAATTTTCCACGTTAAAGGTGGCCTGACTTATCTGTGACAAATTTTCTCACTCGTAGACGATCTTTCCACGCGAAATAATCCGCATTCTCCGTTTCCTCGTTCAATAATATTCATTATTCAACGTATTTAACATTCACAGCTTGTTCGTTTTTTATTCGTTCCCCTTGAAATTGGTTACAAAAATTCGTACCTGTGTTGCAAGTATTTTTTTTTTTCAATTGTCAATAGGTTAGATGTTTCAATTATTGTCACTTTACTTATTTTATTTAATATTGAACGAATGTATGAAGAATGGAGAGTAAACAAAGTTTGGATACTAAAACATACCAAATTCTATATTATCTAAAATTCCAGTTTAAGGTAATAATCGTTAGCCTGCGGATTGTTATACAAATTCATATCGTTAGAGATTAGATTAAAGATGAGAGAAACGATTTACAGTGGCTGCCATAAGTTTCCAGCCAAAGTATAATTTTGATTATATCGATAAGACGAAAAATACCTGATAATAAAGATCCATTATACAAATATATATTTTTTTACCAAAGCTTCGAAATTATCGTTATATTAAAATGTTTGTGGAAAGAATTTTATTAATACGTACAAATAAAGTATTTGTAATATATAATAATATAAGATGTGTATAATATATGAGGTAGAATATATAATAATAAATGTATAATAAAATATGTTCGAATTGAAATAGAATTCTACCTTAACCGGAAACTTATGGCAGCCATTGTTTTAATAGAAATTTATTTCGCTCTCTAAATATAACTTATCTTATCATCATTTTGTATAATTAGAGTATCTTTTTATATCATCTCTCGCCGATAAATAAAAACGCGCGTTCTATCAATTATTTTACGAATCTTTTAATCTTCCAAGCGAAAGTTTAACAGACAAATAGTTGTTAATTCCATTGCTGTCGGTGCGTTCGAATTTATCAATTATCCATCTATTAACGTGAACCGGTGTTTTAAAGGCGGGTTTACGGAAAATACGCGATGGGTAGAGGCGCTAGTTCGCCCATCGGCCCATGAAATTAACCGATAGCTAAAACAAGCAATCAACAGCCTGGAAAACCCATCGTTCCGGCGCCCTAACGAGCGGAATTTTCTATTTAGTACAAAATTGTTACGGCCTGTTACCTTGGTCGTTGTTTAAATAATCGGCACGAATTTGTCATGGTCGACTTACGTTGTCGTATCGATTTTCTTGGTAAAGTAGTAGATGTCCCAATTACTGTCAGTGACCCTTTTAATCCTCACTCGAATTATTTTATTTAATAGCGAACGAAGATAAATGTCCCAATTACTGTCAGTATCTATATAATCTCTGTATTTCTCTTTACTTTGAGAAATTTTACTTTACTTTTATTTCTCTTTTTCTTTTTTACAATGAATTAATAATTAATACATCGTATTTAACGTACGAAAAAGATCGTCGTAAATAAAAGAGACGTTAACCAATGTTGTGCTCCAAACCGAAACGATTATTAGATTAAGTAGCTACGAAAATAAATCAATGAATTTGCGCGATAAGCTTAAAGCGGTAGTAATTGGGATATCTACGCTATAGCGTTTCAAAATGCGTTACTTCCATTCGGATTACGCTTGCGATCAGGCGTAATAAGCCTGACTATGAGAGTTACGCCCATTGATAATCCTAAGGCTATCATTCGCCAACGAAGCATCTAACAACGCTCTAAAATATTCGCGAATTTTGTACCAGAAAATTACGCAGTGTTCTCAACAATGCAACGCTGCGCGTTTATGTAATTTTTACACGATTGGCAAATTATTTCGATCACTTCGTAGCCAAAGATCAATAGGTTAGATTAACTGGGTAGATCATAAGGACATAAGCGTAGACTAGGAATTTAGGATACAAAAGTAAATGGTTAAGTTATTCATTGTATACTGTTTACGTTGTTATTTTATTGCACGGTATTTTATTGTAATTTAATCTACGTTATTTGCTTTATTGTAGTTTATATTTGCTTTATTTAGTTTATAGCGCGTTTGAATGCGTGTAAATAAGCGTAGATAATAAAGGATGAAAGACAGTTAATCTCTAAATGATCTCCGCTTACATTTATTCGTTTCTTTTAATTGCGTTTACAAGATTCGCATTACGAGATTCTTATTAATGAAGATAGCGATGTTTAAAAGCGACTATAAATTCGTTCAACCCTTTCCCATACAATACAACCAGCCTCACTCTTTACGTATATTATAACTTAAATAGAACAAAGTAATCGAATATAGCTTCAGCTGCAATTTCTGTTCCAATACGCAAAGAATACTATTACAAATTAATTCTGACATTTCACTCTCCTATATTCGACGCATAATTGACTAACGTTGCAAGATAAATTCGTAAGGCAAATGGTTAATTTACGTACACTCGAAGCTTTCGAAAGCGTAAAATTTCAAACGAACAATGTGTCCGTTGGATTAGCTGAGAAACGGCGACAATTTCTAAAGCATGCAGCCGACAGTCTGAGCAGGCGGAAGTGGCTGAGACGAGACAGCGGAAACAGGAAACCGTTTCCATCGAAGGTAACGCGAGTCAAGGTCATTCTACTCGCGAGAACAGCTTTTCGATGCTGGTAGAAACGATCTTGTGGAAAGCTGGTGCCTCTCTCTCTCTCTTTCTTTCTCTCCCTTTCTCTCTCTCTCTCACTCTCTCTCTCTCTTTCTCTTTATTTCTCTCTCTCTCTTTCTCTCCCTTTTCTCTGTCTCTCTCTTTCTTTCTCTCTCTCTCTTTCTTTCTCTCCCTTTCTCTTTCTTTCCCTCTCTCTTTTTATTTTTCCTTCTCTTTATTTCTCTCTCTTTCTCTCTCTTTCTTTCTCTCTCTCTCTTTATTTCTCTCTCTCTCTCTCTCTCTTTCTCTCCCTTTTTCTCTCTCTCTTTCTTTCCCTCTCTCTTTTTATTTTTCCTTCCCTTTATTTTTCTCTCCTTTTCTCTCTTTCTTTTTATTTTTCTCTCTCTTTATTTCTCTCTCTCTCTCTCTTTCTTTCTTTCTCTCTCTCTCTCTTTATTTCTCTCTCTCTCTTGGCTCGGTTGGAGACGGTAACTATTCAATAATAACCTTCACCGATGCGATTCTACTCCGCGAAGCTGCAAACATTACCGTTTCCATTTCGCCGCAATAATCGCAATAATCGTGTTCCTTTTGAACAATCTCTAATCGAGCTCGCGGCGAACGGCCCGTAAACATGTCGACTTCGTTTACTCGGAATCGCGCGTCGTTAAAGAAAACCGTCGAGCAAATTGCGTTATAATCGCGTTCTAAGTAGCCGCGGAGAATTAGTGGATATTTGAAGATTTTAGCGGCGCTGTCACGGTCAAACGGAGTCTTAATGGGGTTTCGTGCGTTGGTATTGGTTAACGATGGTGGAGAAGATTGGAATACGAGGTAGTAATTGCTTTCCTGGACTTTAAGACTCGAGAAAAACGTTGGAAAATATCCGTGAATACAAAAATCCAGCTAACAAGTTTACTGGATTTCACGTGCTACGCATTCTTCGTAAATAATATCGCGGAGCTCATAGAAATTTTTCAATTATTTTATATTAGTCGCGATAAAAATTCAATGGAAGCTTGAACTTCCGAATACATACTTTTGTTTTCACCCTTTGGGCTCATCTTATTCAAGGATCTATTTTCATCTCGACCAATTCAGACAATCGATTTGCTTTCCTTTTGGACGAATTATTACTTCGTTATCTTAAAAATAGAACATAATTCAATCAAATTCGAATGGGAAGCTATTTTAATTCGTCGAGTAGAAAATGTTTTGGAAGATATATTCGTTGCAACTCGAAAAATACTGGTTCGCGTAAAGAAATTGTTGATTTATTACTAATGCTAAGCTAGCGAAAGCAATAATGCCCAACGTTCCTATATCTCTAGACTAAACTAAGGCGATCTGGATTTCGTTACGCGAAGTCAAGAAACTTCGTCGCCAGGCAAAGCCATAAACAGTCTCGTCAACAAAAGCAAACCCCAATCTTCTTTTCGGTGTTCGTCCCATTCGCTTTCGAGAACTAGAAACAGCTAGACGTGTTTTTTAACCCTTTGTGGACGAGGAATAATAATACTTAAGGGATTATTTTGGTTTTGAACTCCAAGCTTTCAAATTCTAAGCCACCAAATTTCTATAACTTCGAAGCCTTTATCAACGATATTAATTGAAATTTGTTGCAGTAAAAATTAACGTGCGTCCAGAAAACTAAAAAATAATTAGGCGTCTATTTGCCGACACTCGTCCGCAAAGGGTTAAAGCCGTAGTAATAAAGTGAAGGGACTAATAGATATAAACTGCTTCATTATTTAATAACCCATTTCCAATAGAAATTTTACACGCTGTTGGATTCCGGGTCGCGTAAATCGAGTGAACGTCACTTTTTAAAATCTACTCAAAAGGTTTTATCAAGACGCTTGGCGATGTACAAAAGTTTGCAGCGGAATGTTTACGCGAGTGCCGACGAGAATAGTAATCCCCGATTTACTGAAATTGAGGTCTATATATACAATCTTGCAAGCTAGAAAAATAACGTGGAAGGGATTGGGAAAGGGATACTGTGGAAAGGACTAGGGCAAAGGTTTTCGGTGACTAACTATTGTACTAGCATGGATGAGTTGACTGATTGTGAGTAATACCGATTGATGCACTATTTGCAAGGGATTCGAGTCGCTAGGTATACAACATTAACCCTTTGCGGACGAGAAGTAATGACAACTCGTGCGAGTACTTTAGTTTTCAATTCCACGACTTCGAGTTTTCACGCTTATGAGTTCCAAACCATTTTTAATTTCCAACGATTTCAAATGTTTATTATTACGTGTAAGTATTCATTGCATTAAGTTTTGCGCTTTGAAAGTCGACATGGGTTCGGAAAGCCAAAAAATGATCAGGCGACTATTTGTCGACGCTCGTCCGCAAAGGGTTAATAACCCATTTCCAATAGAAATTTTACACGCACATACACGCACACACGTGTTCCCAAAAATACATCTTCTATCGTTCGTTGCAGGATTTTCTCGATACTTCATCGTTTTTTAATCTTTTCACGAATTATCAAAGTTTAATTGATCAATTGCTAAGGGGAAGGGATTTAAAGTGTCGAACGTATTAAACGGAAGATGTTTTCGATTTTAAAACACCGTCTGCCAAATATGCGTAAGTGCAAGAGCTAATAGGAACGGCAAATATAAACGAAGACTCTCGCGAACCGTAATATCTCGAATTAGCAATAACTCGTTAACTCCGTAGCTGGAGATATCTTGAAAGCATGAGTCAATATTCGTTAACGTCCGTGTTGAAACACAATTATCGTCGGCGTAACTCTCGCGAAGAGGAATTTAACGTCGGCGAAACGAAAACGACACGGGTTCTTTCGAATAAAGAAAAAAAAAACAAAATGTTTTCATCTTTCACTGTGAAAGCTGTAGAGGTGTAGTGTAACGAGCGCGCGTGTTAGAATGGAAAGAAACGCGAACGGTTGCATTCTCTCTTTGTCCCGTGTTCCTGTCTCTTACAGCGAAACGTTATACACTGCGCTGGATATCTTCTCCTTCGGTCGTTAAACAAAACTAACATGGCAATTTACGTAAAGGCAATGCCGCGAGACTGAAAAGAAGCGACTTTCGCTTTGCGTAACCTATCTCAATCAAGAAGTTGCACACGAAAATACGATTGTTACGGCTAGTCGCGAATAGAATCCTTTCATTCCTGTCGCAGAAATAAGAACGATTACATTATTCTCGTCTGTAAAAGAGTGTATGAAACTGGAAAGATGCGAATTCAGACGCGAAGATGTGGCGTCGGGAGCAACGGATAAGGAAATTGTACGAGTAAATTGGTTAGCCGAGGTGGAGAGAAAAAAGAGAGAGAGAAGTGAGTTGTGTGATATGAGTGAGAACAGTACGGAGGGATGAGAGTGGGTTAAGACTGAGATTGTAAACCAAGTCCATTTTCTAAGCCGAGAAGGCTGAGAATTGAATAAACTACTACTACTACATTCTCATCTATAGACACCGCTTTTCCACTCCAAATTCACACCTTTGTGTTATCAAATTCAGCGGTTTACAAATGAAATCAAATTCAACCTGTTCCGCCTCGTTAATAGTTAGCTACCATAAGTGGCTACATTCGCGACTAAACGTATTTTAATCTGAACGATAAATGTCTTGCGGAGAGAGTTTTTGTTTTGTCGTAAGCATTTATAGTCTTTTGAATTCTCTACGGTGGTTTATGTAAGAGAGAATTTTTGTCCAGAAATAATATCACAGCTACGTCAAAATGATATCATAATTGCGTCACCATTCCAAGAATAAAAGTAATCGTAACGGAACATTGCCTTACGATTATATTAAAGGCTTAACCCTTTGCGGACGAGTGTCAGAAATAATCGCCCAAGTTCTTCGGTGTTTTTGGACGTATATCAATTTTTAAAACGAGAAATTCAGCTTAAGACGATCACTATACGCTGCTGTTAATAATTGGACAAGTATTCGTTTAATAACGTCTTGAAAATGTTGAAATAATCGAACGAAAATTCGTTAAACATTATTTTGCCCCGTCCGCAAAGGGTTAAAAGAAAAATCGCTGAGAGAACTGAAGGTTATATTGGAAAATGCATTTCAGAAATGCGTTTCAATGATTGAGAAACGTTTGGTTCGACGAAGATTACGTTGTAGAGAGCCACGTAAATAGGAATGAAAAGAGGTACAGTGTTGCCTTGGATATTGGCCCGAATACCTTGAGGCTTGGAGGAACCCTTAGAGGAACCTTTGGAGGTTCGGGACCGAATCTGGCCAAAGTTGAAGGGAGGTAGATCTTTCAGGAAATCCTGAGTGTCTCATTGTTCGTAGAGATCGAGTGAGATAGAGATACACAGCAGGGCTGATCAACATTTCACGGTAGGTGTAAAAACATATGTAAGTACTTGGCCACCGGAACAGTGCCAAAACCAGTTCCAAAAACTGGTGGGGATAGCGACTCGCCAATATCCAAAACAAAATCCCGGCCAATATCCAAGGCAGTACTGTATTATTGTTTCAAAAAAATGAAACAAAGATTGCACGATCCTTTTGATCAAACCTTGTAATTATTAATTTGTAGCTGCTTGAAATTATTGCATTTGTTTTACTAATAGAAATGCACGTGGTTAGAATAAAATAAGATCAAATATAGTAACAGAAGCCTACATACACAACATTAAATTTCAAATAGTTGCAGATTTTAAAAATAACAGAAGTGGCGCCAAAAAGTTCGTGAAACGTAAAATTACAAACGAATAATTTTCGGTTTCGCTCAACGTCAGAAATTACGCGTAATAATTGAAACAAACTGTGTAGTAAATAAATTTAAAATAAATATTGTAATAAATGGATATTAATTAGTGTTATAATCTTTCAAATGATCGACACATAATGATACGTTATAAGTATCGGTAATATAAATAAAACTGGTCGTCGTGTACGCAGATGCAAATGGGTTAATTGTTTCGATTATAGCAATGAGTCAGAAAGGGTTCAAACATTCGCTAAGATCCTTCGCTTTTCAACTTTGCTGAATCAGGTCATACAGATTGGCTGCGACACCCTTGCGTCTCCCAAGACTACAGCGGATCTAACAGGATAATTGTATCACTTTGTACGATGGCCGGTACAGAGCCATTTAAGATCATTAACTGTCTGCTAGTGGTATAGAACAGGCCGCGAGCAATTTACGTTTTGTGCGCTAGCAACGTCACAGATTTAAGCCATTCAACGCACGATACCGTTGTTGCAATCCGCATAGAAACGATTTTCTTTCATATAATAGATTGTAGTTACTATCTCTGGCAAAAAGAATTGAACTTTGCGCATTTATCGGGAAATGTAAGTATACACAAAATTGTACAGCACAATATGTAAGAATATACTAGATATTCGAAATGAAACAAGTGTTACTGTATTTAGAGGGAAATTCTATTTCATTAACTTTGTTAATAAAAATACGGATTTGCATAGAAATCCGCGCTGCTGATTAACGATAGATTTACGGAACTCGTCGCGTTGACGCATGTCAGATTTCATACTTAAAATTATAGTAATAATGTGTAATAAATAAATATACTAAAAATATAATATATATTATATAAATATTATTCTTCAGTACTTTATGTTAACTGTAATTAATGCAATGTCTCTTTATCCTCTTCATCCTCACGCTTCTACGTTTGAATAGTTACCGGTAGATTATATTATTAAAATAGTTTATATATAATAGGTTAAAGTAGCGGATCAACAAAGGGCCAAGAATTTCGAGTGCGAGTTGTAGCTATAATCTTTTGGCTTTTGGATAAAATTGAAGGTATCCATCGGTTCACGGCGTTCGTTACAAAAGAATGGCTGCACCGCAAACGCAGCAATTATCTCGATGGGTTAGAAGAAGATCGTCACCGGTGATTTACCAAAAATGGCGCAAGTCGTCTAGTGGCTGGGAAAGTGTCCGTACGCAGAGGCACGTTCCGAATCGGTTCGAACGGAGTCCGATGGGGAAGGTCTTGTTGGCTCGAAACGAAAGTGAACCAATTTCTAATCGACCGCACGCTCGAGAAGCTGAAACGCATCTCGCATCACAGTTCACGGATCGCTTGGCGAACGAAAGAAAGGAAGAGGCGCGCTTGGGAAGTGGAAGCAGAAGGCTTGCACAATCGCTTCGAAGTAGTATGGTCCGCGGAGCATACCGATCGCTATTTTACTCGTTTCAACGATTTAACTTCAACCATCGACGAAGCGTAGGATAAACTATTCTCATTCTTCTATCATGTAATAATATACGAATAAATATACGAATAAATATACGAATAAATATGGTAATAATAAACGAAAATAAACAAATGTCACATTGCAGATCTGGACACGACCATAGAATATAGCGTTGATTAAGTTGCACGAATTTGTCGCTGGACGACATTAACTCTTTGGTCTACGATAACGAGTCACTCTCGTTTCATGATTTGTAGCGCAGACTTGACAAAAATAAATATTACCGAGAGCTACAAAATTTAATCTTTCGTTTTACAAGCTTATAGTTTACAAAATAAAACGTGCCTTGAATATTCCTATGATTTCTACTTCACAGGATACAAAAGCAATGATAAATTTAACGCTAGCACGCGTAGGTGATAAAATAATTGGGTTAGTTAATTAGGAAGTAGGCTAAGAATATAAGTGCTCGTTTTGTACATCGAAATAGTAGACTAAGTATGGACATTACTGTGCAGGTATCACGTGCTGCTGTAACTTGTGAAATGAATATTTTGCGATACATAAGTGCACGAAAATAAATCGAACGATTTTTTAAGTATTTTTTTATTGGTAGTTAATAAAAGATACGTGATTCGTTTATTGTAATTTAAGGTTGGAAAACGATTTGAAACCATCAGTTAGGGTAATAATAGATTTATCTTCTATCCGTGATGCGAAAAGTGACGTGCTAATATACGTAAGGATCATTTCCATTCAAGCAACAAGCTTTCGAATGACAGTACGAGGGACATAGGACTTTGTTACATATTTTCAACGAATTAACAATTAATACGTCGTATTTAACGCGCAATAAAATCGCCACTGATAAAAGAGACGTTAACTGATGTTGTGCTCCAAACCGAAACGATTATTAGGTTAAGTGACTTCTGAAATAATTCAATGAAGTTGCGCGATTAGCTTAAAGTGGTAATAATTGGAACGCCTAATCCTTCAATTGGCAAACCGAAGCGAAGCAATCCAACGACATGTAAAAATCTCAATTAATCGATATGTTCACGTTGATTCGTACAATACTGTGCTTAGGATTAAATATTCGTACGCACAACACACAAACACATAAACACACAACAAACAAACAAACACACAGAGACACAGCAGACAGACAGACACACACGCAGAGACACAGACATAAAAAGAGAGTGCATTAAACTTAGATTCGTGAAATTGCAGAGAAACACAGCTGATGTCTGGCTGCGTTAATCGGCGACTTCTCGAATTAACAGCGATGCAACTAAACCAGCTGCTATCTGGAATCTCTAGCACTGCAATTTGAAGCGATTTGGAAATGTTCGCCGGTTGCGAGAATCGCGAGGAAATTGTTATCCGAGGCTGTGATCGAGTGTCGAACACGAAAACCTGATCTTACGATCCAGATAACGCAGCCGATTCTTTTTCATTTTAATGCATAGGTACATCGTTACGATCAATACGAAATACAATGGTATATTTTAATTAATTTTAATTAATTTCAATTCATTCTCCGTAACGGTAATAACGAAATACACCGCCGCTTGTAATTCGTTGGATACTTATTCAGTTTAGAAAATAAGAAATGCATCCGGAATAAAAAAAGCTGCTGCACTAGGGATGATGATCAGATTTAGGCGTATTTTATTCGAATGAAATTACGATATTTACTTTGTAGAGACGAGAAAATTCGGTTACGTTTTTTTTGTAAGTTTCTTTGGTTAGTTTCTTACTTCAAATTTGTTTCACTGGCGCTTCCACTTCGAACATTATTCGAATAATTTACTTGAAATGTTATTCGAATATTTTAATATATAATATTTCATATATTTAATATTTTAAACAATTTATTCCAGATGTTATCCAAATGAAAAATATACTCGAATAATTTATTCGACGCGTTAGAAAGGTATTCAAGTTTGTTTCAATTTTTTATCTCATTAATATTAACGTCAAATGGATACTCATGAATTTGTAATGAAAAATTGCCTTTTCTTTTAAATTTTGCCTACTACTTTTAGATGCAGTATCGTCTAACCTAAACCGAAATTTATTTCGTCATTCGGGTAAAGCAAAATTGTACTTTTTATTTTGCAAAAATTCATAATAGCGCCAAATGGGATTAATAATAATAACACCAAAAGAGAGTTGAATTTTCATACGATCGAAAAGAAAGAATGGGGAAATAAGTTGGTATTGTGAGGCGATTTGCAACAATGACGTGTCATTTTTCCACTCGATGCTAATTACGCGATTAGAACGCGATTTATCAAACTCCGTTCCGCAGAGTACCTTCAAATTCCTGTCTGAATGAAACGCAACGAGTATTTCATTTCGAATTCCACCGGGGATAGAAATTTATTATAATACGTGTAAGTATAAATAAGTTGATTCGCGTGAAATTTTATTTCCCCGAAATTTAACACGTTACGTACGGCCCTTTGAATGCAACAAGTATTTAACACTTTACTTACGACGATTAATATTAAAAATTTGATACAATTGGAACACTGGTTTTCAAATAATAAAATGAATAAAATGGTTTATACAGTACGATGCACAATTGGATCAGATTCTTCTCAATGTAATAGTAATAGTAATACTATTTTTTTTCCCACTCTTTCAGCATAAAAAAGTATTAAAACGCAAGGTGTTAATATTCCCTTTAACAATGCTGAATCGTCGATTATAGTAAGTTACGTTGAAACAATAGCAATTTGTTGCAATGTACGCGTGTAGAATATCAAGAATAATTATAATAATCAGTTAGTTAGTTCATTATGAATTTCATATTCTTTCTCTATTGCTGATTTTCTTCTTTCTACACTTTTCAATCATTTCGTTATCCCGTCGTTAATAATTATAACAAAGTTGCGGAAACTTCAGTGTTTGTGATGACGAATAATAATCAGAATATTTCTATAATTTCTTACATGATTAAATATAATTATTGTAGGGATAAATAAATATAAAAACTATTGAAAGTATTAATTGAACGTTTGAAGCAGCTTATGTAGATAATACACTCTGTTTCATATTTATAATCCATTTACAAATCGTTTCTGATTTCAACGTCAACATTCGTTTCTGATTACAGCAAAGATCAAATTTATTTTCACGAATTTACTTCAACGCGATAAAAATATGTAACAAAATTTATCGTTCATCGATAGACTAGTATACGATTTAAAAAGTAATAGCTATTTTGAAAAATTATACGCGCGATATCTTTGGTCGATTTTATATTTATAACAGCTGTAACATGAAATAACAAGTTTGTCTTCGTTTCATACAAAAAGTATAAAATACTATTCGAAACTTATTCTGGTTACATTTGGAACGATATATTCTTGTTAACTGACAATTACTCAAAATTTGCACACGCGTTATAAATACGAAACAGAGCGTAGAATAATTTAACGTTTATTTGTGAAATTCAAGGCTGATCATTTTTCAATTGTTAGTAGATCGAAAAGAAGTCGGAACGGATTCTAAAGCTGATGATTTCTATAACTGTATTATAGAACAATGAAAGTAGATAACGATTGGAAAGCGGTAGAAATCATATTAATTAAACATCATTTTGAGATCCTTCAGAAGTCTTACTTTGTAAAATACGGCGTTTCACGCGCGTAAACACTTAACGTTACATAAAATTAGATCTTTCGCGCCTATTTTTCAATTACGAAAGTCGCACGAAAACGAAACGCGGTTACGGAATGCAGTTTAACGTACAAAGGGAAGGAAAATTGGACGAAGCCGCGAAGAGGAATTAGAAACTCGCAACTTAGATTTGGAAATTCTGAATTTTAAAAAGCCAACGTCGTACAATATTATATTTTCTTTTTTCTTTCTCTTTTTTGTCCACGAACTTGTTACAAGTGCAACAAAATTTAACAACTGTAACGTTTTCTTAACCCTTTCAGTGCTACGAACGCGTATATACATATGTATATACCTTAATAAATATTTCTTAATAAATATTTATTATATTTATAGAACGCGACGCGAAGAAAAATGATCAACGTTTGAAATAAATATAATAGTAATAGATACAGAAATAAATATAATAATAATAGATACAGAAATGAATATAACGGTAATAGATATGGAAAGAAATATAACAGTAATAAATATAAAAATAAATGTAACAGTAATAGATATAGAAACAAATATAACAGTATTGGATACGGAAATAAATATAATATTGTAGTAATAGATACAGAAATAAATATAACAGTAATAGATATAGAAACAAATATAACAGTGTTAGATACGAAAATAAATATAATATTGTAGTAATAGATACAGAAATAAATATAATATTGTAGTAATAGATACAGAAATAAATATAATATTGTAGTAATAGATATAGAAATAAATATAACAGTAATAAATATAGAAATAAATATAACAGTAATAAATATAAAAATAAATATAACAGTAATAGATATAGAAACAAATATAACAGTATTGGATACAGAAATAAATATAATATTGTAGTAATAGATACAGAAATAAATATAACAGTAACAAAATGTAGAAAGAAATATAACAGTAATAAGTATAAAAATAAATATAACAGTAATAGATATAGAAACAAATATAACAGTATTGGATACAGAAATAAATATAATATTGTAGTAATAGATACAGAAATAAATATAATATTGTAGTAATAGATATAGAAATAAATATAACAGTAATAAATATAGAAATAAATATAACAGTAATAAATATAAAAATAAATATAACAGTAATAGATATAGAAACAAATATAACAGTATTGGATACGGAAATAAATATAATATTGTAGTAATAGATACAGAATTAAATATAACAGTAATAAATATAGAAATAAATATAACAGTAATAAATATAAAAATAAATATAACAGTAATAGATATAGAAACAAATATAACAGTATTGGATACGGAAATAAATATAATATTGTAGTAATAGATACAGAATTAAATATAACAGTAATAAATATAGAAATAAATATAACAGTAATAAATATAAAAATAAATATAACAGTAATAGATATAAAAACAAATATAACAGTATTGGATACGGAAATAAATATAATATTGTAGTAATAGATACAGAAATAAATATAATATTGTAGTAATAGATACAGAAATGAATATAACAGTAATAAATATAAAAATAAATATAACAGTAATTGATATAGAAACAAATATAACAGTATTGGATACAGAAATAAATATAATATTGTAGTAATAGATACAGAAATAAATATAACAGTAATAAATATAGAAAGAAATATAACAGTAATAAGTATAAAAATAAATATAACAGTAATAGATATAGATACAAACGTAACAGTACTAGATACGGAAATATATATAATATTGTAGTAATAGATACAGAAATAAATATAATATTGTAGTAATAGATACAGAAATAAATATAATATTGTAGTAATAGATACAGAACTAAATATAATATTGTAGTAATAGATATAGAAATAAATATAACAGTAATAAATATAGAAACAAATAAAATCGTAATCAATACAGAAATGAATACAATAGTAATCAATATAATAGCAATAAAACTAAAAATTACTACCCATAGTAGTAATAAATACAGGAGAAAAATATAACAGTAATGAATGCAGAAATAAATAAAATAATACTAAACGTAGACATAAATATAATGGTAACTTAAATCAGCACATTATGTAAAATGCTACGTTTAAATCAAAAGAGCTTCGCACTCAAAGGGTTAACAGTACTTAATTAAAGGTATTTTTGTCGCAATTGTTACGATTTGAACCCTGCTGCGATCTTCGGGTCACTTTGCACCCGAACACGTTCCTATTTCTCTAAAATTTATTACGTAAAAATGATTATCATTAATATTCGTAAATTTAAGGTTCAACTTTTACATCGAAGTTCTTCTTTATCATGTAACAATTAATAACGCAAGCATTTCTAAAGAAAGAAGGGAGCTATTGAATCGAATAAAATATTGAATACTGCAGCATGATTAATTAGTGATTTTGGTAATGCAGGAATTTTCTTTCTAATAAAAAGATACATTCCGTGACTTCGAAAAAGTTACGAGCCACTGATCGAAGAAATTGGATACGATCATTTTAAGTGCATTGGAATGGACGAAATGGCGCCACTAATGAAAGAATCTGGCGCCTTTATTCGAATTCAGTGGCATTAATGCGAGGCATAATGGACAGAATAGCGAGTAATATTTGATTGTGATTCATCGACGCGCACGATGGCAAGGTAAGAGGCTCGATCGAGGTCTACCGGATCGCTACTCGATTCAGGCTCGCAGGAATCAAGTAGGTTAATGAAAATCGTGTGCACAGTTTGCTTTCTGAACCGTGAATTTTTCTCAACTTTCCATCGATGACTTTCTTCGCGAATTTTAGAACCGCCGATAGAACAGATACAAAATAGCCGCGTACTTTAAATGATCGACGAAGAGAAATTGCAATCTATCATATTCGTAAAAGGTAATTTCGTTTTTGAATCGCAAATAGTCAAATTAATCCGATATACGGCAAAAATATTAACGTGTAGTATATTATAATTATCGGAATAGTATGGCTACAATTTAACGATAGTTCTTTAATTTCTATTAGGATAATCTAATATTAGTAAATATTATATTTCTAATACGAGTACTTTTTAATATATTCAAATTTCTCATAAATTCATAAAGATCTCGGAATGGTTGTATAAATATTTACAATTTTTTTTTCTTCCACTCGTTGCAGTTTAAATAACGAAACGCAATTTTTCAGATGGAACGAATAGATAAGTTGAAAGGTAGATCAATTCTAAAATATACTATAAATAATTGATCGATAGCGTTAATTTGTGCGGATAACGAGCTAATTTTACAAGCTGTTGGCGAGTTGGAAGGAACACACGCGTGGTATTAAACCCGGAATGGGCCACGTAAAAATAGCTCGTAATCGCGCGGTGGAAAAACAGATCCACCCACATGTGAAGCGTGCAGAACTCGCAATAAAAACGTACGGTAATTGAATTTATAAACAGGGTACACGCCAATCATCCAGTCATTCGTTGCGTCGAAAAAAATCGTAAAGAAATATTCTCCAATTCCTCGCAAAATGCGACATTCTTAAACTGTTCTTAATAACCAAATTGCAAGACCAATAATGATCATCGGAGTTCGAATTTTTACGGGAACTTTGAGAATTTTTATCGTTTTTAACTCGAGTTCTATAAGCTTTCAGATTTTTCATTTAAATGATTCGATTGAACGTGTTTAAAATTGCTTTATAGGTAATTTATATATGTAAGTTTTGGATATAGGTAATGTGTATATGTAATACAATTAATTGATACATTTTACTATTCACATTATCTATTATCTATATGAGTTTGCACTGCATTCGCGTTTTATATTTGCAGTAGTAATACAATATACTGCGTCGAATACCTAATTTAACACATTATTTATAAGCAGTCAATTGATAGGCTTTTTTGCTCTCTGTATCGTTAATAATAATTCAACCAGTAAACAAAATGATACTTTAAATCTTTATTTTACTTCGTAGGGTAGATGTTCCATTTATTGCCACATTGAGCTCATCGCTTAAAAGCAACTTCGTCGAATTATTTTAGAAGTTACTTAACGTAATAATCGTTTCGATTTGGAGCACAACATTGGTTAAGGTATTGCGTACGGTTCACGAGATATCCCGTTTTAATACTGCTTTGTAAACGCCTAAAAAATGCCAAAAGATTGGAATAAATAATCAATATTACTGTTACATTGGGAAGAATTTAATCCGATTGTATATCGCGCTGTATAAAGCATTTCGTTAATTTTATCGTTCGAAAGCCAACGTTTTAATCGATTTGTATCGCTTGTATTCAATTTTTAACGCTAGATTTACGGACGTTACGTGCGTAATTTGACAAGCTTCCGGAAAAATACGTATACTGCGTATAAATAGTCGAACGTAGAAGCGTGAGGATGAAGAGAATAACGTAGAATACGTCTTCATACCATCGTATCAATTAAAGTTAACATAAAGTACTGACAAACAATATTTATGGTCTCCATAATTTTAGGTATGAAATCTGTACGGCGTCAACTTGACGAGTTCCGTAAAATTAGTATTAATACAGAGCGACGTACGCAATGTGTTAAAATCTCTTTTATTTCTCATGATTTTTTTTTTGTATGTTAAATATGATCTAGATTTGGTTTTCAGATGAAAAATCCTGGAAACCTGTCCAAGATTGATTTAACATCCAAAGAAGCCTAAAAACTCGTAGGTGTTAATAATGAACATATTATTAATATATTATTAATATATATTATATATATTATTGTTATTAATATATATTATATATCTCATTACTATTAATATATATTATATATATTATTATTATTAATATATTATGATATATATAAATGAGTCACCACGACACATTACACTTCTATTTAATCCGTGTCCGCGTTGATTCGCCCAACACTGTATTTCATACGGTTAAACACAGAAGAAGAGATGGGAGATGCAATTATCAGGGGTAAGGCGAGAGAGACTTTCGCTTATTACGTTGCGCGCGGTCTGAATTTTTGCGTCGCGCTATTTAGCATCTCTGAATCGCGTGATTTGAATTAATTGAACTTCCGGGATTATTCAGCCGTATAGCTAACGTAATTGCGTCTCTCAACAGAGATTATCCTCGCGTGTAAACGATACTTCGCTTATCGCTTATCGATGAAAGCACAAGAAAGCCACAATCTTGCGAGCCAGCTTACCTAGATCACCGATTTTAACTAAAAATATTCGATACCAATATTCGAACAGACGAAAAGTATTCAACGTGAAGCGTATTTCGCGTATAATATTCACGAGATAAAATTGATTACTTAGCATCCAATTACTTGATCACAATTACGAATATATAATCTTGCATAAACATTCGTGGTCCAATAATTGTAAATATCGGAATAAAGTTAAAGGGGGTTAAATTATCTTTTGTTACGAAACTGTTTCGTTAAAGTGGCGCCGATTGATATGAGATTAACTTGACTACAATTACGAATATATAATCTTGCATAAATATTCGTGGTCCAATAATTGTAAAAATCAGGATAAAGTTAAAGGGGGTTAAATTATCTTTTGTTACGAAACTGTTTCGTTAAAGTGGCGCCGATTGATATGAGATTAACTTGACTACAATTACGAATATATAATCTTGCATAAATATTCGTGGTCCAATAATTGTAAAAATCAGGATAAAGTTAAAGGGGGTTAAATTATCTTTTGTTACGAAACTGTTTCGTTAAAGTGGCGCCGATTGATATGAGATTAACTTGACTACAATTACGAATATATAATCTTGCATAAATATTCGTGGTCCAATAATTGTAAAAATCAGGATAAAGTTAAAGGGGGTTAAATTATCTTTTGTTACGAAACTGTTTCGTTAAAGTGGCGCCGATTGATATGAGATTAACTTGACTACGATTACGAATATATAATCTTGCATAAATATTCGTGGTCCAATAATTGTAAAAATCAGGATAAAGTTAAAGAGGGTTAAATTATCTTTTGTTACGAAACTGTTTCGTTAAAGTGGCGCCGATTGATATGAGATTAACTTGACTACAATTACGAATATATAATCTTGCATAAATATTCGTGGTCCAATAATTGTAAAAATCAGGATAAAGTTAAAGAGGGTTAAATTATCTTTTGTTACGAAACTGTTTCGTTAAACTGGCGCCGATTGATGCGATACGTGTTAGAGATCTCGAAAATAATTACGAACATTCTCGAGAACCCGGAAATGTTTAAACCTCTCTAGATTCGCCTTTCGAAACAAACGAAAATCAAATCGTGGAACATAGATGAAAAATGTTTAAAGCGTTAAGCCATCGAAGAAATTAATTCGCTTGGTCATAGCAACGCTAACGTAGTGCAAAGGGTTAATAATAATTCCCCATTCCTTAATCGTAATATTGCACCAAAAAAAGAGTAACGTAATCGAGCGAGACGAACGAATCTATTACTCAACCTAATACTTTAAAAAAAGAAGCCGCGCGTCATATTTGTCCGTACTTAATACGAAGAGTGAGTTTACAGCGAAAAGAAGAATAAGAAACGAGTGACTTTACTTTATTTTCCATGTCCCGTTAGCGTGGATCCATCCAGGAAACGCGACGACATTTATCAAACGTTACAAGCGAGGAGAAATCGTTACGGGCTAAATAATATATTCGAGGCATGCATTATAATCGATTCCTAAAGCGCGTACCGCGGAAGATCGATCGGAGGATGGATAATTGACAATGCATCGAAGTCAAGGCACTGGGATATCGTTATCGATTACGCGATCCACCGATAGCCGCTTCCTTTGCTTCTGAGCTACGCGAAATATACTCCGTAATTTCCGGTTTTGTTAATCGCATTGCAATTCTTCTTTTTTTCTTTCTTGTGCGTGCGTCACCGTAACGCAACAACGTTGAGTTTGCAAGCGCTAGAATTTCTCAAGATGCCGCCGGGGTTCCTTTGTTGCAACGCGAATTTATCGACGATAAACGATGCTTCCGATTAAACGCTTCTTCTATTGCAATCTTTTATTTGCGAACGATACTTATTCCGCTCGGGTAGACAGTTTAATTATTCGATTAGGTACGACGTGTTAACTCGACGCGTCGAAAGGACCGTATTAGTAGAGTAGACTAGAAGATTCTTCGTTATCCGAATTGAAACGTGATAATCAATGTATATAATATAATCGATAGTGGATTAATTGCTTTTTTCTGAACAAGAATCACGTTACTTTGAACATAACATAACGTAACATAATCTTTAAATATTTTATATTTTGTTTAAGTCTTTAACATAACGTAATTTTTATTGTTTTCCTCAGATGATTAGAATGTAGTTACGTGTCTTACGATTTTACGATTAATACTAGATGCCGAATACTAAATAACAATGAATAAAACTGAAGAAGGAAGGAACGGGCGAATGAGAAACGAAATTGAACCGAAATGAAGCAACATAAAACGAACTAATGTACAGTTACTCAGAAAATTGAGCGTACACCTATGTTGCCGATGAAAAATAACTAAAAAGTAAATATACACACGCATGTTGAAAAGTAGAAACTCGATATATTTCGCATATTCTGACGGACAGGGCGTAAAAAATTCTTGAGATAAAATTATATGTACTTAATAAGAAAAAGTAAAAGTATAACTTTTTTTGCTGACGCAAAATTGTTATTATACATATGATACACGTAGATTACTATTTTGTTAACCACCTTCAATGTTCATGGCATAGAATTAATTAATTTTCCATAAAGAAGGTGAAATATTGTCCTATTCTTCTTTTAATTTCATTTTGAAATCTTCCCTATCCGTAAAAGTATAACTTATCATTTTGGATTTCAAGTTTTCCAAGATATGTTCGATCAGGTTAATAGTTTGAGTAAACTGAATATTAACCATTTTTTAGCCATCTTTTTCATCGAGTTTGAAGGTGTACGCTCAATTTTGTGAGTAACTGTATAACTTAATCTCATACTTAAGCCAAAACCTATTTCTTATATTTCCATAAAAATGTAAGTATTGTACAGCTGGTATTAGGTGCACCGATAAGTAGACCACTATTCTTTTAACAAATAAGAAATATAGTTAACACACGAATTATTATTCCATCCCTTATTTATTCGTCGAGGTGAACCTGTAGCTTCGTTTAGAATATTCATCGATTTTAACCAGAACAGTGAGTCGATTATTATTATAATAGCGAAGATGTAAAATCAGAAAAAGATGGACTATTAATTGTTACACCTAATAAGTAGTTGAAGCTATGTATTTTTCGTATCTGTTAATCCAAATATAGAAGATGCTTGTAATAGGCGAAGGTAATATTTCTCGTGCCTCTTGGTTGCCATTATTCGTGGTTTTATTGTACCGTGAAAGGGTTAAGCGATATTAAATCCGGCTAAACCAGACGTAATCCAAAGAGATCCAGTTTAGAACTGGACGTGACCTAGACCTATGTAAGTCAATCTACTTGGAAGACCTGTTAGACTTAACCTAGACCTAGGCTAGCCAAAGTACGAAACGGTAGAAGTATGAGGCATCGTGTGCTGTACCGTTCGACAGTGTTACCATCTGTTTCCAAAAGTGTTACTCGCGTTTTACACGACAGCTGTCGTGCCTCCTTTCGCGGCCTTAATTTTCTTTGCTCTTGCAGCGACCCAAATTTTCTGCAGCCTTTTTCTCTCTGTCATCACCATCTCATTTGCCATTTCTCGAGGTCAATCGAACTTACAATTCTTCCTTACTCTTTACTTTAACGCTAGCTTTACGGACGTTGCTTTGCGTAATTTGATAGGTTTCCGGGAAAATAGGCATACTATTCATTAGAATTTACTGGAATTCACTAAAAATAGGTATACTATATTTAAGTAATAATAGGTGTACTATTTATAAAAATTTGCTAAAGATAGGTATACCACAGCTGTTAAATAATATAGATATACTATTCATTAAAATTCACTAAAATTCACTAAAAGTAGGTATACTATATTTAAGTAAAAATAGGTATACTATTTATAAAAATTTGCTAAAAATAGGTATACTATTCATTAGAATTTACTGAAATTCACTAAAAATAAGTATACTCTATTTAAGTAATAATAGGTGTACTATTTATAAAAATTTGCTAAAAATAGGTATACCATAGCTGCTAAATAATATAGATATACTATTCATTAAAATTTACTAAAATTCACGAAAAATAGGTATACCACAGCTGTTAAATAATGTAGGCATACCATTCATTAGAATTTACTGAAATTCACTAAATATAGGTACACTATATTTAAGTAATATAGGTATACTATTTATAAAAATTTGCTAAAAATAGGTTTACCACAGCTGCTAAATAATATAGATATACTATTCATTAAAATTTATTAAAATTCACTAAAAATAGGTATACCACAGCTGTTAAATAATATAGGCATACCATTCATTAGAATTTACTGAAATTCACTAAATATAGGTACACTATATTTAAGTAATATAGGTATACTATTTATAAAAATTTGCTAAAAATAGGTTTACCACAGCTGCTAAATAATATAGATATACTATTCATTAAAATTTACTAAAATTCACTAAAAATAGGTATACCACAGCTGTTAAATAATATAGGCATACCATTCATTAGAATTTACTGAAATTCACTAAATATAGGTATACTCTATTTAAGTAATATAGGTATACTATTTATAAAAATTAGCTAAAAATAGGTATACCATAGCTGTTAAATAATATAGGTATACTATTCATTAAAATTAACTAAAATTCACTAAAAATAGGTATACCACAGCTGTTAAATAATATACATACGTATACTATTCATTAAAATTCACTAAAGATAGGTATACTATATTTAAATAGTATAAGTATACTACTTATACAGATTTATTAAAATTTACTAAAAATAGATATACTATATCTAAATAATATAAGTATACTGTTTATAACAACTTACTAAAACGTACTAAAAATAAGTATAGTACAGCTATATAATATACGTATACTATTTATAAAAATTTATTAAAAATAGTTATACTACAGCTAAATAATATACGTATACCATTTATAAATATATACTAAAATGTACCAAAAATAGGTATACTGTATTTAAATACTCGAAATTAGAAGATCGTACAAATTCAATATCAAAATCAAAAATTCATATAATTACATGAATTAAAGTCAACGCAAGTTGTTGAAAAATAATACTTATGGTTCCCGTAAGTTTAAGCATGAATCAATATATTTATTTAAAGGAAATAGAGTATCTAACAAGTCCCTTGTTAGAAGTAATACTGCGAAGCAGTTACTCCACATCGTATTACGTTTATCTTCGCGGTGGATCCGAGGAACATCTTTCGTGGTTGAATGGATCATTATGAGCCGAGTTTTCGCGTGAATCGTTCGTTCTTGGAACACTTTCGAAGCAGACGTCTGCCAGCCGTGCCGCCGTTAACGTTGTGCACCATAAAACTCGACTATGCCGGCTTCTTTTTTGCAGAGAACGGTGACTTTCGAAGCAGGAAGCATTCTCCTTCGAGAGTTCGTGAAATATTAAAAATTCATACTTCGTCGTTGACTCGGTCTATTTCGCGTACGATAACTATACACCGACTAAAGGAATCGTTCCTTTGCATTTCATGGTCCTCGTATTTTATAGTTATCCTCCGTGCAGACACGAAGATATGCGTATCATGCAGATGCTTTGCAATCGTTTCACTTTGCTAGGACGTATCGTTGAATTTTAAATCATCGTAAGATTCAAGTTTCAGTTTGATGGCTTAGAAGTCTGAAATTGAAGTCTGAAAATTCCCAAAACATACGAATTTTGAAGAGTATATCGAAATAGATAAAAATTCGAACGCTTGAAATTTCAGAGATAATTGTAACGATAATTTCAGACTTTGGGAATAAGAAAATTCCAGACGCTTGTGGCATTAATAAGCCGTCGTGGTATTAAATAAATAATTTGAAAAAAGAATAAATTCCAGAGATAATATCGAAGCCATCAAAGTTTTAGTAACTCGGAATTTATTCAGATTTCGTCATTTTTCCCATTCCGCGTTAAAACTCGAAAATTCCACAATTGTGCAACTTCAAAGTGCTCAAAATCTTGAGTACTGAGTCAAAATCTTGAGGATGATAAAAGTAGAAAATTCACACGTTTTTATAGCGAGTTCACATGCGTACGAATAACGTTGCAACGATTCGATATTTATCCGACATAAGTATCGAAAGGAAAAAAAAGAAAAAAAAGAAAGAAAAGAAAAATCGCAAGTTGGAAGCGGTTAAACAAAAAGTTACCACGGTTTATTTATCTAGATATTACATGTCACAATTTGCATGGTTAGAAAAACCAGACGACAGTAAAATAGCGTATAATATAATACTTTCACTTTCGAAAACGAGATATTACGCTTATCGATAGTGACTGGAGAGAAAGAATGGTGAAAAAAAGGGGCAATTATAGAAGTTATCGTCGTGAGCCATCGGGGATCCTGTCCCACGTTACAATATAGGCTTTCAAACGAATGCATTCAGGTTAGGTTAGTTAATTAATACAATTATTTAATGAACAGTCTTAAGGCAGTTTAATATAACACAATCGAGGATGTACAATTTTATACATACAAATACAATAGACATTGGCAGTCGGTTAATAATTTATTCAATTAACTAATTTACCGAGAGGAAATTGTCTACGATATCATGATAATAGCTGAGCACAATGATCCATTCAAGGAAATTATTAAATCGACCAGGAAACGAGGTTGATTAGCTTTGGATTGGATCTATAATTTAATATTGATTCGATCTTTCGCCATGCATTTTAAGTAGATTTCTCTACGTTTGGTAATTTCACGAGAAAAAGCTCGCGTCGAATATTTCGCTTCTCAAGCTCGCGATTCTTTTGTTGGTTAGCCGAAAATGTTGTAAAAAATTGTATGCATGACTGGAACATTGCTAAACGAAACCACGAAGTATAAAGTTGATATCTTTATTAATTGCGTCGGAATAAATTGTCGAAGATCGACTATTTTATGACAGTCGATAATAGACTTTTTTTTTAAGTTATCCAACAAAATTACTGTGATTTTGTTGGTTAGCCAAAAATGTTGTAAAAATTTGTATTCATCGCTGGAACATTGCTAAACAAAACCACGGAGTATTAAATTGATATCTTTATTAATTGCGTTGGAATAAATTGTCGAAGATCGACTATTTTATGACAGTCGATAATAGACTATTTTTTTTAAGTTATCTAACAAAATTACTGTGATTTTGTTGGTTAGCCAAAAATGTTGTAAAAATTTGTATGCGTCGCTGGAACATTGCTAAACGAAACCACGGAGTATTAAATTGATATCTTTATTAATTGCGTTGGAATAAATTGTCGAAGATCGACTATTTTATGATAGTCGATAATAGACTTTTTTTTTTAAGTTATCCAACAAAATTACTGTGATTTTGTTGGTTAGCCAAAAATTTTGTAAAAATTTGTATGCATCGCTGGAACATTGCTAAACGAAACCACGGAGTATTAAATTGATATCTTTATTAATTGCGTTGGAATAAATTGTCGAAGATCGACTATTTTATGACAGTCGATAATAGACTATTTTTTTTAAGTTATCTGATAAAATTACTGTAACTTTGGATGGAACGATAATCTTTGCATAAAAATTGCTACTCAATTGCTGCTAAACGAAACTGTACAATTTTAGGTTGATATGTTTATCAGTTTCGTTGAAAGAAACTTCCAAAAGTCAATTTCCTGTGTCTACTTTTTCGATGATAATAATTCAATTAAAAGAATCTCTTAACCTTGGATTATTTTCAAAATTTCAAACTATCTAACGTGATTCCATTTACTTGAGACTTCTTAAAGTAGACTGACGATTTTTATGCAAATTGAAACATTTACGAACGCGTTTAACATTAGATATACAGAACTAGATTTTCAGATTTCATGCTTAATGTTACAGAAATTATAATATGTTGTTCTTTAGCAATTTACGTTGACTTTAATTGGCACAACGATCTGAATACGTATTCCACTTTACCTTCGTTCTCCTCAACCTTCTAATTTCGACTACTTCTATACGGTATATAAATAAACAAAATCGAACCACAACAAATATTTGTTTCATCCCCTAAATATTATTTTATCTACCGTACTTTCGATATTTTATATATCTTTACGTATTGCGAGTATCGTGTAATCTTTCTTTCATCCCCTAAAAATTATTTTATCCACCGTACCCTCGATATTTTATATATTTTCGCGTATCGCGGGTACCGTGCAATTCTCGCGCATTAAATAAAAAATTCCCATAAATGCACACAAAAATCCGCCATTTATCCGTAACGTTTATTAAACCCACCGAAAGTTTTAAATCGATGGACTGGATTATCTAACCGATAAAACCAACAAACATGTTGCAAGAAAACTATCCATCCACTCGCTTCCGCGTAAAATCTGTTATTATAATGCACTTGGAAAAATTCCTCGTAGCTCTGAAAAAGCGCGCTACTTAATAATCTCGATACGCGTGGAAAAATGATAGAAATCCTACGAGCACGCGAAACAGGATGCAACAATGCATTCCTTTATGGCGAAACGAATTATTAATCGTCAAAGCAAGCATCCGCCGTGCAATCGTTCGAACGAAAAAAAAAGAGGCGAAAGAAAAATGTTAATTATCGTTGGAATAGAAAATGAACTCGCGCTATCGAGGCTTCGGCCCGTACACGCTCGCTTGGAACGCGGCAACGCGGATTTCAGATAAATTTTATTTCGTAGATTCCTCCCGTCGAACACCCGTTACTATATCCTCCTAACTGTTCATCTCGCTCCGTCTCTATTCTTCGAATCTTCGGGTTCTTCGGTCGTTTCGCCGGTAACCGAAGAAAATCCGCGTTATTAATATTAATTACTCGCATTTAACTATCGCCGCTCGAACGGTACAGCTTTATCGGCCGCGATTAATCGTCGCCAGTATCCTCCGTCGCCATTCCAATTCGTATTTTATTAATACGGTAGATAACTCGATAACTCGAATCTCAAGGAAATGATTCGAATCTTGGAGTCGCAAAGAATTCCACTCGCAGAGGTTCAACTTATGAAAATTCGATTTAGAATGGCATATTCTATTTTTCCGTGTTCATTCGTTCGACAAAGTTTTACGTACAACGGCTGTAAAAGTAAAACTCGGTTACTCAGCAGTTTGCACGTCTCGCGTTCGAATTTGCGAGACTTTAGAATTTTAAGCATCGCGGTGTTTCCAAGCTTTTGGATTTTTTGGCGTTTAAATTTGGAAGCTTTGGATTCCTAAGCTATTCGATTACCAAGATTCAGAATTTCTTCATAATCCTTCTTGTAAATTAGTACAAAACTTTTCTAATAGAAATGAGCCTCGTTTGAAATTGTATTCAATCTTCCAAGAAGCGATTATTTTGAATGATTCAATCACCAATTATACGATAAGCATTTTTGTTACATTAATATTTGCTTTAACACTTTGTCGTGCCATTTTTCTAATTAATAAGATAAATTACTCGTTAGCTTTATTCAGTATTACGTGCGAAGCATTCAAATGTTAGACATACGTACACGTTTTAATTAGCGATTCTCAATCTTATAAACCGAAGCTAAAACGCGCGTTAAAATTTAACTTTGTTCCAAGTAGAATTCCTTTTTATCGAACCACCGCCATAATTCGTATCACGACTGTGACTCGTCATCGTACGTCAAGGGGTTAATAAATTATTCTTTTTTCATTTTTATCGCGTCTCTGTGCGAGCCGTTTCATCGCGAATAAAAAGTCTGCCTTTAATTGAAATGTTGCAATACGTCGTAGAAGTTACCTTTACTCGTCTCGCGACTCCGTCTTTCGCCCGTGACAAATGCAATTAATTATATCTGTTATTGCTGGCGGCGACGATGCTAATGGAACATTTTACGCGAAAGATATTATCGTGAAATTTATACAGTGTTTGATCGCAATAGTGTCTCTAATTATCGCAGTAACGCGCACACGTAATGTGTAACCCGGCGCGTGGTTATTACGCGTTCGAGTTAATAGCGGGGAACAACACTGTCCGGGATTATAGTTATCAAAAACTCGTGTTCCTCTACGGCGTTCCGTACGAGTGGCCACAACGCTCGTACGAAACGTTAAATACGCTCGCTGACTTTTTTAATTGGCGAATTTAATCTTCGCGCGATTATAATGCGAGGGCAATTAGACGAATGCGTGGAAAATTAGCAATTCATGGGATTCCTTCCGAGATCTAGAAACATAGTTATCCGAGTTATTTTTACTGTTACCATGAGACTAAAATGGACAACTCGGGTTACACGATTTATGCATTTAGTTGTTTCACGTGTTGCGTAAAGTTTCGTTGGTTGGACCCAAGCAATCGTTATGGTAATACGGTTTCATCAGTATGGGTAAACGATACAGTTGTTGGCCAGCTATCAGCGATTCGACTTTTCGTGGAAACAAAAGGATACGTTTTGATTTTACAAACACTGAATTTGACTCAGATCGGTACGTTTCATTTTTAACGATTTACAGCTTTATGCTTCGCAGGATTTGGGACATGTGGTTTTACACATGCGTAACGAGTATTCTAGAAAATATGTACGTGATACTAATTAGGCAGTCATAGGTGTCAAGTAGCAATTAACACGTTAGTTAGACGAGTTCTTCATTATCGACATCTTTAGGTAGCTGTCTCGTATTCATAGAGGGTTATCTAAAAGTACCTTTAGGATGTTGAATGAGAATATCCGTCAAACGCTACGTTTGTTAGTAAAATAGAGGCGAAGAGAATTAAAATTGAAAACGAGAACGAACGAAGATAACAAATAAAAAACAGATTAGAAAAGGGTAAAGTAGAAAGGGAAAGAAAAAAAGTGAAGGTAGATGTTCCTATAGTCTATTTTGGATAACAGGATATTAACACTATCAGTGTCCCTATAATCGTCACTTGAATTATTATATTTAATAGCGAACGAATGTACGAAGAATCGGGACTAACGATGAACAAATTTCAATACTAGATTTGGACTTGGTTTTTATACAACAACACAGATGAGCGTTGCACGTGTGTTTATATTTAATGTTTAAAGAAATCCTCTGATTTTTTACACGATCGGTATTTCAGTTCAAATTATTGATGATGTTTCCTATAAATGGATGGTCTATCCTGTACCATTGACTAAGTACTTGAAACTATAATTCGGATCGTGTAAAAAAGCAGAGGGTTTTTGTTAATTTTGTTTCATTGTAAATCATTGGTTATTTTGAGTGGTTATTTTAAGAATTATATTCAATAGGACCACGAAAGTTGATCGTGTATCGAATATAATTACACGTTTCTTCGTATTATAAAAGAATATAATTTAATAGAAATCCAATACATACATATGAAGATATACTTCTATACACGTTATTAGAAATCTAGCCACTACTGTAGATCGATTATATCGGAAACAATTAATTAACGCAATATTTCTTTACAATTCCTATCGTTTTAAAAACGTTGTTGTTTTAATTTTATTAAGGGGACAAGGTAGCCCCTTGACGATTTCATATAAGAATGGATAGTCTATTCTGTGATTCGACAACGCCTGTACTATTCGTCCGCGACAAGAAGGCACTCAAGTATTAAAATTCTCGTTCTAAATACAATCTACTAGCCTCCTTAAAAGCACACGAATTATTCGCTATTAACCGAAGACGTTAAAAGATCGACGATGGTTTTGATAACGAAGATGGCGTGTGATGAGAGGGAAAAACAGTAGACTGTATCTACAGTGAGGAAGTAAAGACTCGTGAGCCTTCTTTTCGTGGACGGACAGTACATAGCGAGCGAATGGTGACACCCTATATATTCCCTTTAGTATATCGAACGTACTATATTCCCATCTGTTGCCCAGCATCCACGTCCATGGGGTCCCTCGGGCATCTCCCTCTCTGTTCAGTTAGGGCCACGTAAGTCGACCAATCGTTCTCCCTCCTTCTCCCTCCACCGTTCAGCTCGACGACCCTCGAACGGCCCCTATTCAAAGACTTCGTCCGGCGTCTCTCTCGGCAGTTAGTCGCGAAACGTTCTTCGTGCAACGCGTATCTCGGCTCCGTCTCCATGTTTCGCCCGCCATAGTTTTTATCATCCCTCTTTATCCACTCTGGCCACGTAACAAAGAGATCGCACGATTTTTGGCCGGACTTATTCTTCTCCTTCGCTACTCTTCGAACTTTTCGATCTCCATCTTATATACGTATATATATATATATATACGTATATCCGCTTTTGAGTGCGCGGTGAGTGCATGGAACTGGTGCAACAGGTTTCGTCGATTTTCTTCTTTCATCTCTGTGTTATGTATAGAATTTCATATCGAAAGTTTCGCGACCAGTGAAGAAGGAAGATTCGTAGTCATGGGAGTGCGTCGCGATGGATCGTGCAGTGCGGTAGTTTCGTGAAGCAGTTTCGGAGAGCCCAGAACGAAGAGAAGTTTTCGGGAAGTGTGAAGAAGTTTGGAGATCAGAGACCAAAGATTATTATTGTTCGAAAGGATTACGGATGATTGATTAGCACAGGATCGAACGAAGAACTATTGGAGAACTTTAAATCTATCGTTAAAAACGTCGGAGAACTCTAAAATTGTTGTTGAGACTCTCGAGGAACTCTGTTTATTAAAACTCTCGGGGAATTCTAAGTTTATTAGTAAAATTCTCAGAGAACTTTGAATTTATTATTAGAACTCTTCGAGAACTCTAAATTTATTATTATTAAAATTCGAAGAGAAATCAAACGCAGGATTGTGGGTTTATCGTTATTAAAACTCTCGGAGAAATAAAACACGGAAAATTTGCTATTAATAAGATTCTAAGAGAAATCAAACGTGGAACTCCAAATTTATTATCACGAAAATTCTCAGGAAAAATTCAACGCAGAGGTTTAAAATTGTTATCCATTTTGGGGCGATTTTAATATTAAAAGATTTCCTACAAACGTGGTACCAAAAGGACTCATTTGTGATTAAAATTCTCCTAAAGTATTTAAGAGACATAAGTATTAAAAACGTGTCTACAAAATTGCTTCCAAAAGGATTACTTTGCGATTAAAATTCGTAACCTTAGGGGACGTAAATATTAAACAATCCTTCTACAAAAATTGCTTCCAAAAGAATCGACTTCCAATCCAAATTTACAACCTTAGGATTTTGCATGACGAAACTTTTCCTCCATCTACAAAGTTAAATAATCTATAAGAATTGGTAAACAATATTGCCAAACAAAGCTCTGCAAAAAGTTGCGAAGAATCTTCGAATCACGGGGCGAAAGAATCGAAACGAAAGAAGACCCGAATATCCGAAGATTTCACGAAGAAGTGGAGAGAAAAATCGCAGCGATCCGGAGTCGAAAAAGACCGAAGAATTCGAAGGAAGCTAAGGAAAAAAAGATCGTGGAGGTTGTCTGGAAGGCCAGGCTACCTGGCACAGATAATCGAGAGAGAAGAAAGTTCGTCTGGGTGTTGCATCCGGTTCGAGACGCCGCCGGTTGCCCACCTTCCTCGATCTTTTGCTCATCTCCTCCTACAGCATTTCGTAACTCGCGTTCCGCCGTTTTGACTTCTCCATCTCTGCGGATTTTCGCAGAAACGGAAACATCGAAACGAAGAAGGGAGAAGTTTCGAACGGAATGCAGGCTGGCGAATAAGAGGCGCGCGGTTGTGTTCGCGGAGGAACCGGAAGTAATGAGAGATGTCGCGGGCCAAGTTCCACGGTGGCGATTGAATGGAGCAGTTTCAACGAGGTTTTGACCATCTGTCGTCTCTCTCTCTCCCCGTGAGTAGATTAATTGCGTGCAAACAATAATCGAACCTCTTCTTTGTCAAGTGGATTAATCGAGTCAAATTAATCAAACCAATTTTAACGAAGTAAAAATAAGTAAACTTTAAGTTTCATTCCCGAGACGAGTATTACGCGAAATGGCGAAATGTTTTCAGCTAATGTTAAGCAACACTTTACCTTTATTTTGGGAGCAAGATTTGTTACTTTAAGTTAAAGAACGAGAAAGTTTTATAACGTCATCTACGGATGTGTTTGATAAAATTTTGTCGGATAGCAGCCAGCTGATCTCGGAAACTATTCGTTTGATTGAGTTGAAAATGTTATACATTATTTCTCGTAATGCTGTTTAAAATGTAACGTACGATTTTTCAGTCCGTTTGGAAAATAAGGAAATGGCGGCCTTTCTAAGATAAAGAACCTGTTTTTACTGAGAAAATTCAACTTTCCATACATTCTACGCTACATTTTAGATAATCCTATAATTCCTCGCGTGTTTAAATTTCGAGTTAATCGGATGAATATAAATTCGACGATCTATTGGGTGGCAGGCTAAAGTGTTCATAATAATTGAACCACCCGCTACAGTTGCAAATCTAACAAAGCATACGATTGCATCACGGTACTTTTCACAGTTGAAAATGTTAGAACGCGTTAAGTTATTGTTACGGAAAAGATTGTTGAAGGTATCGTGTCTCTCAGAATCTCTTGACCTTGTTATTATATTACACCAATACGCAAATTGCCGCGACGACGTCATTATGATTCATTACCCGGCCCAGCGAATTACTAAATTAGAATGGTACTTTCGATTTCTCTCGGACTAATCCCCGAGTCCCCTTTTCGTATTACAATTGACTTCGAAATTCTCGATTCAGAAGTTTAGAATCTTCTTTAATCTCGCAACACTTTCTTTAATAAATATGCAAAATAATTAGCAAAAGTTTTCGATTACTTTCGAGATTGAGTTTCAACCCAAATCAGGTCCGTGGAGAATTTTTTGATTAATTAAACGATAAACGATTTTTCAGTATTGGTTCTGTTTTATAGTGTTAGATGATAGTTGAAAATCTGTGTATATATTAGTATACTAAGTGTGCATAAGTTAACAATCTATATATATTAGTATACTAAATATATGTAGCTAAGTTAAAAGTGTATGTATATATATTGGTATACTAAATATACATAAGTTAAGAATCTATTCATAACTCTATATATAAACGTGTTAATAAAATAATATTAAAAGATTTAATAACTTTCACTTCTTCTGTCTGTGTCGTTAATAATTTTATTATTTCGATTTTAACCAACTAGTTGATTTCTATGGAAATTACTTTTTCCTTTTTTAATCCTTTATTTCCTTTATTCCCACTAAAAAATGCAATGCAATTATAACTGACTAGCTTTTTCCCCACTTTGCAATTTAATTAAGTAAATCTACAAAGTGTATTTCTTATCCTTCGTTATTTTCATTGAAAAATAGTTCGAAGAGAAACAATAATCAACTACCCTTATCTTATTTTTCAATTTTCATTATTCACCCTTTCTTTTTATCTTTCAGTTTTCATTATTCACCTTTTCTTTTTATCTTTCAATTTGAATTATTCACCCTTTCTTTTTATCATTCAATTTTGATTATTCACCCTTTCCTTTTATCTTTCAGTTTTGATTATTCACTCTTTCTTGAATTATTTGCCAACTCCATTTAGACAAACAAATTCTCTAATTCCAATTTCACCTTAATTTCCTCCTTCTAATTTACGATTTCCTCGCAAACTTTTTCTCTCAAGAGATATCTACCAGATAGATATATTCCATAACAAATTGTTGGCTCCACCTCCGAATAGCTTTGCAACTAAAATGTCAGACGTGTGAACGACCAAAAGGAAAGAAATCTAAACTACAATAGAGGATATCGAATCTTTCTTCGTTGAACCTTATCGCAAACTTGTACTCTTTCCTTTAATTCGGCATTCATTTTGAACAAAATTAAACGTCTATTCTAGCTCAAATATATTTGTTATCGTTCTACAACGCTTTGTCGAATGACTTCTAAAATAATAATTTTCTCGATAAGCATAAAGCGGCAGCAATTATGACATCTACCCTATGTATATTTGTTTAAGAATGTATCAATTTTTTAGTAAATCTACTTCCAGCTGCTAGACTGTTTTCCATACTGAAAAAGCGTTCGAACGAAAAGGGTTAAAGTTGCCGTGGAAATCGCGCGTAATTGCGTCAGATTTACGTAATTATGAAACGATCGAACGTGGAGGAGGGTTTCGGACGTGGATATTTTCACGGTTAAAAGTAATTGTCCCCAGAAAACTACCGTTAAAGTGATCGTGACCTCGATCGAGCCTCTATAGATTCTGTATAGATCCGCGTCTAGATCGTCTATATACAACTAAACAACCGGATCGGCAACTTTTTACGAAATCACTGAAAGCACCAGTCGGCTTAAACTTGACTCAGAAAATCGATTCTATCTGTTTCCCAATAGGCTGCTCGTTTTGCTTGTTTCTCCTGCTCCGTGAACTGGAAAATTATTATTAGGTGATCCTATAAATTAATGTTGAATTTTATGCCCCGAAAGGGTGCAGCGAATTGAACGTAATAAAAGTACGGTAAAATCTTTCGTATCGAAGCTAATTGGGAGATATAAATAGTAGGATGATGGCATGATCAATTTTTGATAGGAAAGTGAGTGCATTTAGTTGAATACGAATCAAGGAAATCGATGATTCGGTTAAATACTTATGGATCACATTAATTTTTGTTAGATTATTCGTTGGTGCATATGAAATATCATTTTTGTAATGCTTGAGATTAAGAGATTAGTCTTTTAATTTGATATTAACCCTTTGGCTTATTATAACACCGAGCTATACTTCGTGGTTTGGTCTATGGACCACGTATAATTAAAACATGTAGTATTTCGTAATGAATTTGAATTCATTTTATTTCAATTTGTAAGATTGCGAGATTGAGGATTATTAAGTAAGAATTGCGTATAATATTATAGTGTTTTGCATTCGATGTAGTGTTATAGTAACAAATAGTCAATATTTCAGTGGATAATCTTTGAAAAATTCGTAAGCAAAGGGGTTAAGAGATTAACCTCTTAATTTTAGTTGTAACCAATTACGTTAAACAAAAAGCATTTTAGTAGCATTAAAATCAAGAAATTTAATCATACTAGTATACAAAAATTTAATAATATTGAAATAAAGAAATTTAACGATATTAAAGTAAAGAAATTTAATAGTATTAAGATAAAGAAATGTAATAGTATTAAGATAAAGAAATTTAATTGTATTAAGATAAAGAAATTTAATAGTATTAAGATAAAGAAATTTAATAATACATCTGTCTAGGAAATTCAAAAAATTTATGAACAACAAATAGTGATAAAAATTTCTTCAAACGAATAACGAGTAATTGAGCTAACAAATGATTCGAGTAACAAATAATCGACCAGCAATTAACTATTTATTCGTCATTCTTATTAAAATGAAATTTAATCTGAACGATGTTGTGCTATAAGGAAAATATACGTCTGCTTTTAATGAATCATTGTATAATTTTGGAAGCTGTAAATATAGGTCATAGCGAAAGGGTTAAGCCGATTTATTTTCCAAGTTGTTTCTCATAGCGAAGGATAATTTTTATCCTTTTCCTTTCCCCATTTACTTCGTGTTACATTTACGTAATCTTCCCATATGTTATTTGTTTATTTATGCAGCATCGTTTAGCACCTTAAAAATGTCAATGTTCTTATCTAGTTCCACGTTCCTCTACGTTTGATCGAAAACTTTTCTGCCAGGGGTAGAAATTCGCGTTTCGTCGATGCTAAACAGCGTTTCGAAACAGCAGTCACAGAGAGAGATTGCGTGGTCTCGCTTACACGTTATATTATAATACCCTCCAGATGATATCTACCTTACGTCATCACTTTAAAACGCTGTTTTTACAATATCTACGGGTGTATCTTGCAAACTTTGCTGGCGTATAGTCGCGTGCTGCCATGAATCTTCATCAAATATTCCAACTTTTGCGCGTAGTCTTCTCGTTACGAATCGTTTAAAACGAGAGAGAAAGAGAGAGAAAGAAGAAAAGGAAAATCAACGAGAGACCTCGATACGCGTGGTTCCAGGTGGTTTTCTTTTTTTTTACCACGTTTCGAAATTCACGAGATATCTATCTGATCGTACTATAGTTGGCCTTTGAAATGACGCACGGTTAATTGTAAAACTGTTTACGCCGGGGTTTCAGATTATGCTAATCGTGGTTAACGTTCGATTGAACTAAATCGAAGGTCGCGTGGCGCGCATAGAAGCTGGATGAAAAATGAGAAATCATCGACTGCGGTTTTATTATACTTTTATGGGTTCGCGCAGCGGTTACGAGAAGTATTTAAAGTTGTCGCGTTGTATTTTTCTTCCGATACGCAGCGAAGTTTTAAAACTCTTTTATGTCGTTTAAAAATTCGATACTTCTCCTGTGCATGTTCATTGATGTAATAGAAATTCCGTGTAACAAATGCATTGGTATCATAAAGTTGATTTTAACGATGGATCTGCTTGCGTTAAATACAGAAATATTGTAAAGACGATGTTTATTAACATTTTTTATTGTTCACGATATTAGCGTAGTATTTAGAGAGTTAAATATCACAATATTATAATAACGTAATATTTAAAGAGTGAAAAATTATAATATTATAATAATATACTATTTAATGAGTTGAATATTATAATATTATAATAACATAATATTTAAAGAGTGAAAAATTATAATATTATAATAATATACTATTTAATGAGTTGAATATTATAATATTATAATAATATACTATTTAATGAGTTGAATATTATAATATTATAATGACATAATATTTAAAGAATTAAATACTGTGATATTATAATAATATACTATTTAATGAGTTAAATATTATAATATTATAATGACATAATATTTAAAGAGTGAAAAATTATAATATTATAATAATATACTATTTAATGAGTTGAATATTATAATATTATAATAATATACTATTTAATGAGTTGAATATTATAATATTATAATAATATACTATTTAATGAGTTGAATATTATAATATTATAATGACATAATATTTAAAGAATTAAATACTGTGATATTACAATAATATACTATTTAATGAGTTGAATATTATAATATTATAATGACATAATAATTAAAGAATTAAATATTGTGATATTATAATAATATACTATTTAATGAGTTAAATATTATAATATTATAATGACATAATATTTAAAGAATTAAATACTGTGATATTACAATAATATAACATTTAATGAGTTAAATATTATAATATTATAGTGACCTAATATTTAAAGTATTAAATACTGTGATATTACAATAATATACTATTTAACGAGTTAAATATTATAATATTATAGTAACGTAGTATTTAAAGAGTTAAATATTATGATACAGTAATATAATATTTAAAGAGTTATATATATTACAATATTATAACAATATAATAGTTAGAAAGTTAAATATTGTAACATTATAATAACACAATATTTAATGAATTAACTATAATATTTAAAGTCTCATTCTACTTGAAATCATCGTCCAGTTTCAATGATATCTTCATTGCCATCCAATTTGAATTAATCCTCGAACCAATTTACTTTTCCCATTCTATTAAAAAACTGATTAATTGCTACTCGTTTGCGGTTGCTTACTCTTCACTTTTATCCCGATAGAAATTTTGCGCAACAGCGATGGGAATCACGAGCATTACTCAAATTGCTACTTAAACATTATTCTTGTTCGTGGTGGTGGTGGTAGAGAGTCGCTGGATAAATTAGCCGTGCTCTTCGCGATGCATTCGAGTTATCGAGATGGCAAAATCGTGGGTAAAGTCGGCCGACTCGCTGCAGGCGGTCTATTAAACTTACGTTTGCGTCTCATCGCGCCAAACCCGGTCGCTTACCTCTCCTTCGCCCTATAAATATTGTTGTGAATCGCCGCGTGGGTGCAATCCTTTTACTCTCGACTGCTTGTTCCTGTTTCTTTTTCTTCTTTTCGACCGGTGAAAGCAATCAGTGTTCCGGCATAGCAAATCGCGTGGGTCGTGTTATTCGTCGTCTATTGTGCCCAATTCTCTACGTAATAAAGTTAACTTCGTGGAAATAGTTGCAAATCCCCTTTAACCCTTTCGCTACGATGTACGTAAAGAAAAATTTCAAGTAATAAAGTGAAATTACTCGTTAGCTATTAGGTTTAGGGCTAATAACGGTCAATACTTTTTCACTTACAATTCGATACTCTACCATATTTTGGTATAAAAATTATAGTATTCTGTTTAAAAAACAAAGTTGACCTTCAAATCTCCGAAATACCTCAATCTATAAAACAAAATTAACGCATTACATGGTGTACCCTTTTAAACCATGTAACTTTTGTATATATTCTCTCGTGCAACGCATATTTTGGAAGTTATAACGGTGCACGCGTTGCGTGGACCACCCTTGTAAATACGTGCTGAATAATTCAGCTATCGTTTGCTAAAACACATCTATACTTATTTTAATCTACATTGGATTTTAATTAATGACGCTAAACATCTGAACATTTGCACCCGAACTATTCTAAAATTAATAAAAATCACCCCTCATCTTTGTAACAGAAACACTTTTCAATTTTTAGGATAACGTAGCGAAAGGTTTAATTAAGCAATTTTAGATTCTTTCTACTCTTCGATGTACGATAAAAACCATTTGTATATTGCGAAAGAAAAGTGTGCACTGTTAAAAGGGTTGAAAAGCAGCAACGCAAATATAACGAATATCCCAGAAACCTACATTGCACCATAACCTAGCATACATTACGCAATTGTATCCAATATCTAGCGAACGTAATTTCTTGTTGTCAATCATCGAATGACGTAGAATGGCGAACGGTGCCAGACTGCGTCTAAAGTCGACAGGACCAGCGTTGAGTTAACCCCTCTCTCACGACGAGACGAACGTTGTACGCATAAACGCACGCGTATATATATAAACGAGTTCCTCTGCTCGTGTATACAGCAATTTAACGTGGCGTTTGCTTCCTGTGGAAGGGAACAACGGCCTGGTTTTCAACGTGCCACCGTTTAAGTATTCGCGTGTGACCGTCCTAATTGCGCGATACACGCGTGTTACACGAGCGTGTTATACCAGCAGCGTATCGTACAAGTTGATCGTCCGTTTCGAGTCCGTTTCATGCGAGTTACTCTCGCGCGTCCGCAACGTTTCATTATTAACGATACGTGGCCTGACTGTGGCGGTCGCGTCGTCCGCTGGTCCTGGCTAAACCAAACGAATACGAAACGAGGTTTTCGTCATACGAGTGTACCCAGCTACGTTATCGGCCTGTACGAAAACAGGCTAATTAGAAATGAATACGTAATAACAAGCTTTTATCGGGCCACGTGGGAAATTAAACAGTGAAATTTGACGAATGATTATCGTAATCGTCGCGAAATTATCGCTTCTTTCAAGTATAAACTGAATATAGTTGCGATAAAAGTTGTTTCTGTTTCGGTTAAATTTCGAGCTTCGCGAGTTTCGAAGCGTTGCAAAGACTAACGGTAAGAGTTAAGTTTCAAATTAAAACGAGAATAAGTTGAATGAATAATCGGTTGTGTTAAATTCGTTGACAATTTTGCGATCATTCGTGGACAACATTTGGGCGGATTTGGAGCAAAGTAGCAGAATTTACAATAGGTGATTAAATTACTATAATCGCTTCGTTGAAGTTTAAATGAATACGCTTAAGAGGAGAGTCGTTTTATTACAAAAGGTATTGCTGTTCTTTTGGTAACTATAGCAAGAAGAAAATAGATTTGGAAGTTCCAACAGTTTGGGGTTACGAAGTCTTGAGAATTTTGAAATACGAGAATTGAAATGTTTGCAGGGTAGAAATGCCATGATTGGGATACTTTGATTTGAGACGAATTATCAGAGAAACTAAACGACGTATCTAAATCTAGTTTGGAGCATTCGAAAGATAAGTTCTTTTACTATAAAAATGGATGCTACTGATGAGTTCTTCTCTACATTTATTGGTTTTATTTTTCTCTTTTTAAAAAGCTCCCTTTTATCTCATTCGTAAATTATATTGAATAAGACATAGACATTTATGTATGGGACAGTGTAATAAAATAAGATAATATAGGTATCACGTTCACAACTATTGTTTCGTAGCATTGTAGTTATAATTTCATGGATTTCTTTTTGTTCGATCGCTGCTGTTGTATCGTAAAATTAATATACGTGAAAATGTAACTTGTTCAATCATTATGTTAACGAATGTAACTTAATAACGTACGTTCTTAACGAGTATGATAATGGAGAAATGAATTGAAAGCAATAGAACATCACAAAATGGTTCGAAAGAATAGGAAATAATTTACATTGAAGTATGAAAGAATACACGTGTCTATCACAATTACATGTGAACTGCCACTAGCATCACATTAGATACGATTAACCCTTTGCGGACGAGAAGTAATGGCACTCGTGAGAGTACTTTAGTTTTGAATTCCACGACTTTGAGTTTTCACGCTTATGAGTTCGAAACCATTTAATTTCCAACGATTTCAAATGTTTATTATTACGTGTAAGTATTCGTTGCATTAAGTTTTGTGCTTTAAAAGTCGACATGGGTTCGGAAAGCCAAAAAATGATCAGGCGACTATTTGTCGACGCTCGTCCGCAAATGGTTAATACGTCGTAATATAGCTTTGAAATAAATATTATTTCATAATCGGAATGTTTATCATTTTTTTATTGTAGATAATTAGATTGTCCCATTATTTTGCATATCTAAATTCCACGTAAATGCATAAAAATTCGCAGTCTATTCGTAGACTGTATCTATTTATTTATTTATTTATTTATTTATTTAGTACGCGGGACAAAATTCATTAATATACATAACTTACGAATACTTATACATATGCTTGAGAAACAGCAATTATACTGTTGTGTTCTTCTTCGCAGTCCTTCGACTCCTTTTACTTTCCACCGTAGCAACAGAAATTACAATATTGCGCATTTCTATGAATTTATGAAACATATAAATACGCAAAGGAGACTCGGAATTCACGCAAAATATGCAAAAATATAGAAAATATCCAAGATAATGTTCTCTTGTAATATTCGTTGGACGAAACACGGATGCGTTCGGGGTCCCGTTTCTTTAATTGCGCCGGCAAAACTATGAATTTGCATAAGAATCCGTGGTCAAGCGATGACTGGATGATCGTTTATATTTTCACCGGCTAGGAGAATGATTTCGAACGAAGATAAGAACGATGCAACGTATCTCATTAACATAGTAGCCGAGATTAATACCGACGATGATAAAATAACGCTATACGTGTAAGTTGCCGAAGGACGCCTGTAAATTTCCACAGGAATAAATAGATAATTCCTTGCAAGAAGGTTTAACAAATTGTTAAACGACTATTGAATTCCATTATCGTGATGCGGAAACCAGTGTCGAGAGAAATTAGTCATTTCTATTAATCGTCAGAGGGATTCTTTTTATTTTGCAATTGAAAATATGAACAATCTTTAATAAAAACGACTCGAATCGGTTTTGATCTTTCTCGTGTGAATTTGTATCCCAAGCTTTTCTTTAACAGGGTATTAAACGTATCGACTGACAATGAGTAACTTAATTCGTTGCGTTCGTCCAATTTTGTACGAATACAGCGATTGCGAATGAGTTAACCTATCGAGGGACGAATTTTTTGAAGACCAGATAAAATTATTTTATTCAATATTTCTCACGTATTTATTTAACACTGTTCCATTTTTAGGTATTTCTCAACTTTAATTTTATATTTATATTTTACTGTTACGTTTGTATCGTTATCATCATTATTATTATTATTAGCGTGTCGTACGAAAATCGTGTTCGAAAAGCACCGTGTTACTCGAGGATTATCTGTATCGGTATCCCTGGAAAGGTTAATGCGTCGCAGCGAAAGGGTTAAAGGAACGATTTCATTGTCCACCGATATCGACTGGCATCTGTGAACACAGGCAGCACGCGAGACGTCTCATTAGCCGTGTGCCACGGAACGGAGTTTGACATAACCGGGTGGTGACTATTATCGTTTGCACGTAACACCACCGGGTTCGCCAGACTTGCACGCACAACGCGAAAACACGGAACTTTCGGCGCGCCGAAAGAATTCAGGCATGCGTGACAACACGTATGCACAGTGCATGCACGTGTGGGATTCGATACATCGCAATGGTATCACGCTCTCGAATCGCGAAGATCGACCAGAAGGAGCCAACAACGAGTGAAATCGTCTCTACTGAATCCTTCTTCGTTCTTTCCACGCCTCCGTCTATCCTCGTCTGCTAACAATTAGGGTTAATTAGCAGGCGTAAGCGAGAAATCGCAATTGGAGCAGACAAGTATAGCAACAGCATCAGAGTCGCTCTCTCCTCTAGAGACTTTCCATACAGGCTACCGTCGTACACGCCAAAATCCTTTGTCCCGGTATCGAATAGTAACTACGCATTGTTTCACACGGCGTGTTGCAACTTTTCGCTTGGGGAAAAATTCGTTACGTATCGGATGGAGTCCGTGGTTAAGTTTATAAGTTTAACGGCAGGCAGATACATTCGAGTGGAATTCGAATGAAATTTTAGCGGAATTTCTTTATTAGGGTAAATGTACCGAAAGTTACGAATACTGTACGTTTTTATTCTTTTGCAAAATGACGATGGGGAATCCTTAGTGTTTTATAAACGGAGCAATAAAAGGTAGAGTACAGGTCTCAATTACTGTCAGTGTCCCTGTAACCGACACGTTAATTACTTTTTTTTTAATAGCGAAGTAATGTACGAAAAATCGTAAGTAGACTTTGATACTAAATTTGGACTTCGGTTTACGTAACATAACACATATACGTTGTACATTCGTTTACATTTAATATTTATAAATAAATATTAGGAGGAAAAAGTGCTGTTGAACGTTAAAACGTGACCAATGTAATTGGAAAGTACGTGACGTGTCATAATTCAGTAAAGGCGCGACGTTTACTATACATCTTATATCTGTTACACAGAACTGAATCGCTAATATATGTAAAACTGTTTCTATTTAAACGTGAACTTTCCAAGCGGCAGTAATAGGTACATTGGACTTTGTCGTACATTTTCAATGAATTAATAATTCATTCATTATACTCGGCATATAAAAAGAGATCTGTTGAACAATATTATGCTCCAAACTGGAACGATCTTTAGATTAAATGATTTCTAAAATAATTAAATGAAGTTACGCGCGAAGATTAAAGTGGGCAGCACGTGGTACATCTACCCTAATCGCAAAATTACAACACTTTCGTTTCTCAGTGGCATTTCATTGTTGCAACGAATGAGTTAGGCGTGGAACAATGAACCTTTGAAACATTTTTCGTTCGACCCTCGAAGCACGCCCTGTCGCGTGTGGTAAACAGGTTTACCAAACCGAAACGTTGCAGTGGCCATACTTGATAGTTGGAGAGAAACTGGATCCAGGGTCTGTAAATTCGTCAAGGTCACTGCTTGGGCGTGTCGCTTGTATGGTTTCACGATAAGTCGATCTCTATTCGGAGCAAAGATCAGGATCTTGTGCCCTTACGCAATCGTTACACGCTTGCAACTCCCCATTATAGATCCGAACTTATAACTAAACGACCGGTTGATATTTTTTTTTTGTTTTTAGAATATTTCGTGATTTCCTGCACAAAACATTTAGTAACACTTACTCCACGTGCAATACGTACAATCACTCGCGAAAATCTTTAAAATACGCATGAATTGTGAACATTTTGTAGGCACTGATTTTGTTCGCCAGCTAAAATTAGATTTGATTTAAAAAAAAACTACTAGATTCTTCCACTTGTTTGCAAGAAGAAAGGAAAAAAAATTAATAACTCTATCTCACAGAATTCTTTTTAACCTTTTGCGCTACAATTGTTTTATTACTTACGTATGCTATCATGAGTATCGTATACTAATTTACTAATATAATCATCGTATGCTAATCACTGTTTCCACATGATGTTACGTACAAATTATTTATTTAATAACCCCCAACGTTATAATATAAAGCTAAAATTAAAGTTCAAATTAAATTTCAACTCAAAATGTAATAATTATTCATTGAACAATTTTTCAAGTGCGACTCGTTATTTTACTGCAAGTGGTTAAATACTCAAAATTGGCTGTATCTGTTTCAAGACTATTTTATTTCATTTTAGTTCTTTCATTATACGTTATCTCACGCTTGTGTATAGTGGTGTATTTTCTACCCTACTCCGTAAATAAATAAATAACTATAGGTACTCTAATCGTTAGTAGTGGAGTAGTTTTAGTATCGGTGTAGTTTTAGTATCGGTGTAGTTTTAGTAGTGGTGTAGTTTTAGTATCGGTGTAGTTTTAGTATCGGTAGTTCAGTGTTAACAACTAATAAATATAATTACCGTGTCGCTGTTTTCCTCCGTCTAAAATAGTTTCAAACTAGTTTTGACTTGAATACCAACTTCCATTAGTTTGCCGATACAATCCAATGATATCTTAATACAAAATGGTCGCCAGAATCAGCGTTAAATTCCGTCTTAAATTCATTAAATACCTTGAATTTGTTAGCCTAAGCAAAAATCACGTTAAAGAATTGCCCCTTATATTCATAACTAATAACCGTAATCACTGTTCCATTGTTTTTCTCCGCCTAAAATTAGTTTCGAATCAAGTCCGGTAGTTTTTAAGGCATAAATGGGGTATACTTAAAACGATTTCAACGAAAATTGCTATGTTTGCACTATTAATGGGCCTCTGGTTGGATTCTTTTTTTATCGCGTTGCGAAATTATTTCGCGTAGGAATTCCTGGTATTTCTTTTTAACTTACAAGGACAGAGTTTGCTTATTGAGAGATCTGAGGTGTGCTGGACAGATCGTGACACTTTCTCTTGCACGCGATACCTCATTCATCGAAACGCCTGGTCGATTGGCGTTTCTGAACCCACTGGTGACTCAAGAAGGACACGGGCTTTTGTGCCGCGCGCGGTTCGGTTTCTGTTTCATTAGTCACACTTTCCTGCTCCAGGTTTTCCATTATACTTCTCGTGCAACTATTGTTCGATACTTAACCCCTTGACGGTCGAGCTCGGTATCTTAAATTGGCCATTGTACACACAGTAACACAACTTATTTGTCTAATTGATTCCGTGTCTTACTAATCTGAAAGCTACTGCTGTATATACGTATATAAAACTGAACTCCTTTAGAAAATACTATAAGTATTCGATATTTTAATCCTTCCAAACTTCAGCTAATACACCAATATAATGTTTGATACTTCATTATAAAATAGTTCTCTTTAGAGTATCAATCTCCATTCATTTTCCAAGGTAATCTTTAGTATTTTAATATGAATCGATCGTCTCTAAAGTTACGATTCCCATTAATATCTCAACATAAAGTTTAATATTTTAATATAAGACAGCCATCATCGGAATAGAAAATCCCATTATTATCCTAATACAACCTTTAATATTTTAATACAAAATAGTCGTATTCAAAATGGCAGTCGTTACAATAATATTCAAGTATAATGGTTAATATCTTAATTTAATATTAGCCTTCTCTTAAAGTATTCATCTCTATTAATTTTCCAATGTAATCCTTAGAATTTTATCATAAATAGTCGTTTCCAAAATATCAACTCCCATGATTTATATTCCAATATAAGCCTTAGTATCTTGATACAAAATAGTCGTCTCCAAAATTGTAAACTTCCTTATTATACCAATCTTTAATATTTAAATTCAAAATAATCGCCTCCAAAATTGCAACCGTCCTTATTACACCACTATTTATTCTTAACGTGTGACGCAAAATAGTCGAGTCTTAAATAGCAACCTTCATTAATATCCCAATATAATGCTTAGTACCTTAATACAAAATAATAGTCATTCCCAAAATATCATAACACCAATATTCCAATATAATTTTTAATATCTTAACGCAAAGTAATTATCTCCAAAATACCGCTTTCATTAATGTCCCATTATAATTCTTAACACTATTCATACCACGCCCGGTCAAATGATCGGTTTTAAAATATTTGGTTTAAGATTCTACATTCGTTGTTAACCCTTTCGCCTGTTTAACTTTATGACAATTCTTTTATCGTTTGCGTAATCAGTTTCACACATTTTATTTTTCTTTCTCCCTTTTTTTTTAATTGGAATGATTTATCGAATAAACACGTGTAAAATGCCGGTACGAATAGTGTTAATATAATTATTATCCACCAAAATACTTAATATCCACTTAATATCCACTTAATATCCACCAAAATACTTAATATCCACTTAATATCCACTAAAATAATTCTCTCCAAACTACCGTCCATTCCTTTCCTCAAAACCAAGGAAACAATTAATCTATCCCGAAAATTCCCAATCTCAACGAAACCTTCGTAAAACCATCGCAAACCTTTACCCGAACCTAGCCACTCTTCGAAGAGATCTAATTTTACACCTGCCCAAAGAAACCTGTAAACTATTAAATACCCAATCAGTGGTCGCAGCTTTGTCATCAAGTCGAAGAACCTCGCAAACCTTTCCTTCGCCGCTTCTCTTTCTCGCTCTTTAAGGGAAGCTCGAAACGCACAGGGCGAGGTATCTAGAGGCTAGACGAAAGAACATCGACTTGTTCGCGAGCTGTGAGTCGATGGCCAGGTAGTAGAGGAAGGCGCAAAAGGTGAAAAACAGTTTGCCATCAGCATAACCGGTTCCCTGGTGTATCCAGGAGAGGATGCGCGACTCGCTGTGTATCTCTTTGGTATAGTTGAATCGCGACGATTCGGTCGCAAAGAACCGTCTCTCTTTCTCTCTTTACCCGATCATAATCGATCTCTGCCTGCTACCGGTTCCACTATCTCTCTGTACAGTTAAGCGTATCAACCAGTTTTCCCCCCCTCCTCTATTCTCCGCTTCATTTCATTTCCATTTATATATCTCTGCTCGTTCGCATCGCGCGTTTATGGGAATTTAAATGATTAAGATAAGGGGGAGAGAGTCGCGTTTGTCGTTCAGCTTTGGTAATATAATCGACGTTGGGGGAATTAGACGTTGAACCGCTCGAAGAAGAATCTCTGTGTTTTATCTTTTTCCGGGGTTACCGGGGAAATTATTTAAAGCTTGGGAAATTTACTGTTGCAAAGTATGGAAATAGAAATGGTGAATTTTGCGAGTTCAAAGGTTCGCAGTTCTAACTAAGGGATCGAGAATCCTAATATTTAGAAATTCTACGGGTTTATCATTGTTGCAAAAGCTTTTGAGAATTGTAAAATTAATAAGGGCGAATTTTATTTGAGAATGTGTATAAAAATTCGAAATTTAATATTAATTAGATATATAATATAATATATCATATAATATAATATAATATAATATAATATAATATATAATATAATATATCATATAATATATCACATAAAATAATATAATATAATAGAATTTACAATCATTCAAACGTTCATTAAAAACGCAACGAATATTTGCGATTGATCCAACATTTAGCAAGTGGAACACGAATCTTTACTTGTGAATCTCTCAAAAGCAAATATGCTCAACTCCACTATTTTATAGATATTTAAATTTTAATACATCTACATAATTAGTGTTGATCTTTTCCAAAATTAATTTAGTTGCAGTGAGAGATTAATTAGAAGTACTAGTTTCAGCAGAACAATAATAAGTAGCGCAACTATTATTTTAATAAGCGAGTGTAGTTTACATTCACATCATTATTCCACCCCTTTTTCGTTCATTAATCCTTTGCCTTATAATTACAGTAAATTAGTGATTACAGTAAAAACATACTGTACTTTTTAATAAACAGTAAATTTTATTGCAACTACAACTTCAATTTGATACTTTAAAGACTACCAATCAAATAAATATTACGTATCACAGTTTAGTGGTTTGCATTGGACAGCGCAGCGTTATAGTAGAAAATAGCGAACATTCTAACGAATAATCTTGAAGAAATTTGTACCGCAAGAGGTTAAGGCCAACTTGTAGCTTTATTTGCAACGAAATCATAAAACAGTGGATTATTCGAGCTTCTCGATATTTTATTATGAATTTATTTCAAGTAGTCGATCCGTTTCGCTCCCGAATGTCTCGCGTTTACGTTCAAGCTACATAGTTGCGGTTTTAAAACCATAAATCCGCATAAACATCCGCAATCTAATTACATAATAGCGAATATATGTAGATACGTAAGGTGTTAAAGTCCGCCTTTGTTCACCAGCCATCATTTCTGTCATTCTTAGCTACTGACACGAGTAGTTTATAAATAAAGCAGAGACAAATAAAAGCAATCTCACCAGGCGTGAAAGCTACCGGCAACGAGTCCGGTATCATTTCTGATACCTTGACACGGTCGACTCGTTCCAGATAAGCTTTCCACTGTCCGTTCTGCTCCCCTTATCTGTCAACCGCTTATTTTTTTTTTTTTTTTCACTTTCCATGCCATACCACCATACCAATACCATACCATGCGCAATCGGAAACGATAAAATGGGGAACTATTAGGTATTTCTGCTCCTAAAGGTCAAGGATAACGCAAACCAGAATCAAAGTAATTACATGGAACGAAGACCTCGTGGTTAATAGGAGTTTCTAACCGGCTATTTAGTTCGTCGTACAATGGAAAGAAACATTGAAAAGGCTTCAGAATTCTGTGGCTTACAAATTTCAATACGCAGTTAAATTGTTAGGCGTTGACAATTGTAAAGTATGCGAATTCGAATGCTTTCGTATTCAAAAGGTTTGGAAGTCTAATTGCTCGAGATGTCTAAAGTTTAGAGATTCCAATATTTAAAAGGTTAATTTACATTAATATACAATGAATTTAAAGTTATTGCAATAAAAAAAATATCAATCTAATATTTTAATTTCTATGTAATTACAGTATATTTTTACTGTAATTATTAGTTTATTGTTATTAAATTTTTCTGGATTAATACCTTATACTTTTACAGTTATAAGGTATATAGTTTTTAATTTAACATTATCAATATCATTATGATTAAGATTTATATTATATGGAGTATTAAATTTACTTTATAAAATATCAATTCATTTAGTTCCTTTAAATATTCCTTTAAAATGAATAAATTTTATAGCTATTACTGAATCGATTAGAAATTTAATTCAAGAGTTCAACATTTTAAAGGCTCGAGAATGTTAACATTTGAAAGTTCCAATAATTTGAAACTTCAAAGTCTAGAAAATCCCACAATTTTAAAGTTCAAAGGTTCATTTTAAAGTTCAGTTTGCGAGTTCGAAATTTCAATGGCATTGTAACTATAAAACGTTCGAGAAGCTCTAAAAAGAATCTTTCTTAAGCAACTTTAATTGCTTCTAGTTCCTCTAATTAATAAGTTCATCCTAATTATCACAGCTAACCCAAATACTATTCAAACTTATTCGATATTATAATGCTAGGAAGATCAATAAAGGATAACATAGGAAACGATTAAGTATGATTTCCATTAGACGGGTCAAGGCTATAAAGCGAACCATAATCAAAGTAATTATATGAATCGAAGAAGTAGTTAACGGAGAGCCTCTAACTTATTATTTAGTTCATGGTAATATCGTTCTGGATGAACGATCATCGTTACATCAATAAAAAGCGAAGCTTAAATGGCATTAATGATATACGGGGAAAAAATTTCATTTCCCTCGACGGAGTTGCAATTAGTCGAAGATCAGAGTCTCTCTGTTCGTTCGGATCGAGGAATAAGGAAATTTCTTGCTCTTCAGAAGGAAGCCTTCGATTACGATCCTCTAGTTTCGCCGGTTGCGTCAACCGTCAGGAAATCGTTTCCGGTTATTATCATCTTCCTCCTGAGCGAATACGATGAACCGACGTGAATGATCTGACGAGATAGCGCCTGTACTTTGCCGTGTTCTTGATTTCGTTTATGTCCTTCAACATTTTCAGTACTCGGGAATTAATTTGAGGAAAATTTTTAATTACAATCGCGTACAATTATCGACGATTAATTGTCTTGGATTGTCTTAGCGAAGAGTAGTACATTTATTTTTAACGAAAGAAGCAAAGTTAAGGGTGGATCTCAAATGTAACTTTTCCGTTTGCGAATTTAAAAATAGTAGAAGCTTGCAAATATTACAATTCAAGGATGCAAATATTTAGGAATCCAAAAGAACGCAGTTTCAATGGTTAACTTTAAATACGAATTAATTGCTTGCGAACTTAAAAACCTGAAATGTCCGAGGCTTGAAAATTAACAAACTTCAAATGTCGGTGACTTGCGGTAAATTTTAAAATTTCAAAGTACAAGCATTTAATGCCAATCTCAAAGGATTAAAGTTTTCCAAGCTTGGTTCTTAACTTCCAAAACTTATATATTTCGTATATTCCTCAAAAGTTGAACACAGCTTAAGTTATGTACGACAGGTCGAGAAATATTTGAGTCTTGCAAAATATACAATTTAAATATGCAACTATTCGAGAATCTAGACGAGTAAAACTTTAATGATAAACTATAAACGCTACTTAACGACAAATTTTCAAACCTATTTTTTTCGAAAATAAAGCGTCGTATGAAACAATTTTATTCTAAACTTTCGATTCAATTTTTCACGTAGAATCACACCTTACTCGTTTGTACCCCCAGTTACGGGACACCCTGTATATAAATGGAGATAGTCTATCCTGTGTACTTAGTCGATGCTTATATCTTCGTATCTGGCAGAATTTCGACTTTCCCCAATTTTACTAACCGTATAATCTCCTGTTGCAGGCGCAGCACCCAACGTCCGCGTGAGTGGAGCCGTGGCACCCTAGCCATCGTGTTGGGATCGATACGCTAGTCAACCAGAGAGAGAGAGGGGGAGAGAAACAGAAAGCAGAAAGGAAGAAAGAAATAGAGAAACAAGATGTTGCAGAATTGCAGCGGAGGAGGTTCCAGGTGCGCCAGGCGAGCTCTAGTCTTCGTCTTCGCCTGGGGTTTGGTAATGATCGCAGCAGTCCAATTCCGTCACGTGGAGAACACTTTCAGGGACTCTCCGACGGCGGAGGAATCCACCAGTGACATACTAATCGAAGATATCTATCGTCGCCGCGAGATAATGAACGATCGAGGCTCGTCGAGTCTTGGCCTTTCGCGATACCTTTTGCAACGCTCTTCGGCCGACTCCAGTTTCTCCAATTCGGGTAGTTCCGGTCTTTTGACAACATTGAGGTCTCTCACCACCATATCCAATAATCCCACGCGGAATCCATTGGATTTGGAGCCGTTGTTGGATAAAAGGCCGGCGAAAACTGAAGAGGAATTAATTCAAGAAATCGAGCAGAGGCTTCCTAGCCTTCCTTTGGCTTATTGGAGCAAAAATAACAAATATTCCGGTGGCCAGGGCAAGGCTAAAGGGAACGATAGCTGTTCGAACTTGAAATATCCCTCCATCTACGATATAGAGTTCAATAACGTCTACTGGCAGACGATGAGAACGTCGAACGGAACGTTTCAATTTTTCGGCGCGTTTTACGATCGCAGAAAACTGTCCAGGATCGGTCCAGCTATTAGGATAGTTGGCATGATCGATAGAATCGAGCCCACGGTGAAAACTCACTGTCAATTATGGTACGACGGAGAAAGGGAGCCTAAAGTGGTGGAAACGTTGGAGTACAAGTACATCTGGTATCCTAAATGGGGAAACTATAAACAGGGAATTTATCAGCCTTACGTGATCGCTTGTAAAATTCCTCAGTCCCACTGGTTAAAAGGGCCGCCGGCTTCCGTTTCCATGGTGGAAAAGCCGTGCGATACACCGAGCAACAATCTCAGGGTGATTTACAACAAACCCGAACGGAAGAAAGATTTCGCCGTGTGCGTTAAGGGGTTGGATTTTCTACACGAAGACTTGTCGGTGAGATTGGTCGAATGGATAGAGTTGATTACGCTGCTTGGCGCTGATAAGATATTCTTTTATCAGTTGCAAGTTCACCCTAACGTTACCAAGGTGTTGGACCATTATCAGAGAATGGGAAAGGTACACGTGACGCCGTTAACTCTGCCCGGTGGGCAACCGAACGTTCCTGCTTTTCAGCACATGTATCTGACGAAGAAAACCAACCACAAGAGGCAGAATGAATTGATCCCTTACAACGATTGCTTGTACAAGCATATGTACGAGTACGAGTATATCGCGTTGTTGGACGTGGACGAAGTGATTATGCCCGTGAAGGATGCTACGTGGCAGGATTTGATGAAGAGGGTGCTGACCAAGGCGTTCAAGATTAGGAATGAGACGAGAGCTTCGTATAACGTTAGGAATGTCTACTTTTTGGACGATCTGCTGCACTCGCATGGATACTTCAAAGATATACCGAAGTGAGTATTTGTTTGCGCTGTTCTTTTTTTCTTTCTTTCATTTTTGAATATTTGGAAGTACGTTAAAACATTTTACCGACCGCTAGTGATCGAAATTGATCGGCTCAGTTTTTGGCTATATCGTTCTAATCTCTCCTATTTTTAGAACACTGGTGCTTTATTATGATCATAATACCATTACTCAATTTATTATATCTATGGTTGTCAGGCAAAACTACGCAAGTCACGCGTTTTCATCTTCAAGATGCTGCCGTTTAATGTATCGAATATACGAGTTAAATATTGTGCTTCGATCGGCGGTGCATTTATTTTCTGAACGTAAGAAATTTCTTTTAGTGCCGTTGTCAATTAATGCATAAGTTGCACGTTTTCGAAACGGTGATCTACATAGTTTTGCTTTGCAATTACAGATATTGAGACCTATTTTTAGACTAATATTTGCACGCGACATTAAACATGATGGTTTCTTTCGAATAGATAAATATAATTAAAAAAAGAGCCGCGTAATAGGCTTACGGTCGGTAATGTGTTAAAGTAGAATATCTTTTGTATTAAGTATTTCGGGAATTGGGAAGATTCGTAGCGATGAAATGTTGGATGATTTCCATTTTATGGGGACTCGATAGACTGAAATTTCTAAGGCTTGAGAATCTCGAAACGCTTGCAATTTTAAAGGTTTCGAGGATTATAAAAGTTGCAAAGGTAAATATTTCTAAATTTCGAAAGTTTGGAGATATCTGTAATGCGAACGATCAAATATTTGGCGGTTTAAAAGACTGACATTTTTCAGTCTTGATAATTTTGAAGAGCGTGCAATTTTACAGATTGGGGGTTTATATTAATTTAGAATATATTTTAGGATCTGTTATAATTGAGTAATTCCTTATATTGTAATATAATTAGAGGTACACGTTAATTTGGAATGGTTTTTAAACATTGATATAATTGGGAAATTGTGGGGATGTATAGAGAATGTTAAACGTGCGCATTAATTTGGAATATTTCCTATATTGTAACGTAAGTTGGGAATTCGGAAAATTTAACGAAGAGGTTAGATTTAGGAGTAACTTTTATCTCGCAATACAGTTGAGTACTTGAAGTGGATTATGGGAGAAATTAAAATTTTATTTAATTTAGAATTAGAATTTGTAAGTTAATTTATTATGGCAGATATTAAGGGTGAATATCAGTATGGAATGTTTTCTGTATTATGATATAATTGAGAAACTGGGAAGATTTATGAGGAATTTAGGATGAATGCAATACTAAAATTATAATAGACGGTAAGCTATCAATAATAACGGGGTATTTTTAGCGTTGGGTAAACAACTGTTTAGTTTCGAAAGTCGGATAAGTTGCAAGATTCCATGTTCTAAGATTTCTTCTGTATCATTAAAGGTATTAGCAAATTTTAACGTAACTAAGCGGCGGATCTCTTCTGTAATGAAATAATAAGCGGAGGAGACGATTTAGCAACTCCCCGAACGCTGACAATTAACTTTGTAATGAATCAAATTAAAGTGTAGTGACGCGAAGTGAAGCAAAGTGAAACTTCAAATAATCTAATATACACCTCGCGAATTTCCCTGCAATTAAAGATTCAATGGTTCATAAATTTCAATGTCTGTGATACCAAAAGTTTGAGTTTACAAATTCAAAAGGATGAACATTTTAGAGTCTCACGAATTCGAAGATTTATCACTCGAAATATTTTAGAATTCAAAGCAAATTTCGTAGGTTTGTAAATTCTACAATTTATCAATTGGAATCGATATCAGAAACTATATTACGTTACGAAGAAGACATACGTATGCTTTTAACAAATATCGAATTAATTCTTGATATCGTATAGCCCACGAAAATTAAGAAATCGCTTATTAAAACCGTACAATTTCGCTACGGTGCAATAAATATTACTTTCATTACCATTTTTATGTATTATACTTTAATTATAGAGAACGTCCGACTATTTGAAAGAACGTGCTCATTTCTATATTAATAAAACTTAACTTCATCCGAGTATCGAGAAAATGCTTTTAATTTAAATAGTCCATAACGAAATGGTTAAAAAGATAAAACGAATTATACGAGGATATTTAAAGACAAAATGAAGTTGCAATCATGCCGCAATGAAAAATTCTTCGCATGTTCGCAGGTACATGCACATGTTGCAGCACGTTTATCGTTCGAAGAACTTCACGAAACCTAATCAATACATCAAGTGCTTCCATAATCCGGAAAGGGTGGTTACTTTGCACAATCACTTCCCGTTGGCCTGTTTGGGCGCCGGATGCACAAGTTACCCCATAGAGACAGACGACGCTCAGCTTCAACATTATCGCGCCGATTGCGTGAAATCGTTGAAGAAAACCTGCGTGGAGTATCGAGAGAACAGCGTGCTAGACACGACGATATGGCGGTACAAGGATCAATTAGTCGAAAGGGTTACCAGGACGTTGGAAACTCTTGGTTTCTTTGGACCAAGCTAGCGCGAACCGGAAATTTGCGCTAGCAAATAATCCCATTTCAAAGTCTTTATTTCCTGTGCTATCGGACGACGAAGCCTGAAATCATTTCGTTCGTTCGTCCTGTTCCTCTATATATTTTTTTCCTCTCTTTTTTTTTAAATCGCCCGGCGTGTGAGAAGTTTGCTGCTTCGATGGATGAAAGATTTTTACCACGGGAAATTCTTCTCCTGGTTTTTTTTTTTTTGTAATCTTTGTTTTTGTGGTGGATTTTTTTTTTTGGAACGAAGATGGATGCTGGTGAAGCGAGACGAGTGTGAAGGTAATTATTTTTTTGGAGTTCGAAGGTATCGAAGACACGTTCGAAATTTTGCGGGGTTGGAATTGTAAAATATTGGAGAATTTAATTTTTTGGGGATTCGATAGAGTGAAATTTGTAAGGCTTGAGAATTTTGGAAAGCTTGCAATTTTAAAGGTTCTGAGGATTAGAAATGTTACAAATATTTTGCAAATATTTGAAAAGTTTAAATGTTTAGGGTTTCGAGGACTTGAGAATCCTAAAATTTAGAGGTTCAAAAGTTTGCAAAGTTTCCAAATCTGTAAGCGATTAGAAAATGTAGAATTTTAACAGTTTGAAATTGCAAGCTTTCCTAAATGTTTCGAAATTTCAAGATCAAATATTTGAGTATTCGAAAGACTGAAGTTTCAAAGTCTTAAACACTCTAAAATTTGGAAGATTCAAGCGCCCGAAATTTTAGAGACACGAAAGATTAATAATTTCAAGGGCTTAAATTTAAAGCCTTATTGATATATTTAATAAAAAATTCTGAAGACTTGCGAATTTCAATCTTTAAAAATTCGCTCGTTTGCAAATTCAAAGCTTCGAATCTCGCGTTTATTTTGAATAAGTGCAAGTCGAAGTGTCGAAGGATTTGTAAATGAATAACTCCGAACATTTAACAAATTCTAATATGCGCGTGTTGTAAATTAGTGTTCGACTATTTCGAAATGGGTTGAATTAAATAATGGAGCAAAGAATAGCGAAAGTAGATCTGTGGAACTATGAAATGCTTTCTTCCCGAGTGTGTTTCCTTCGTAACTCGAGGCGAGCTCCATAAGTTCGTTCTCTTCTCCTTTTTGCATGGTGAACCTCGATCGCTTTCTATGCGACACGATCTTTCCTTTTTCTTTTTTTTTTTTTTTTATTCTGTGCCGTTAGGTGAGAGCGCGATTGACGTTGCACCATGAACTAACGCATAGACCATAATAATATTATTACTATTTTTACTATTATTATTTTATCATTAGACTGTGGATGTTTTTGGATCTATCAGAAATTAAAATATACAAAAAAAATATATATATATATGTATGTGTAGGAAAATATACGGTAACTACAAAAAGTATTTGTACGTATTTATACATATTTAAGCGGACGTTTTTTAATCAGCTTCTACATTTTTTCACTTCGATCATATTGACACAAATTTTCATGTATGTTATTAATATTATATAATTTATTATATATATTATTATATATATAGTATATATTATATTATATATATTATTATTAATTATTAAATATATATTATTATATATTATTAACTTATAGAAAACTTAATACGATAGATTAAAATTCATTCTGTATTTGCTACGATAATGCAACTCAAAAGTTTTATGGTCATATGAGAATATTATTAACTTATAGAAAACTTAGTGCGATAGATTGAAATTCATTTTATATTTGCTACGATAATGCAACTTAAAAGTTTTATGGTCATATGAGAATATTATTAACTTATAGAAAACTTAGTGCGATAGATTGAAATTCATTTTATATTTGTTACGATAATGCAACTCAAAAGTTTTATGGTCACATGAGAATATTATTAACTTATAGAAAACTTAATGCGATAGATTAACATTCATTTTATATTTGCTACGATAATGCAACTCAAAAGTTTTATAGTCACATGAGAATATTATTAACTTATAGAAAACTTAATGCGATAGATTAAAATTCATTCTGTATTTGCTACGATAATGCAACTCAAAAGTTTTATGGTCACATGAGAATATTATTAACTTATAGAAAACTTAATACGATAGATTGAAATTCATTTTATATTTGCTACGATAATGCAACTCAAAAGTTTTATGGTCATATGAGAATATTATTAACTTATAGAAAACTTAGTGCGATAGATTGAAATTCATTTTATATTTGCTACGATAATGCAACTCAAAAGTTTTATGGTAACATGAGAATATTATTAACTTATAGAAAACTTAATACGATAGATTGAAATTCATTTTATATTTGCTACGATAATGCAACTCAAAAGTTTTATGGTCATATGAGAATATTATTAACTTATAGAAAACTTATTGCCATCGATTAAAATTCATTCTATATATGCTACGATAATGCAACTCAAAAGTTTTATGGTCACATGAGAATATTATTAACTTATAGAAAACTTAATGCGATAGATTGAAATTCATTTTATATTTGCTGCAATAATGACGCGACTCAAAAATCAAGATATTGTGGCGAAGCAAAATTTAAATGTTTTGAATAGATAGAATTTTGTAAGAACGCTTATTGAAATAGCAATTTTGTAATATTCAATTGCAAAATGTAGCTACTACATACTGACTAATTATTTGCATCACAGGGAATATTAAATTATAGGGTTGTATATTTAACATTTTACTAAAAGCTTAATTCAATTATTAGTATCTAAATATATAAAAATAAATATAAATACTTTTTGTAGCCACTGTATAAAATATCCAAGTTTCAATATTTCGAGGGGAACACAAGTTTCTACTTTTATTTTCCATTTTTTTTATTATTATTATTATTATAAATACGCTTAATAATTTTTTAAAAAACCGTTCAGAAGTTAAACTAATCAACATCGTAAAATCGAGTTAAATTAATTTCTTGAAAGCTAGTTTGAAACTAAATACGTACCTGGATAAAAAGAAAATTCTGATAGTTAAAGATTGGTTTTTCTTCTGAGAGGTTGAATTTACGCACATAAAACATCCATAGGCTAATTATTACCACAGTAGCGGACAAATGTGTTCGAACTTCAATCATCTGTTTTACAATCCATCAAATTTATTTTATATTACGTATCGTAACATAGCAATAATGACGCGACTCGAAAATCGAGATAACTTAGAAATGTTTTCAAATAACTCAAAGAAAAACAAATTACGAGTTACGTTACTTGGTTGCATTCGTGAAAATATCAATTTGCACAAAAAGTAATAGAATAAATAGTGCAATAATGATAACAAAGGATTAAGAGAAATCTACGCTCGAATTCATTTGTCCGGCACTGTATTTACATTACCGGCCAAAATTCTGCGACCAATTTTTAGATTAGGGTTAAACGTTGATAATATGGAACACCTAACTTTTAAAGCTTGTAAAAAATACAGAAATTAGTCTTTTTCTAGGCGAAGAAACTAATGCACAATCATATTTAAATTGTTAAATATGATTCGATTCAAATAATTTGATATTATAATAAAAAGATTAACAGAAGTGAAATAGTATCGAATATGGAATACCTAGAAAAATTTATAAAGGAAGCTAAAACACCTTTACATTTATTATGATAAATGAATATTTATTTAAATGGAAGATAGAACGAAACAAAAATATCTTTTAGGTAGATCGTATTTTTTCGCTGCAGCTTTTTACCTCCACTGAAATATTTAAATATTTCACTGGCTTTTCAGAAATGTTTTGCACATCGTAAATATATTCAATAATGAATATTCTACTGACGCTTAATTGTCGATATGTTCCGTTATTGTTTATAACAAGCACGTTTAGACAAACGACAACGGAAAGAAACAAATGTCTTTACTAAAATTAATTTTGCGCAAAAGAGAAGGAAAGACGCGCAATGTACAATACAAAGATGTACAAAATATTTCAAGTAAACAACGAATAATTGTATTTCGAGGACGAAACAATATTCCATTTGAATTCTCTGTCTTCTCTTGAATGGATCAACGTTAAAACTGCCAAGTGAAAATGACTGGTTACAAATTTACAATGAAAATTATATAAATTTTGCAACGATGCATATTTTAGAATATTTCGTGATTTCCTGTACAAAAATATAAATGAAGATTTATCGTACTTCAATCGCATGGATTTTGCAAATGTGTCTACCATCATTATTTCTTTATTTAGTACAAATAAGTGTACTTTAGTCTCGGTAGTTCTAGCGTTAATTATCGATACATTACAAGCTTCCATATTACCCACGTTTTACTTAAACTTAAATCCTTATACTGCCCTCGGTAATATTTCTATCCGATCGAAAACGAATATTCTAGATATTAGCGCGCAATCTCGTTTACTGTCCGTAGTCTTTTGACTGGAGAATTTTGTAAGCTAAGTTCGACACGTCCTAAGTTCTCCTTTCCTGTTAATTCTTAGGTTTCTTAGAACGCGTCTAGGGATTCGAAGAAATTTTCGCCGGTAGTATAATACTTAAATGTAACAACAGATTTTTGTCCAACGAATGTTTCCCGATGAATATTTATACTCCTGTGTTAGGTTGTTGCGTGTAACAAATTTTTAGACAAATTTTGTACAGCTTGCGGTTTTCTGAACGTGTTAATTAACCGTTTCAGTGCCAAGTTTGTATCTTGATCACTTGCCTTGGAAATTTTTCTGTTAGGTACGCGAGTCAACGAAATAAATTCATTACTTTGACGCTAGGTTTACGGACGTTAATTGTATAATTCGACAGGCTTCCGGAAAAATACGTATACTGCATATAAATATTCGAACGTTGGAAGCGTGAGGATGAAGAGAATCAATTAGAATACATAAACATTTTATTCATACCATTGCATTAAAGTTAACATAGAGTACTGAAAAATAATATTTATGGTCTCTATAATTTTAGGTATGAAATCTGAACGGTGTTCGTAAATCTAGTGTTAATTTTGCACCAGATGCAAAACGATAAAATATTAAAAGTTCTGCGTATTCGGTGTACTAATTTCGAAAGACTAAAGAGAAGTTAAAGGTGTTGAATCGAACCTTGTAATTATCGCGTATATTTATTCTATTTGCAGCACAGTTTTCGCCACGAGTGCGACTAGTGATTACAAGGCAAGTGGTTAACGACGCAAACTGACAAGAGATTCTTTAAATTTATAGAAGCCTGAAATTTCGAAAGCTCGAAGAGTTAAGAATTTTAACCCTTTGCACTCGGTTGGCGCGTAAATTTTGAACTTGATCGAAACTTAAAGTATAACTTTCTTTGATTCCGTTTACATTCCTTCGAAATCGAAGCAAATCTTTCCTTTTAAGTTCTGACAAAAGTGAGGAAAGTGTATTAATAGTATACTAAATTTTATTAATAGTAAAGTGTATTAAAAGTACAGTAAAGTAAATTGTAAACGTTGGATTATATCATATTATTAAAGTTTCGCGTACAAAGGTTTGAAATTTTTACAAAGATTCATTAATTATGCGTTAAGATTCGAAAGCTTCTACATTTTATATTCGCGTAAATTGTCATTTGGTGCAATTTTTACTCGATTAAATTAATCGAATTTTATTTGACTGAATTCATTTATAGAAGGAACGGAAAACGTTAAGACTGTACAAAATTAACTGTTTCGCGTGTAACAACCTAATGCGCAAAGAGATTCCAAGATACAGCGGTGTAAAATGAATTTAAACGAAAAATTAATTCTTCTATAGCGTAAAAAGGATTGACATGAATTTTTGTATTGTATAATAATACGATCGCAATGATCAGACTGACGATGATATTCCTGTAAAACGAATATTTACGCTCGGTTTCGCAATATTTTTAAAGGTTTTACGGCTACTCCTAATTTTTCGCTCACTTTTGGAGATTTTTTTTTTTTTTATAAAAAAGGGAAAAAGAAGAAGAAAAAACGGCACGTCAAGTGAAATCGAGCATCGAAGTGCCTAAAATCGTTGGACGCGTGTAGAACGCGTCTCTCAGCTCAGTCTCGACGATCGACCTCTCGTTTTTTTATGTAAATACACAGAAGAGTCGGTTGGGATAATAATAAACTATTACCAGATACTTGCAAATGTATTTCACTTTCTGTAACCTAATTTTACCATACGTTAAATCCAATGATAATGAAGATTAAAATTAATAATGGATAAGATAATTGATTGCATAAAAATCCTTATATGTAATTTAATTCTTTCGTGACCAGATTATTTCTTGCTAAGGATTCTTTCGTTTCGTAGAATCGAGCTTAGATGGATCTCAAGATTATTAAGACTAATTCGAGAGAATTAACGTTAAATTGTGATCAATTCTTTCGAGAATTCGAAGATAATATTTTCTTAGGCATACACTTAATGTACCGTGGTACCAATCAAAAATATCAACGCTTTAACTGTGATAGCGTTGAAAAATTCTATCTATTTGCGTAAGTATGTGTAAAAAACTAATATAATTTGTATCAAAATTATTTACCTAAACGATGTAAAACGTTGCGAACCTTTTAATCTTTCAAGTATAAACTTTTATTTTTGAACATTTTCATCCACGCGTTATTTCTTCAAATACTGTGTCAGGTTTTAGGATTGTTAAACATTGGTAAGAATTAGAATAAAAATGACGAGCGAATTTTAAGTCGTCTAAAAGAAATGTTGAAAAGATGCGTGTAATTGTATACATTTTATTTATGTATTTATTTAGTTTATATACGGGATAACTCATTAGATTGCATTAGTAGTATTTCGCCTTTCAAGAAAGGTTTCTAGATCCGCCACGTTGTAAACAAATGAACGATACAACCAATAACCGTGCCGATATAGAACATTCGTCCTACGACACGATTGGAGACCAGAGGAACCAAAAAGGTATGCAACTCACCGACCGAAGCAAAGTAGATCAGCTACTTGCAGCAGTTCTATTGAATCTCGTCTCTCGCAGCACTCGGCAAGTCTAAAGAATTGTTGAATCAAAGTCGTCAAAAGCAAGAGTCCAGCAGGAAATTACGACGCATCTGTAACAAGAAACGGAGGAACACATATTGTTAAGAATCTGGTCTAGAAAGTTGTATTATAAAGTATAATGATTAAGTGTTATCGAACGATACTTACATTTGTCAATTACGAGGAATCGTCCAAAATCATTTTTTTCGAACTCTTAAGGTTTCTTCAAGTGGTGCACTGAATCAGACAAAAAAACAACTATTAGAATTTTGTCTCAATTGTGAGTCGTTGTTTGTACATAAAATTGACTTTACTTTATCGAATTTCGAATTAAGGATAAGAATGATCTGTGATATTCTGAACAACAATTTATAATGCGATACGAACAATGAATCACTTTTATTGTGGCTGATATGTAGATTGGAAAGTTTTATATGTGCATTGGAAATTCAAGTTTGTAAAGATAGACATACTGCGTATAATATCCAAAATATACGAAATAGTGAAAATCTTAAAGAAATACAAAAATGCGATGTTAGAAACAGATAGACTCATCGTTATCAATAGAGATTTTGTTACCTTTTCGACGGAAGGTAATACCATTGACTAACAAGAACAGGATAAACCACTCATCCAATGCTTTTGTTTGTCACACGGTTTTGGGGCTGATGAGCTCCATTACCATTTTCGTGTCAAGTCCAATGTTAACGGCTAAGCATCAGATAAATGTGCAGCGCTGGAAGTGATAAGAATTAAAACTATAATATCAGTAACAATTTAAATATGGTCGGATATACAGTTTTATATATACGTTGGAACATTTACAATATCTGCGAATTAAGAAATCATTAGCAAATTAATCTCATGGTGTATCTTGTATGTGGTGTATGTATCTTGTAATATTACGCTGTTACACATGGCATGAACATGTGACAAGAAGTCCCATAAGATGATATGTCTATCCTGTACCTCGTCTGTGGTTAATGATATCATCAATACATATATAACGTGTTATATTTATGGTTGCATTAAATTCCTTAGAGCAAAGTTTCAATAAAAGAGAAACAACTAGAAGTTTTCTAAACGTACCGAGATACTCCGCACTGTCATTTCTGCCCGGACTCGATGATTAGAAATGCTTAGAAGCAAAGATCTAATGCTAAATCTAATCCTCTTTCGTGCGGCAACCTGCCACCGAACACAAATTGTTTAATTATTAAAAAACTACTCAATCGATCGGAATAAAACCTGCTAATTCTGAACCGCGGCACTGAGCACTTTCATTTCTGCCCGAACTCGATGATTAGAAATGCTTAGAAGCAAAGATCTAACGCTCAATCTAATCGTCACTCCCGCGGCTACCTGTCATCGAACACAAATTGTTTAAGTATTAACAAACCACTCAGTAGATCCGAATAAAACCTACTAATTCTGAACCGCGGCACTGAGCACTTCCATTTCTGCCCGAACTCGATGATTAGAAATGCTTAGAAGCAAAGATCTAATGCTAAATCTAATCGTCACTCGCGCGACTACCTGTCATCGAACACAAATTGTTTAAGTATTAACAAACCACTCAGTAGATCCGAATAAAACCTACTAATTCTGAACCGCGGCACTGAGCACTTCCATTTCTGCCCGAACTCGATGATTAGAAATGCTTAGAAGCAAAGATCTAATGCTAAATCTAATCGTCACTCGCGCGGCTACCTGTCATCGAACACAAATTGTTCAACTATTAACAAACCACTCAATCGATCGGAATAAAACCTACTAATTCTGAACCGCGGCACTGTACACTTTCATTTCTGCCCGGACTCGATGATTAGAAGTGCTTAGAAGCAAAGATCTAATGCTAAATCCAATCGTCACTCGCGCGGCTACCTGTCATCGAACACAAATTGTTCAACTATTAACAAACCACTCAATCGATCGGAATAAAACCTACTGATTCTGAACCGCGGCACTGAGCACTTTCATTTCTGCCCGGACTCGATGATTAGAAATGCATAGAAGCAAAGATCTAATGCTAAATCTAATCGTCACTCGCGCGACTACCTGTCATCGAACACAAATTGTTTAAGTATTAACAAACCACTCAGTAGATCCGAATAAAACCTACTAATTCTGAACCGCGGCACTGAGCACTTCCATTTCTGCCCGAACTCGATGATTAGAAATGCTTAGAAGCAAAGATCTAATGCTAAATCTAATCGTCACTCGCGCGGCTACCTGTCATCGAACACAAATTGTTCAACTATTAACAAACCACTCAATCGATCGGAATAAAACCTACTAATTCTGAACCGCGGCACTGTACACTTTCATTTCTGCCCGGACTCGATGATTAGAAGTGCTTAGAAGCAAAGATCTAATGCTAAATCCAATCGTCACTCGCGCGGCTACCTGTCATCGAACACAAATTGTTCAACTATTAACAAACCACTCAATCGATCGCAATAAAACCTACTGATTCTGAACCGCGGCACTGAGCACTTTCATTTCTGCCCGGACTCGATGATTAGAAATGCATAGAAGCAAAGATCTAATGCTAAATCTAATCGTCACTCGCGCGACTACCTGTCATCGAACACAAATTGTTTAAGTATTAACAAACCACTCAGTAGATCCGAATAAAACCTACTAATTCTGAACCGCGGCACTGAGCACTTCCATTTCTGCCCGAACTCGATGATTAGAAATGCTTAGAAGCAAAGATCTAATGCTAAATCTAATCGTCACTCGCGCGGCTACCTGTCATCGAACACAAATTGTTCAACTATTAACAAACCACTCAATCGATCGGAATAAAACCTACTAATTCTGAACCGCGGCACTGTACACTTTCATTTCTGCCCGGACTCGATGATTAGAAGTGCTTAGAAGCAAAGATCTAATGCTAAATCCAATCGTCACTCGCGCGGCTACCTGTCATCGAACATAAATTGTTCAACTATTAACAAACCACTCAATCGATCGCAATAAAACCTACTGATTCTGAACCGCGGCACTGAACACTTTCATTTCTGCCCGAACTCGATGATTAGAAATGCTTAGAAGCAAAGATCTAACGCTCAATCTAATCGTCACTCCCGCGGCTACCTGTCATCGAACACAAATTGTTTAAGTATTAACAAACCACTCAGTAGATCCGAATAAAACCTACTAATTCTGAACCGCGGCACTGAGCACTTCCATTTCTGCCCGAACTCGATGATTAGAAATGCTTAGAAGCAAAGATCTAATGCTAAATCTAATCGTCACTCGCGCGGCTACCTGTCATCGAACACAAATTGTTCAACTATTAACAAACCACTCAATCGATCGCAATAAAACCTACTGATTCTGAACCGCGGCACTGAACACTTTCATTTCTGCCCGAACTCGATGATTAGAAATGCTTAGAAGCAAAGATCTAACGCTCAATCTAATCGTCACTCCCGCGGCTACCTGTCATCGAACACAAATTGTTTAAGTATTAACAAACCACTCAGTAGATCCGAATAAAACCTACTAATTCTGAACCGCGGCACTGAGCACTTCCATTTCTGCCCGAACTCGATGATTAGAAATGCTTAGAAGCAAAGATCTAATGCTAAATCTAATCGTCACTCGCGCGGCTACCTGTCATCGAACACAAATTGTTCAACTATTAACAAACCACTCAATCGATCGCAATAAAACCTACTGATTCTGAACCGCGGCACTGAACACTTTCATTTCTGCCCGAACTCGATGATTAGAAATGCTTAGAAGCAAAGATCTAACGCTCAATCTAATCGTCACTCCCGCGGCTACCTGTCATCGAACACAAATTGTTTAAGTATTAACAAACCACTCAGTCGATCCGAATAAAACCTACTAATTCTGAACCGCGGCACTGAGCACTTTCATTTCTGCCCGGACTCGATGATTAGAAATGCTTAGAAGCAAAGATCTAATGCTAAATCTAATCGTCACCCGCGCGGCTACCTGTCATCGAACACAAATTGTTCAATTATTAAAAAACTACTCAATCGATCGGAATAAAACCTACTAATTCTGAACCGCGGCACTGAGCACTTTCATTTCTGCCCGGACTCGATGATTAGAAATGCTTAGAAGCAAAGATCTAATGCTAAATCTAATCGTCAGTCGCGCGGCTACCTGTCATCGAACACAAATTGTTTAATTATTAAAAAACTACTCAATCGATCGGAATAAAACCTGCTAATTCTGAACCGCGGCACTGAGCACTTTCATTTCTGCCCGGACTCGATGATTAGAAATGCTTAGAAGCAAAGATCTAATGCTAAATCTAATCGAGACTCGCGCGGCTACCTGCCACCGAACACAAATTGTATAACTATTAAAAAACTACTCAATCGATCGGAATAAAACCAACTAATTCTGAACCGCGGCATTAAACCCTTTCATTTGTATTGATGTAGTCGATGAGAAAGAATTAGAAACCCAAATCGAAGCATTTTGGTAATCCTATTGAGATCGGCGTTGTGGTGCGTCACACGCGAATTTCTTCTTATTACACGAAACGATGCACGTTTCCGATTAAATCGAACTGATTATTGACCGCGGCACTCCGCGCTTTCATTTTAGGCTGATAATTAATCACTGCAGCCCGTACTTTCATCTTAGACCGGCGCGAACGAGCTCATAGACGTAGAGCAGATTTCCGTTCCTATCGTAGGTTAGGATTAACGGTTTAACGGTTAGTCGTTTCCCGCGAAAAGATTGCTACTGCGCAGACTCGTGCAGTTTCGTGCGCGCGCACGAAACTTAACGTTTGATTTGTAACGTAATTGTACTGGACGATGAGAAGATTGTTGTCGTCCATGGAACGAAATATTTTGAAAAAGCTGCATCACTGTCTCATTTATTCTAAACCTAATTCGATTACTACCTCCTTCTATACCTTATCCGTACTTCGAAGTTGTTAGCGGAGAGATATAAATATCAAAACCATTTTACTGTACAATTGACTCGCGGCATTTTCTCGCGCTTCTACGTCTACATTTTCTACCGTATTAATAAATTACATTTCGTTGCATGTACACGGATTGCCACGTACTCGTGCGAAGCGTAAATTATCACGTTCGTCTAACGCTATATCTCTGCAAATGTATCTTTTCATTACAACAAATATATAAATTCATCGTTGCGTTCATCGTTACTAAAAGTTCTCGGGAGCATACCGCTATAATAGCATTATAAAATCATCAACGTGCCCGCGTATTGCCACGTAAATGTACGTAACGTAAATTAATAGATGTTTTGGGGTTGGTTAGGAACTAGTAAAACGTACGCTTCTCTTTCGACAATCTCATTTTTCCAATAAAAAATGGAATTTAGATGAAGGAAGAAGATTTTAAAGAGAAATCTTCCCTATTTTTTAGACGCTAAGGCGAATGCAAGAATTATAATAACTATGAGTACTACAGAGGGCATATGAAACACTTATTGTTAGATTTTTTTCAAGATCGTTATTTCACAGCATGTGACACGAAGTCCTATAAGATGATAGGTCAATCCTGTACCTCGTCTGTGCATAAGATGATGGCACCACAGACGAGATAGTCAATGATAGCAACTTTGTCAACGATAATACTTTTTATTAGCTGTCGGTTAAACAGATAGCAATGCGTAAACGTCGAATAATCCTTCGAAGGTACATTACCACCCATGTGCAAAATATCTTTCCTTTTGTAACGTGCAAATACTTACAATCGCAGTTTTCAAGAAGCAATAATAACATTCCCTTTTTTACACAATTTTACAACAATAAGTAAGAAATTGATAGTCAAAATTCATGCAGCAATTTAATTTTACACGATCGAATCTTACAAATCAATTTTTACGTCTCTGGGTGAAATATTTGTGCAAATATGATAAAATATTATTATAGCAATAGTATTGTTACATTTATTACACAATTTTACAATGATAAGTAAAAAATTGGAAGGCAGAATTCATGTAGCAACCTAATTTTACACAATCGAATCTTACAGATACGTTAATTATACAAAATTATACTAAATACCTGTTAATATATTAATACCTTATTTTGCCAGTCTTTAGGTAAAATATTTTTGCAACTCTGATAAAATGTTATTACAATAAATAATACTTGGAAATGTAATTACTAATAGGTAGATCGTAAAAGGTGCCTTAAAATTTCAACTTTGTTGTCTCTATGTCAACGCAAATATTAACAATAATTGAGTAGCCTAATTTAAGCAAAGCGTCGCCTATTAATCTCTTTTGATAACGCAGAGTCTAACCTGTTTCCAAAATTATTTATTAACCCCCTTTTTGCAACTCTTTAGTTTAATATAACGAAAGATAAGTTATCTCTATAGTCGGAAGTTTATTTGCTTTTGCAACATTTCGCTTAGTATTATTTAAGCAGAATAATCACTTAAACTGTTACCTTGGGATGACGAGTTAACTCGTCTTTTTAATAAAATATGTTTTAGACTTTAAGCTAGTACTTTAGCTTCTAAGGAATTCGTTATTTTCTAAAGCATCTTTCTATTCGTATAAGAAACATATTATCTTTCATTTACATTCGTAACACTTAAAATCCCCCTAAACAATATTAATTCTATTTTACGAATTTTTATTTCTACGTAAAAAAGAAAATTCTGACAGCAAAAATTCCACATCTAGCAGGTTAACCGTTAATTTGCCAATCGTTATAATATTTTATATCGTTTCGCATTATTTTGTTATTTTACTGAATTGTATAAATTTATATACGTTCAATCTCTGCTATTATTATCATCACTGTAATTGATTTTTGTATACAAAAAGAAGAAAGAAGAACGTAGAGGAAAAACAGCATTCTTTGAATTTTGGTATACGCAAGAATAGTGGCAATTTTGTTCCAATTTGCGTTTGTTATTTTCCTAACGCGCGGAGCGAATTTTTTTAGACGCTGCCTCGTGGAATTGTGGGTGGATGGTTGATAATGCTTCGCCTCGAAACGAAATTTTGACGATGGCATAGGTGGGATAAATTTGGAACAACCATCTCGGTCGAAACACAGCTATGTGTTTTATGTTAGTTCCGCAGTTAGTTTCGCTTCTCCATCGTCGCGATGGAGAGCCCGATATACCGCGACGTTTAACAGAAGCAACGATGAACGAAAAAAGTTCAGAATCATTTGTCGCGCTATTAACGTGAAGCAAAACATCTTGTGCATCTCGACATTCCACTTAAACGGCGAACAAATGTAGTGAAACGGGGAAAGAAAAGAAAATTAGCGGAATATCTTTGAATAGGGATTTCGATTCTTACAATGGAATTTGAACGTTTTACTTTTGCTCTGAAAATAGTGCTCCGAATGTTAAAGAAATCTAATGGAAAATAAACAATAGTGAATTACAGAAGGAAGTAAAATAAAGAATTCGCGGAATTGTTTATTATTGGCGGTGAAATAATAAACATATTGTAATAGAAAATAAACAGCAGTGAATATATAGGGCAGACTAAAATAAAGAATTCGCGAAGTTGCTTATTTTTGGCAATTAAATAATAGACATATTGTAATAGAAAATAAACAGCAGCGAATGATGGAATAGATTAAAATAAAGAATTCGCAGAGTTGTTTATGTTCGGCAATTAAATAATAAACATATTGTAATAGCGAATAAACAACATTGAACATAGAAGACGTTAAAATAAAGAATTCGCGGAGTTGCTTATTCTTTACTATTAAATAAGAAACATATCGAGCAATGCGATGAAATAAAATTGGTGCGGTTATTACTATTCTATGATTAAATATGGTACAAATAAAGTTTCAGTGGTGAAGATAGGCTTGAAAATGTTAAAAATATACAAATGCTTCCGGCAATCAACGTCAAATGTAGTGAAGTCTAAGATAAAGTAAAATAAAATTGATAGAGTTACTATTTTTTATACAATGAATTATTGCGTGAAAATTTGGTAGTTAAATAATGGTTGGAAATACCAGAAATATATAAACACTTTAATAATTGCGACGAAGCATATTAAAAGCTGAAATCGAGCAAAGCAAAATTAGTGCAACTATTACTTTCGTACAATTAATTATCGCTGAGAAATTTTATGCTGAAATTATTGTTAAAAATATTGAATATATACAAATACTTCAAATCATCATGAAATACATTAAAAATCGAAGTAAATCTAACGAAATTTTGTACGATTACTATTTTTCCATTACATTATTAACAAATAATCTCTCTATATATCAATTTTGCATTCTACGTTGCATCTAAACATGTTACAAAATTTCATCGCACAGCAACAGGTTAAAATTCCATAAAATTTTATAAAATTCCACATCCATAATCGAGCTTACGATTAAAACAGCAATAATCGTGAGTGTATAAACAAATACATATATAATTCTTAGTATATACACGAATATATGAATAATTATGAGTATATAAATATAAATCTACATAAATATATACTATCTACATAATTGTAAGAATATAGCGACATAATTGTGAGAATAAAACTGCATAATTGCGAGTGTATAAACGAATATACAAAAAATTGTGAGTATATGAACATAAAGTAAATGAATAGAATCGTGATTAATTGAAACTTAACCGGACTTACTTAACTTGACTCGCTTTAACTTGAAATATTAAAGAAACTAACAGGGCGGGAAGAAATTGGAAGGAAAATGACGAAGTGACGCGAGGAAAGTGTTTAAAGGGAAAGGTTGAAGTTGGAATCGGAAACGACGATGCCACGATCGAGACCGGAAGTCTTCGAGCTGATGGTCGAGGCCGGAAAGCCATCGAAGTGCATCAAGTTCCTGCGTTTTCTGTGGAAGTTCTTTCGGTGCGTTTTTTCTCACGTGTCGTTGGTCTCGTTGGTCGTGTTATATTGTCTGATCGGCGCGTACGCATTCGAGGCTCTCGAAGCCACTCACGAAAAAGAGGTACGTATACGCATTATGCTAATTCGCGCCACTTATCTTTCATGAGAATTCTTGCAATTATCATCAGCAGAGTCGAAGATCGATTCGTGAATAAGAAAAAAATCGGTTCGTGTCAGAATCGATTAAAAAAATGTCGAACATTCTTCAACATTCTATAATAAATAGATGGTGGATCTTTACTTACTACTTAAAATTCATATGTTTGCTAATGCGAGTAAAGGATTGGACGTTGAATGCTGATTTGTTTCAGCGTCTAAATACGTTGCTCAAAATAATTGGATATATGTGTTGTTATTATTCACGCGTCGATTTGATTTTGATCGTAAACTCATCAATTTTCATAACATTGTGTAGAGTGGCTATAAAAGTGCTTTCGTATCGCTGTATTTAGTTTCACACTTAAGTATCAATTAATTAGGCCCAAATATATTCAATTTCCTATCAGTAAATAATATTATCCGATGAAAAATGACCTCGTTAAAATATTAAGCTTCGTGCGAATACTTTGTTCCACCTTTTCACTGAAAATCTGATTGAAGTAATGAAAGCGTATAAAATTACGATCGTGTAATTATTTTCACCAGCGTACAGAATAATTTTTATCAATCTTTTGTATTCCAAAGTTTCGATATCTCTGATATTTCTGCATATCATATAAATGGTGCACTTTTTATACGCCTAAATTTCCCATAAATGCATTAACAAGAATCAGCAGTCTACTGATAAATATTAAATTAATCATTTTGTATATATTTATCATTTTGGTGCCAACTTTTCTATCTACTATCTTCCTTAATATCTTCAATATATTTTTAGTTATATAAAGTTGGTATCCTTAATACGAATAATAAATATATTTCCTCCTCTTGCTAATTCTACTCGATTTTAATTATTTCAGGTAAAGAAGAGCATAAAAGACATCAGAGGAAACGTGGCGGAGCAACTATGGAAGAACACTAAAGAAGTGGAGGTTCTGATTCGTGAAAATTGGACGGAGAAAGCGTTACGCGAATTAAAGGTATACTACAGCTCGTCTTATTCGCATTCGATGTTAAGAATTCTATTCGGCTTCTATTTTCTTGTCTCTCCTTTTTTTTACAGAGCTTCGAAAACAATCTTGTGTGGATGATGGAAAAAGAAGGATGGGATGGCAGCGAAGGGGAGGATGACATCCAATGGACCTTTGCTGGAGCCCTATTTTATTCTATCGTGGTCATCACCACCATTGGTAAGCTGCAACTATCGTTGAATAATCATTTTCTTTAACCACTTGTCCCGCAATAACGTGTCACACTTGTGCCGTGAATTATGGCACAGATTCCACAAATACGCACAGTATCGAGGATGAAATTTAACTCGAAGCCAAATTTTGCCATTGTGTTACAATATTGAAAGTTGTTAAACGAATGTTGGCTACGATGTTCGAATTATTTGAACGTGACACGACGCGAAATCAGTGATCAGCATTAGCCAGCGTACACGAGTAATGAAATTAATAATAAGACATGGGGGATAATGGTCGATCCTTTTAATCCCAATTTTGTACTTTTTTCCTAGATAAAAAGATTCCATGAAATGTACAATGATTGCAAATTTTGGACAAACTCTAAATTTAACAAATTTATACTTCATAAATATTAATATTCACTGTAATGATCGATCATTTTAATCCCAATTTTGTACTTTTTTCCAAGATAAAAACTCTTAGCCAGTATCGTTGGCCTTAGCTATAAATAAATAAATATCAAAGGGGGCTAACTTAATTTTATTCTGAAAATTCCCGATAAAATGATTATTTAAAAATTACGAAAAAGTTAATTGTTGTATAAAATATGTCTGCGCGTGTAATTGATTGAATTGGAGGGGGATTATTTTTTATGAGCTTTGGTTAAAAAATAGCATATTTAATTGGAGCAAATATTGTTTCCGTTTAGGACATTTAGCAGCCAATAATTAATAATTTATGGTTTAATGGATGGTTAAAAGCAAAGACAACATTTTTCATTAAACGATACTAGACAACTCAAAGTTTCGGTAATGAGGCAGCGAAATTTATGTGTCCTTGTCTAGGATATCCTAATACTTATTACTATTTATTATAATGTTCGTGAAACATTATTAATGACCAGAGATTGAATAAATTGGAAGCATAGAAAAATTACTTGCAATGCTTGCAAATAGAAGATTACGAAACTTTTTAATAGTCTTACGATTATCGAAGAATAAAATGATAAGTGTGCGTGTGTTGTTTTTGTCTATTACTAAAATATGGCTGAGAATTTTTCGAGTAACGTAATATATGATTAATCCTGCAAGAATAAAAATAATAGTATTATGAGAAATATTTTTATTGATAAAGCTGAATTACATATATTACAATGATCTTCGGTAAACAAGAAAGGAGAACGTGGTGATTTTTAAAAAATATGCGTGTTGTCTTTGGTATTTTTGACGAAAATATAAGAATTACTATACGTCGATTTTCTGCGAACAAATATTTCGGAATACTGTGGAATGATAGATACAAGCATGCTGGAAATTTGAGAAATCTCCGTTGCATAGTTTCCACCAAAAAGTATTCACCGATTGACCTACTTATCAAGTTTCCAAGATCGAAAGATCTCGTAAAATATCGCCATTATAAATAACTCAATTTAATCAATTTACGCTTCATAAATATTAATATTCGCCACACACTGCGACATTTTTACCAACACTTTTGGAATTTTTAAGATAAGAAGAAATTTGGTTAGCGATATAAATACTAACGGAATACTTCATAAATATTAATATTCACTTTAATGGTCGATCTTTTCAATCCCAATTTTGTACCTTTTCAAGATAAAAATATTCCATGAAATATGCAGTGATTGCAAATTTTGGACGAACTCTAAATTTAACAAATTTATACTTCATAATTGATAATATTCACCATAATGGTCGATCTTTTTAATCCCAATTTTGTACTTTTTCCCCAGATAAAAAGATTCCATGAAATGTACAATGATTGCAAATTTTGGTCGAACTCTAAATTTAATAAATTTATACTTCATAAATGATAATATTCACTATAATGGTGGATCTTTTCAATCCCAATTTTGTACTTTTTCCCCAGATAAAAAGATTCCATGAAATGTACAATGATTGCAAATTTTGGTCGAACTCTAAATTTAATAAATTTATACTTCATAAATGATAATATTCACTATAATGGTGGATCTTTTTAATCCCAATTTTGTACCTTTTCAATATAAAAAGATTCCATGAAATGTACAATGATTGCAAATTTTGGTCGAACTCTAAATTTAATAAATTTATACTTCATAAATGATAGTATTCACTATAATGGTGGATCTTTTCAATCCCGATTTTATATTTTTTTCCCAGATAAAAAGATTCCATGAAATGTACAGTGATTGCAAATTTTGGACGAACTCTACATTTAACAAATTTATACTTCACAAATATTAATATTCGCCACACACTGTGACATTTTTACCACCACTTTTGGAATTTTTAAAATAAGAAGAAATTTAGTTAGCAATATAAATACTAACAGAATACTTCATAAATATTAATATTCACTATAACGATCGATCTTTTTACTCCCAATTTTGTACCTTTTCAAGATAAAAAGATCCCATGAAAAGTATAGTGATTGCGAATCCTAAATTTAACAAATTTGCAATTTGTAAATTCATAAGATTGCCTCCTCCATTTCTTCTCCCTCGCACAACATTCTTTTTTAATATAATTCCCCATTCGGAGACACGTCGATCTTATCGCGAGTAGAAATTCGAAGACTTATAGCAAATGATCAACAGAGAGAGAAAAAAAAAAAAGTAAGAAAAAGAGAGGACGTATGAACACGTCTTGTGCAAATGGGATTTAATCTTTATCATCTGGGCTCGCGTCTTCCGTTTGATTTTTCTTCAACGAGCGGCTGTAAAAATCGTAGTCGTTGTAATCGTAATTCTGCTCGTAAGGATTTCCAGGGGGTCTTGGATAAGGGTTCTGATTTTCCCCTGGGAAATGGTAATTTCCAGGATATCTGTTGCCGCCAGTGAAACTCCCCTGTGGCCTTCGATTGCCATAATAGTTGGGCGATTGCACGAACGCTGCTGGTCCATACTTGTTTGGAAAACCCCCCTAAAATTTGCGTAATCTTTATATGCGATTAATGCATATTTTATATATAGAAATATCGCGATGAACTAGTTACGATTAATTCGTGTAATTTATTGCATCGGATAGTTTAATTTATATAACAGAGTGATAAGGTAGATTATGTTACTTATTAGCATTGACTAACTACAGAATATATTAGCCATTTATAGAAAACATCGTAACGTGCGTGATTGGCCAGGCTAGGAGCAAATTTATGGGGAAAAAATGTTCAAAAGTTTATTGATTAATCACTATAAAATTTTGAGCTACATAAACTCGACTATTTGATACGCGACAACCTAATACGATCAATTATTAGATATATTGTTTTTCTGTAAAGAAGTGAGAAGGATAAAAATTGTTAAAATTGTTAGGAAAAGATAATAAGAATTAGATGAAGCTACTAGAAATAGATTTAAAAATTACTAGGGTTACTGAGAAAATTGTTAGTTTGGAAACCGAATTTAAGAGTGAGTAAAGAAAAGTAATAAGAGTTATTAAGCTACTAGAAATAGATTTAAAAATTATTAGAATTACCGAGGAAACTTTTAATTTTGAATACAAGTTTAAAAGTGTCTAAAATTATAAGAAGATTGTCAGTTTGAAAATCGAATTTAAGAGTGACTAAAGAAAACTTATAAAGGTTATTAATCTATTAGAAATAAATTGAAAAATTATTAAGATTGCTAAGAAAATTGTTAGTTTGGAAAACGAATTGTAAAATTACTGTAATTAGTAAGAAAATTGTGAGAAATATTAAGCTATTAGAAAAAGCTTGACGTCGCTTAAGAAATAATTATTAAACTGCTAGAATATGGTTCACAGATTAGTGAAAAATAATAGCTAAATTTATAGAAAGTAGATTAAAAAATCATTGAACTATGAAATTGTTGACTGTTTAACGTACAGGATAAGAAGGATAATGTCCACCCTCTCCATATTGTCCGGAAACTAACGCAGGATACTTTCTGCTGTTGAAGCAGCAATATTTTTTATCTTTCGAGCAACTTCCCTGTAAAAATGATCAGAAATATCGTTAAAAAAAAAAAACAAAACAAGTATAGAAGACGTTAGGAATTTCTTTAAACGATGGCTTACGAATTTCAATCCGGTGGAGGGACAATTGAAACTGTATCTACATCTGCAAGTGTCGTATTCTCGATATCGCGGATCATCTCTGACCCAAGATGGCACAAGACCGGAATCCGATTCGTCGATATTTCCGGTATAAGGAGGTCTAAATAGATTCAAATACATCACTAACTCTTTACTGACGTAACATTGTTGGCTTCAAATTAGGCTACATGTCCCAATTACCATTTGTGTCCCTATAATTGTCACTTGAATTCGTTTATTTAACAGCGAACGAACGTATGAAGAATCGAGACTAATAAAATTTCAATAATAAATTTGAACGTTGCATGCGTGTTTATATTTAATATTTAAAAGTAAATATTACGAGGTGAATGTGTTGTTTGAGCATAAAAACGCGAATAATGTACCGTAAATAGAAAGTATGGATATTTTTATAATGCAGTAGAGACGATGATTTTATTATTTATCTTCTATTTATCATACAAACTGAGTTGCTAATATATGTAAGGATTATTTCCATTTAAGTGACAAATCTTTTCAAATTACAGTACGAGGGACATTAGACTTTGTTATATATTTTCAATTAGTAATTAATGCATCATATTTAACATACAAATAAAAATCATCGTAAATAAAAGAGGTATTAGGTAATGTTGTGCTTCAAACCGGAACGATTCGTAGGTTAAATACGTTCTAAAATAATGAAATGAAGTTGCGCGATAAATTTAAAATTGCAGTAATTGAGGGACATGATATGAGAATCAATGTAAATATTCTCGATAACAAAAATCGCGTTGAACAATGTTGTTACTCGACCACGGATCTTCGCTCGAATTCGTTTCTTTTCATACAGAAGTAAACGAGTAAACTCTAACAACAAATTAGCCTCACCTTTTAAATATCACAAGATGCATTTTTACCTATTTGCATATTTCTCCTATTTTTTAAAACTATGCTTGTATTCCGCCTAAATTTCCCCTAAACGTACAAAAATTCGCGTTCCAATTATCGTCACCTATCAAAAATTCCAATTCGAGTTAGCCGCAAGAGAGAATCGGCAGAAGTGAGAATATTCTTTCGCCAGTATGTAGTAGTACCGTGAACAGAAACTTCAGAAAGTTGCCTAACAAAAAGCTTAGACTTCTAGACTTGGCTGCTGCCCGGTCGCTTTTGATAAAATTCAACAACGGCGCATGGGAGTTATTCGGTTGCACAAAGCCAATCAACATCGAGGACGCGAAAACGGACTTACTGGGTCGGAAAACAGCAGGAAGATACGAATACCTTTTTATAATGCCGGTTGGTCCACCAGGACCGACAAGAACTCCTTTGTTGCCAGGATACGATGCCGGCACAATGGGTCTACTGTTAGGACCGTAAGGTCCCGGATTTTGTGGTCTAAATCCTATCAAAGGTCTCTGGTTGTCGAAATCCTCAAGGTTCTCGTTCACCTGGTACCTATAACTGAACAAAGTAACCCATTTTTTGCATTCACATGTGTCCTCTCGCGTCGCTCTTCTTCGGATAAACGAACCATGGAAATAACGTTCCACAATAAAAATATTAACGCTGACAAATCGACCGACTTTTAAATGTCTCATCTAAGATTTTACGTTCATTGTTATTTCATTCGTTCATTTCATTCGTTCAATGAGTTTATAAAAATTCTTATACCGTACGATTAATTTTCTTCTTTCACCCGGAGAAGATTTACCGAATAGGTGTGTGTAAAATGCAGCTACGGTTAGGGTTAAATATTAATCCTTTGCGGACGAGCGTCGACAAATAGTCGCCTAATCATTTTTTGGCTTTCCGAACCCATGTCGACATTTAAAGCACAGAATTTAATGCAATGAATACCTAACGTAATAATAAACATTTTAAATCGTTGGAAATGAAATGGTTTCGAACTAAAATGCGTGAAAACTCAAAGTCGTGGAATTCAAAACTAAAGTACTCACACAAGTGTTATTACTTCTCGTCCGCAAAGGGTTAATCCTGATACGGTGTTCGAAGTTAGCAGACTGAATCGTGTGCTTGTTTCTTTAATCCATTTGCATCGAGAACCGGAATATTCCGCGATTAATGTCTGGCCTGTATCACGAAACGCGGAATAATCCGCGGACTGCGATTAGTCCATATCTAAACGTCGTAGCGTATGTTGAACGGTGTTATTTAGATTCAGCATTTGGTGTTTACACCGAGCACTATTTATTAACCCTTTTGCGGACGAGACGTAATAACACCTATGTAAAATAACACTAGTTTTGAATTCTACGTCTTTGAATTTTCAGGCTTTCGAGTTCCAAACCATATAATTGCTAACCATTTCAAATTGTTTATTATTGTGTTAAGTATTCATTACGTTAAGTTTTCTGCTTTAAAAGTCGACATCTGTTCAGAAAACCAAAAAATTATTAGGCGACTATTTGTCGATACTCGTCCGCAAAAGGTTAAATGTTCGAATCATGAGCCACTACTATTTTCTATCGAAACTAGGATTAGAGTATAAGAAACAGTGGATCGAAGACTGGAGACATAAACTAAGAAACTATTTCTAAAGTATAATACTGCGACACGTCATTTGTTTGCACCTGTAAGACATTTATTTATTCTTGCACGATTACTGTTGTCACCTTATCAAAATTCATTACCATAATTGCTATTAACGACTAGAGTAGATGTCCGTATAACCGACACTTTAATTATTTCATTTAATAGCAAGCGATGCATGAAGAATCGTAAGTAAACAAATTTCGATACTAAATTTGGAAGGGGGTTTACGTAACAACGCATAGATATTGTATATTCGTGTACACTTAATATTTATAACGAAATATTAGGAGGTAAATGCGCTGTTGAACATTAACCCTTTGTGGACGAGAAGTAATAACACTTGCGAGAGTACTTTAGTTTTGAATTCCACGACTTTGAGTTTTCACGCTTTTCAGTTCTAAACCATGTAATTTCCAACGATTTCGAATGTTTATTATTACGTTAAGTATTCATTGCATTAAGTTCTGTGCTTTAAAAGTCGACGTGGGTTCGGAAAGCCAAAAAAATGATTAGGCGACTATTTGTCGACGCTCGTCCGCAAAGGGTTAAAACGTGACCAATGTAATTATAAAGAATGGAGCGTGTCATAATTCAGTAAGAAACAACGTTTACTACATATCTCACATCTGTTACACAAACCGACTTCTTAGTATACGTAAAACATGTTTCTACTTAAATGAAAGGTTTTCAAGTAACAGTAATAAGGACATTAAACTTTGTTATATATTTTCAATGAATTAGTGATTGATACATTATATTTAACGCACGAGAATATCATCGTAAATGAAAGAGATATTAACTAATATTGTGCTCCAAACGATTATTACGTTGAACAATTTCTAATACAATTAAATGAAACTCGCGCGACAAGTTTAAAGTGGGAGTAATTGGGACATCTACCCTATTGTTTTATATACAAATAATATACGAAGCATCGCCTAAATTATGCTCCTCAATTATATTTAATATTTGCGTTGATACGAAGACAACTTTAAAAAATGATCTCAAAGTAAACCGAGAAATTATCCATTCGCCACAAGAAGTCTCGAAGTAAACCGAGAAATTATTCATTCGCCACAAGAAGTCTCGAAGTAAACCGAGAAATGATCCATTCGCCACAAGAAGTATAATTCGGATCGTTTCAACGTTGAAATTCGAACAACTCACTTGCGCCTTTCGACTTTGCTCTTCTCGTCTGCATCTTTCCACACCCATCCATCATCTTCGGCAACCACTATACTAATAGTGACGCAACAAAACAGGAAGAAGACACGCATCGCGCGGTTGCCTTACTGCGAGAGAAACGATTTCGAAAAAAGGAGCCCAGGTGGTCAGCTTCACCGGTGAATATCACCGACGCTCGACTAAAACGAGAGTGAAAGTGAATCGCGTCTTTATATACGCATCGTTGGAAGGTGAACGCACCAGCGCGGTTCGTTTCGAGGTCCCTTCTGCGATCGTCTCAAGTTTTGATCGACGCGTTTCATCCGAGGGTGATTCAACCCTTTCGCGGCTCGTTTTAACGACGGAGGCTTTGATCGAAGCTTTGATCGTTTTTTGAAAGTTTCAAAGGGAAATGGAAGTTGCAGGAAATTGATGATTGGAACGATGGCGGATATTATGTTCGCGGTACAAGGAAGAGAATATTTTCCGCGCGTCATCGTTGCGCTATTGTTTTTCAACCCTAACGATGAGATAACACAGGTACGAATATCATTTTGGTGAACTGAAGTTTTGCACTTCAGTTATGTTTTATTACTTAAGTTTTGTACTTGAGTTATGTTTTATTATTTATGTTTTGTACTTAAGTAACGTTTTATTACTTAAATTTTGTACTTAAGTTATGTTTCATTACATAAGTTTTATACTTATATACTTATGTTTTATTATTTAAGTGTTGTACTTATATAGTTATGTTTTGTACTTAAGCTATGTTTCATTACTTAAGTTTTAAATAGACTTACCTCAGCAAGATTCGAACAAAATGATTTTTCGAAGAGTCTTTTTATTAGTAGTAAATGAGGAGTAAATTCGTTCATATCGTGATGATGTTAGTATCTTGTTTTTCAGTTTGTTAGTATTTTGTATTTTATTTATGTATTTTGTATATTAAGTATTTTGTATATTATATATTATGTATATTAAGTATTTTACTACATGTTTGCTAGTATTTCTTTGTCTTTCAAGAATATTCTGATTAAGATACGAAGAGTGTTATTGACATTGCGAATATTATGAATTGGGAAAAATTGCCAGCATTCTAAAGAGTGCACAAAATTCAGCAGAAATGAATTTTAACGCTTAAACGAAAACTCGTAAAAATGATAAGTACACGGAATGTAATACCGAGGTTTATTAAGACGAAATTACTTCGAAGTATTTGCAGTTCCTTTTTGGTTCTCCTTTCCCGAAGTTCATTTTTACGGCAACAAAAATGTGGGAAATAAAGGAAGGCTTGCGTTTGAATTATCTAAAATTAAAGAGACCCGAATAGAGGTCCAAATAAATCAAACGATTCGTATTTCACATTGCATGTGTTTCGTTACATCGCGAATTCATTAAATCCCCCATAAATGCATAGAAATCCGCAGTCTGTCAAATTACAATTAAGAATTATGCAAAACCGTGATTTTCGTTGTATCGCTAGACAATGCAGTCGTCCTTCGAGGAATAACTGCAAGGGATCACGCGTTACGCAATTTTACTGGATCGCATCCGAGGAAAGAGGTCAGAGAACCACCTGTAATGAAACCAGCTTCCCCTTCCCGAACCCATGGATTTTCCCAGATCGAAGGACAAGTCCGAGAAACGCTTGTTTCCACGCAACGTTTCCACCCACCTACTTAGACCTGTCTGCGTTATATTACCCAACTCGTCGCGTTCACGTTCAAGCATCTCGCGTGTACGCGAGCGCTTTAAGAATACCGAATTCGTGTCAATGTTACCCCTTTCCCATCGAAACATAGCGATGAGTAACCCTTGCAGTAGCGAGCATTTTTTTGTTGCACCAATGATATTTATATTTCTCATAATTTTTTACATTTCTGTTGAAAGTAATTCGGCTATCACCGGTGCGTACAATTGTCATTCATAGGTAATGGGAAGCATGGAAATTGTAATGCGTGCAAACACCTAAGGTTAGATGTATAGATTAGAATATATATATTTAGATTTTTGTGTGCATGTTAACACGCTTGATGCTGATATCAAAGATACGCAAAATAATATTCCACTATATTATTTTTCTATTTATTTATTTATTGTAATTCGCACCTTTTGATATTGGATGATTACCGATGTACAAACTTTATGTAATCTTAACACCTTGGCTTACAATAACGAGTCACACTAGTGGAACGAATTATAGATAGACTTATTTATGATAAATTCTGCTTGCGATACTACGTTCCATTTATTTTAGCCTTACTTTCTCTTCGGCGGATTAAGAATCGCTAAATATAAATTATGCGGAATATTTTAATAGTTTGAACAAATGTGAGAACTGTAATCTGATAATGATACCTTACACAAGTGCAATAATAAAAAATTTGTAGGACAAGGGGTTAATCTCTAAACTTAACGGCTACCTACATCTAACGTATATCGCAGTTAGCTTTGCACTCTTTGGTTTTCCTATCGCTTAACTCATCTTCTAACTTTGCTAGGTTTTTATTTAGGTTTAACACCTTCCTCCCTCCACCATTCAGAATATCTTTCCAAGCGTCCGTGTCTTCTCCTTTCCTTTTCATTTCCATTATCCTTATCAATTCTACCAGCTCTTATATTCCACGTTATTAATAATCATCGTTGCTCGTAATATTTCTGTCGCGCAGAGATTACCTAAATCAAGTAGTTCCCCAACAATTTCCACTCTTATACTTAGGTAACTAAAGCCGTCATAAACGTACAAATAATCGTAGCGCCAATAATAATGTGTCGATTTAGTAAATTCGCCGTTACGGAATACGAGACGTTGAAAGTTAAAGGAAATGGTTGCCTTTATAGTGGAAAGGAAATGGGTGGCCGGTTCTTGCGGTCTGTGTAACCTTGTTTCGGGGGAAAAGGCGCGATTGAACGAAAATTCAATGATCAAGGTCATTTTGAAGGGAGAAGCCTGTTGGCTGGGCAGCAAGGAAATTCACTTTTCTTCCGGGACAGGAAGCCAGTAGCGCCGCGTAATTTCGTTTTCTTTGATTTTTACGCCGCGTTGCCGGCCAACGATCTCGCCGATTAACCGTTTCACGGTTGTACGGCGAAAATGATCGCTAAATTTATTACGTTCCTCGGCCAACATTCTTTCCGACGTCGCCGTAGAAAAATGGTAACCAGATAAATGGCCATTTTTCTTCTAAATACACGAGAGCCTCTCTGAGTAAGTCCTTTTTCGATTCGTTACGCTACGTTCAATCATTCTATTTGTATTAATTAAAATTCGGAACAGTTCAGCTGTTCGATAAATCGGATAAAAAAAGAAACTGTAAATAAGACTGCGCGAAGTTTGAGTAACCTCCGATTCGGAATTGTTTCGAAGGAAATTTTCAAAGTTGAATTATATATTACCTTGGAAAATTAAAGAAAGTCGTAGAACGTTCCATTGTGGCTCATATTCTAGGACAAAGCCTCCACCTTCCTGTATAAAATCTTCCAAACGAACATCGAATTGTTCATTGACAAATTATACTTCTCTAGGAAACAGCGTTGGCATTGCGATAAGCTTCCCTTGAAACATGACCTAACTTAAATTCGTACAATTCAAATAACAATAAATGATAAATATATAACCATTCAAATTTGATTTCCATTCGTTCTTCTATATTTGTTTCCTATCTCATATAAAATAAGTGTCCTTTAGTACTAATCTTTTATTACTATTAGCGACGGTGTCATTAAGTTACACTATTTGATCGGCAATTTTAATTTCCTTAACGAACTAAAGGAGATCGTGAATCTTGTTAATTAATCGTGGTTCCAATTTTGCATTTGTTACGATGGACATTGAATTTAGAACACGACGAAATCGTATGGTCTATTGAGATTGGTATTTAACATAATTCACACGTCGAGAGCAATTTTTAATCGTGTACTATGCAGAGATGACTTGTTGGCGAGGGTCCAGCAAGTTGAACGGCACAGGGGAAGGGAAACAGTTCGCACCGCCCGTTAGCCAGTAGAAAATCTTTCTTCCGGATTCTTATTGTTAGATACCTCATTGCGGCATCGCGGGACAGCGCGCATTAGCGTACTGGTGCTCAAAATGGACGGCCCAGCGGCGAAAGCTTCTGATGCCAAACTCATACGTGGCGACACGTATGCCCGCTAGAGACTGAGTCTTGCACTGGCAACCTTACATCCACGTGGTCCCCGCTGGGCAACGTTGCACATGTGTAACTGGCTTGCTGGTTACACCAGTGCAACGGCTAAAAGGTTTGTCTCCCGAAAGGGACAGTCTACCCTTCTGATGATCCTTCAGCGGCGAAGGAGGGGCTTTTGCCAAGCCCGCCGTCCATAACATCTACGGACGTGACCCTTGAAAGTGGTGATACGCACCCTTCCATCGCTGGTATAGGCTAACGCCTCGGTACAGCAAAGCTTGGGGCCTTGTGCAGCCTAGAACATTATGAAGACAATAATTCTTATTGTTGGATGCTACATGCATAGTAGTAGGTCCTTCGTATTCGCTAATGATTCGCGAGTGTGGACCCTCACAGGTATTGTGGGGGTCAATCTTGAAGATTTCCCCATCACATCCTCGCGAGAAAAAAAGATTAAGTTCACGCCAATGCGATTCAGTTGTAGTTCCAAGTTGTTCTATCTCACGTTCTAACTCCACGTGTTTTATTTCGCGTTCTTTGTCACGCAGTAGAGTTATTGTCTTCTATAAGCCGTTCGAGGCTTGCGGTGCCCAGGATTTGACTTATATACACGCAGATGTTGGGAGCGAAGGAACCACTGCGCGAAGGGTCACGCATGTAGGTGTTATACGCGGCGGTGCTTGGAAAAACCCCCCCTTCATCAGTTAAGGATCATTAGAAGTCACGCGGTACAGTTATTGTCATTTAAGTCGAGAGAGTCTAATAAGCTGGCTTGCGGTACTCAGGATTTGACTTATATACACGCAGATGTTGGGAGCGAAGGAACCACTGCGCGAAGGGTCACGCATGTAGGTGTTATACGCGGCGGTGCTTGGAGAAACCCCCCCTTCATCAGTTAAGGATCATTAGGAGTCACGCGGTACAGTTATTGTCATTTAAGTCGAGAGAGTCTAATAAGCTGGCTTGCGGTACCCAGGATTTGACTTATATACACGCAGATGTTGGGAGCGAAGGAACCACTGCGCGAAGGGTCACGCATGTAGGTGTTATACGCGGCGGTGCTTGGAAAAACCCCCCCTTCATCAGTTAAGGATCATTAGAAGTCACGCGGTACAGTTATTGTCATTTAAGTCGAGAGAGTCTAATAAGCTGGCTTGCGGTACTCAGGATTTGACTTATATACACGCAGATCTTGGGAGCGAAGGAACCACTGCGCGAAGGGTCACGCATGTAGGTGTTAGATGCGGCGGTGCTTGGAAAAACCCCCCTTTTATCAGTTAAGGATCATTAGGAGTCACTCAGTAGAGTTATTGTCATTTAAGTCGAGAGAGTCTAATAAGCTGGCTTGCGGTGCCCAGGATTTGACTTATATACACGCAGATCTTGGGAGCGAAGGAACCACTGCGAAGGGTCATGCATGTAGATGTTATATGCGGCGGTGCTTGGAAAAACCCCTCCTTCACCAGTTAAGGATCACTAGGAGAGTCACGCAGTAGATTCCGTGTGGCTTTCTCGGGTCACTGGTGTGACGCACCGTACCTCAGGAGTTACCTCCTCTAACGGCTTGGCCGAATCACGTAGTAGATTCCGTGTGGTTTTTATTGGTCGCAAGCGACGCGCCGTACCTCAGGGGTTTCCCCCTCAATCGACTTAGCCTGCCAGGTGTTGTAAGGCTAACACTTCCTTGCGAAAACCTGCGAAGGGTTCGGCAGGTGAAGGTGTTCTACCGACTTCAGACTTGGAAAAACCCTGTCCTCTACCGTGAAGTGTCATTGGACAAGTTGGATCTACCCTTTGCAGGGAGGCGGCTCGTTTAGTCAACCCTGGACGTCGCGAGCAACGCCCAGAGCTGTCCAGCGGGGACCACGAGGAAGTAGATCCGCTGGCTTTCGCCCGATCCCGTGCAGGTCGGCTTGGGTTTTATCCCTCGCCATTACGCCCCACGGCAACAGCGCTAAAGCACCGCCTGCTCGTGTCATCGGGGCTTAATCACGCAGTAGAATTATTGTCTTCTTAAGCTTCTAATGGCGGCACAAGGCCCCAAAGCTTTGCTGTTCCGAGGCTTTAGCCTATACCAGCGATGGAAGGGTGCGTATCACCACTTTCAAGGGTCACGTCCGTAGATGTTATGGACGGCGGGCTTGGGAAAACCCCTCCTTCACCGCTGAAGGATCATCAGAAGGGAAAACTGTCCCTTTCGGGAAGCGAACCTTTTAGCCGCTACACCTGTGTAACCAGCAAGCCAGTTACACATGTGCACCGTTGCCCAGCGGGGACCACGTGGAGGTAAGGTTGCCAGTACAAGACTCAGTCTCTAGCGGGCATACGTGTCGCCACGTACGAGTTTGGCGTCAGAAGCTTTCGCCGCTGGGCCGTCCATTTTGAGCACCAGTACGCTAATGCGCACTGGCCCGCGATGCCTCAATGGGGTTTGCCACATAAGAGCCATTTGGTCAACGACGCCGACTCGTGGCAATGCTGTCTTAGCAGCCGCAGCGGTGGATCTTAGTTTCTCTTCCGAAGAAGGTACTTGTGGCGGGAACCAACGAAGAGGTGTCCACTTGCTAACTAGATCTACATAAGGGCTGATCTCGGATACTAGTACCGGCAAGCCGGCCCGACACCTCAAACGATCGCCACTTAAGAGAGTCATAGTTACTCCCGCCCAATCACGCAGTAGACTTGAGTCGTGACCGATTCATCCAATGACGATAATACGCGTGACCGAAGGTGTCGTTAATATGCGACAGCCAATCGGTTTGCCTCGCCAACGAGTCATCACTGCACAGTATGTAAAGAGTGTGAAAATGTTCGTTTCCTAATTTTGGTCGGCAAACGTATAAATGGTAATAAAAAAAGGACCACTGTGACATGGTTTCAATGCAGCATTTACGGTTGGATCTTCTTGCGAAATTTCTAGGAGCTCCGTAACAACGAGCAGAGCTTAAAAATCGTTCAGCGGACAAAAGACTATAACGCGTGACCGAGTTGCGTACCGAAATCCAATTGGAACATCCGCTCTGCTTTTGTGTGTTCGATCCCATCGATCCTTCACTCCTTCCGCCGGATACGTTCAATCTTCTCCATCTTTCTGCTCTCGCTTTTTCAATCGTTAAAGTTAAACCATCCTCGGTACCTTAATTAGAGAAGCAGAGGATTGAATTAAACGAAGAATTACACGTGGAAAAAGTAGTTTTTCGGTAGAGCGATTCGAACGTTTGCTGAACTGCGAAAAATTGCTTTTGAACGCTTTTGAAGAGTACAATTTGTTTTAGTTTAGTTTAGTTTAGTTTAGTTAATTTACGGGATATACGCATTAGAATTCACTTCGCTGGAGGTCAGAGATAGGAAAGAGATTATTTAATATACGATGATACGAAATAACGAAAAATTGATTGAACCGATGGAGAAATTTTATTCTTATCCTGTTATCCTACGATTATTTTATTATTAACGTATGTCGGCGATAGCTGCGTGCTGCTTTTATACTATTTCACGTACAAATAATTGATATATTTGCGGCCATTTTTATTTAGTAATCCCCGATCTTATGGAACAAAGTTAAAACGTACAGTTCAACTTAAATATTACCATCGGTAATATTTGTTTTCGTTGAGTCCAAGCCATAATTTATGGAACGAGTGTAACTCTTTATTGTAGGGCAAAGGGTTAACCCTTTACGGACGGGACAATATAATATTAATCTAATTTTCGTGGAATTGTTAACCATTGGAGAAATGAATTTAATAAATTCTTGTCTAATTATTAACAGCAGCGGCTTTGTATAATGTTAAGTTAAATTTCCTGCTCCAAAAATTGATATTATGTCCAAGAAACCAAAAACTTGGGCGTCTATTTGCGACACTCGTCCGCAAAGGGTTAAAGATGGTTAATGAGACACGAAAAGCAAGTGAAGATTAGTCTGTTTGCGAAAATACGTATCTTATTTACCGGGTTATCTATCTACAAGGAAGTAAGATTTGAGATAGTCTCAAACTTCTCGATGAAACGTATATGTTTACGCGTTCTAGTAGAAACGAACTATGTAAAATGTTATTATGTTTTAGAATGTTATTATAATTTATACCTAGCGAAATGTATTTCTTATTTTTTCCGTAAACGTGTTTTCATTGAGTTTTCTAAAGATTCTCTGATACATCAGGTTTTGCAATTTGACCGTTGAATTATTATAATTTGTAAGGAATGTTGCATACGCGATACGCGATTTGGAACCGTTACAATGATCGTAAGTGGTGAGAGAGAGAGAGAGGACTAAATGACCTTGACCCAGACTGTAGGATAAATCTAGGAGAGGAAGAATGGCACCTTGTTGCGAAATCGCTGGAGGCTTAGCTGACCTTCGTAATTCTTCCGAGTATCTCAAGTATCTCGAGTGACCTTGAAAAGATTCGAACAAGGCTCCGCAGGTGATCCTTGAGAAATTTGAATAATCAAATAATTGCTGCGAACAATCTTCTTAGGGTCACTCTGGTGAAAGTGAAGTAAAAATAAGTTCTGGGAATTCTTTCGGCTATATTAATTATTATCATATCGTTATTACATTTTAGATTAGAGTTACTATTATTTTATTATTATTATTATATTTAAAGGTACTTTACAAGTAGTTTTGAGATTGGAATTACGAGGGGAAATAAAACAGTGACGAAGCTTTAAATGGGAATTTTGTAGGCTAATGAATTTGGAAATAATCGCGAAATGGACGAATCTCAAATTTGCTATTTAAAATTGGTCAAAATTATCTTTATCGCGGAGAGATTTGAAATTCAAAACGATAGAAATTTACGGTTTCAAAAGATTATTATCTTCACCCGAAAGAGTATCAAAATTTCCAAATCTCAAATTTAAAATTAGGAAACTGATTAATAGATTTTATAAAGGAATTTAATTAAGTTATTATAAAATAGCATAATGCACATTAGTGAACACAGTGGGTACAAAACTACTTTTAGTTTCTATATTACTCTTGTATTAGTATACTTGTTGAAGTGATTTATCTTAAATATTTACATAAATTTAAATTACATTTATATTAAAATCGATGTTATATCGTACAACAAAGTATACAAGATAAATCTTTGATATAAAATATAAAGTTAAAGTCACGGATTGTTATTTCGAAGAGAGGAGGGTTTTGCTTGGGGAAAATTGCGAGCATGAGTTCCTACGTAAGAGAATTAATTGTGCATTACGCGAAAGGGGAAATTACGCAAGACTAATCGAGCGTTCCTTGACATTAGGGTACGGTCACATCGCTCCAAAGACCAAGAACGGGAAAGTGGTGACCATATTTTACGCGATCGTCGGAATTCCCCTCATGTTGCTCTGCCTTTCCAACATTGGCGACATTATGGCTTCCAGTTTCAGGTAATTGACCATACAACATGCACAACAACGTGATTGTCCTGTAATTTCTAATACTTTTAACGATATACAGCTACTTACAATCGCGTTCGTCGATTTGATATAACGTCCCATTTGAATTTCGACTTTGACTAAATTGTATCTCATTTTTAGTATAATGAAATAGCTTTTCATATAGCTTATAATCAATAGCTTATAATGAAATAGTTAATAATTCATTTAAAAAACAGTATAGAGATTGTCTAATCGTTTGCGCGACATACTTTACAAAAGTAGAAGCTTCTTAACTTTAAAATAGTTGTGTAACTCTGTACAAATTGTATAACTGTATGGAGCGTCTAATTATGGAATCTCTTTGTGAAATTTTCAAATGGAATGTTCACTGCTACAAAAGAATCTTGAATTGCAATTCGTTAAGTCTTCATTTTAATTACGCTATTCGCTGTTAAATTTGAAGTTAAAGGATATGCTGGCTATAATGAAGTGGCATATAGTAGACACATATTATAATATAGCAAGTAATAGTAGTAGTATAGTAATACAGTGTAATACAATTTTAGGTGTGCAGTGTTATTAAGCTTCGCTGATTTTTATTAAGTTGATTTTGTTAGAGTTTAAACGGATGGATGAGTTGCTATAGGAAAAGTTTCTTTCTTTCAATTGTAATCGTGCAATTTTTTATTAGATTCTTATACTGGAGGGTCTGCTGCTACATTTGCACAAAACCACCGAGGAGAAGACGTCCTAGGAGCCATTTTGTCAGATCGTATTCCATGCGACAACCAGGGTACATATATAATTACATATTTAACCCTTTGGCTTACAACAACGAGCTGCACTCGTGTTTAAGCCTATGGACCAAATAATTGCAATGAAAACAAAATGTTATATTTTGTAATCAATTTGAATTCATTTTATTTCAATTTGTAAGATTGCAAGATTGAGGATAACTAGGTAAGAACTGCGTATAATGTTACAGTGTTTTGCATTCGATATAGCGTTATAGCAACAAATAGTCAACATTTCAGTGGATAATCATTGAAAAATTCCGTAAGTCAAGGGGTTAATTTATACAACTGCGATTAATTACCATTTCGAATATCGAAGCATGGGAAAAATTTCAAATACCTAAAACTTACTATAGAAGAGGCTATTCTATAGTATTAACATTTTTTTTTTTTTTTTAGAAAGATACTAGATAATTTATATTTAATGAAATTCCTTCTTATCTCCCATAGTTCTATAACAAGAAAAAATTATAGGTATCCAACTAAATAACTTATATATATAGAATGAATCTTTTTCTTATTCCCATATTTTTACAAGAAGAGCTACATTTAACTAAGTAAGTTAATATTATAATTAACTACATTATAATTATAATTAACTACGTTATAATTGTAATTAACTACATTGTAATTATAATTAACTACATTGTAATTATAATTAACTACATTGTAATTATAATTAACTACATTATAATTATAATTAACTACATTGTAATTATAATTAACTACGTTAACTAAATTTATATATTAAGTATTAGAAGAATATTCTCCTTACTTCCATAGTTCTACAAAAAGAAGTATATTCAACTAGAATAACTTAATAAATAAATATTCGACGGAGCTGTTCGTTATTTCCATAATTGTAAAGAAATTCATGGTAACTTTTATCGGTCCGCGTTGTACAAATAAACGATTAGTAACGAAAGTAAATTTGTTTAAAGGCGATATGGCGGAAGCAAGGGCGGCTTCCGGCGATCAATCAGAGTGAGCCAAAGGTCCGCAGATTCGGCGTTGGGGTTGTCTGAAAGTCTAGCCAGATCGTACTCTGACGTGGATTATAGGTATGAGGAAAACCTGAAGCTAGTCAGGCTTTTGCGATACGCCATAATTATTAAAACGAAGCTATGCACTCGATATAATAATTAAATATTATTAGCAGAGACAACGCTCTACAAGAAACCGATAAACTAATCATACTTTCCAAAATATTGAATATTTTTACCAGAAATGAAATTTTGGTTGCGAAACGCTGCATTAGATTTCTCGATTTAAAAATTTCGTTAGGCGTACAAATCAATATACTGCCTTTACGTTCGAAGTCTTAAAAATGTTATCGACTCGAAATCGTCATCTTTTTTGTCGAGATGAATTTTATAAGGAAAATCGGAAAATGAATTAAAGTCGCATTGAAAAGCGTTGCAGTAACTTTTGTCTTTTATTCAATTCTTATGAAACGTGTTCATTGTCCGGTAATTGTGTCGGTTGCCCTACCGTGCACGGTAGAACGTAAATCGAAATTGTCCCTAAAAATGGCCACTCCAAAAGCGGTACACCTAAAACCCTTAAACCCGCCTCTGACGTAAACGAAATTTATTTGTTTCATTGGAGATACAATGCCCGTCGATACGAGGACGGGGAGCAGAAAAGGCGGAGTCCCTCTTATCCATCGTCAGCGAATCCGAATTTAGGATTCAAGTCCGCAACCGTGTCTCGGTACTCGGATTTACCGTTAGCAAAATCGAGTAGAGGTACTTTGAAAATTATTTATTTGCCGAATTTCCGTGAGAAAGAAAGAAAAAGAAAAAGAAATAAAGAGGAGAGATATTTACGAGTACCGCAATTGGGTTTAGTCAGTCCCAAGATGACGACGCAATCGTTGGACAGGAAGTTGCTGATGCGTTCTCCAAACGACAACGATCAGTCACAGGTTTTGTGCAATAAGTACGCGTTGGACGATTTGGAGAACGAGCTGAGGCGATGGCGAGCTACCGCTGGCAACAAAAGTACGTAGTTATTAAATAAGAAGTCGAATGGTAAACTGCGAAAAGTGAAGAACCAAGGGAAAGATTAGAAAATGAATATTTTAACCCCTAAATCTTGAATTATAATTATTCGTCCAAGATTCAGATGTTAAGTTTTTAATCCTACATTTATGTAATTGATTTTGTGCAAAAAGGAACAAAAGACACGCAATGTGCAAAGATATAGAAAATATTTCTAGTAAACAATAAATAATTGTATTTTGACGACTAAACAATTTTCCTCTTGGAGTCTTTGTCTCTAATTTTGTTAATAAAAGCGTGAATTTGCATAGAAACCATAATTTAATCACGTGTGAAAATCCACTCTAGATTTTGTTTTGGCATTTTGTTGTAACATTTTTGAAAAGCTTAAAGATCGAAAAATGTGTAGCTTATGAAGCTATCTTAACCCTTTAGCTTAAAATCACAAGTTATTCACGTGGAATTGATTATCGTCTTGCTATAATAAAAGCAGGCTATATTTTGTAACAAAAATTAATCCTGATTGAAGGTAAAGCTTCAAATTATAGGGTTGCCAATGATTTCAAAACAGAAATTACGTATAATATTTCAATATTTTGTGTACAATAACTAATGCTATCAAATGTTAGGGGTAAAAAATTGAGTACCAAAATGTTAATAATAATTTCGTAATTTTCATGTAGGATTAACGAATAATTATAACTTTCATTGCAACTCTGCTTTGTTTATTGATATCGATGGCAGAATTTATGGATTAATAAAGATAAACTGATTGTAAATCATCTAGTATATTAGTAAAAATAAGTCCTGCTTTTATTGTTACAAAAAAACCACGATAATTCTTAAAAACGAAAAAATGAAATAAAACGAAATGAATAAAAGAAGTAAGAAGTTAAATGAGGAAGCAAATAAAGATTACAAATCATAGCAATATCTATTCGTCTCTATTAAATTTGGTTTCGTTAGCATTGTTACAAAAAGATTCATAATCTTTCAAACAAATAAATAAGAAATTATACGAGGAAATCGATAACGTCTAAAAATAACAGGAATTCTCATTCATTTCCATCCTTTAAAAAATTCGTTCCCGCTATGATAATTACAAAAAAAAAAAAAAATCCAGCAATTATTAAAAACAAAAAGGACTAAGAAATTAAGCGAGGAAGTCAGTAATGGCTAAAGATTCTAATAATTTCCGTTCGTAAAAAAAAAATCCGTCCCGTTATCGTTGCTATAAAATGGAAGCCAGTAATTGTTGAAAAGAAAGGAATAAGAAATTAAACGAGGACGCGAGTAATTAGGGGTTGAAAGATATAAATTTGCTCGTAAGTGAAAAATGAATAAATACCGCCGGTTGAATCCTGCAGTTAATAAATATCGCACGGTCATTTGCAGTTGGTAATGCGAACGAATCACAAGAGAAGGCAGAGGTGACGGAAAACGGCGAGAAACAAGCGCCATTAGTGACGAGGTCGTTGCCCAGAAGATGTTTGTCCGTGGAAGGTGCGACCAGCAACTACAGGAACAACCGGCGATCATCCTCCATTTACTTGGAAATCGAGAACCCGAGGAGGTCTCAATTTTCGAAATCCAGACGCCACAGGAGCAACTATCCCCTTGGTAAATATACTATACGTAGAACGGGAATATAAATACGATAGTTGCGAAATAACACGTGTGAATATATTAATAATATGTTCATTATTAACACCTACGAGTTTTTAGACTTCTTTGGATGTTAAATCAATTTTGGAAAGGTTTCCAGGATTTTTCATCTGAAAACCATATCTAGATCATTTTTAACGTACAAAAAAAGATCATGATAGATAAAAGAGATTTTAACACATTGCGTACGGTGCTTTGTATTAACACTGGGTTTACGGAACTCGTCACGTTGACGTCGTTCAGATTTCATACATAAAATTGTAGTGACCATAAATATTGTTTGTCAGTACTTTACGTTAACTTTAATTAATACGATGGTACGAATACGTATTCTACGTGATTCTCTTCATCCTCAACCTAATATTCTACTAAACTATTTTTCCGGAAGCCTGACAACGTATGCACGTAACGTCCGTAAACCTAATGTTAAATTATGTTAGAGAAGATGGGCCAGTGGCCAATCAAATCCACGAGATTTCTTTCCAGCACCCTATAATATTGTACGAAGCTGGTAAGTTAACGAGTCGAAGAAATACGAGTCTAATTGGTCATCGAGATTCCTAGACCCGCCATTTCTCCGACACGATTACACGATTAAATTACACGCAGTTTATTATTGGTTCAAGCGCAAAGAAGACGCGAATTAAGTCGCGTAGATATTATTGCGAGTTGTAATGAAGTACCACGAATATTATTGAGAGCTGGAAAGAAGGCTCTTGGGAATAATTTCAGTTTGATTGACTATACTTACAAATATAATTATCTCTCTGTTACAGTTATAAAGATATTTATAATTATACGCGTATTTTGCTTACATTACATAATTTATTATATATATTTTATTATATATTACGTTATATTTATTATATATTTTGCTCATACAATATTTACGAAACAAATCAATATCATTGGAACTTGCAAACAAGCCGCGTAAATATATTTTTGGTATAAATACGATAATAATATCATTGAGAGATTAAAAGAAATTTCGTGAGAGGAATATTTTTTATAATTGATTGCAGTCTCACGTTCTGACACAATTACACAGATAGAATGTAAACAAAATTCCTAACGATTTGTTTAATGATCCTTAATTGCAAACGCTATCGAATGTCCAATAAAAAAAAAGAAAAAGAGTACTCTGAGAAGAATGTTAAAACCTATGCAGCGTTTAATTATGTTTTTCGAAACAAAGCTCGAGCTTACAGAAGGGAACCGTTGCCGATGGATGCAATATCGTCGACTGGATTTCACAGACAAGTATACGTGGACGATTTCGAGTCCGATTACGAGTATTATACTAACGAGGATCAGGAAAGGCAGCCTATAAAGCCGGTACCAATATGGCTGTGCGTCTTCCTGGTGGTTAGTTATATTTTCGGTGGCGCCTTCCTATTTAGCGCTTGGGAACATTGGCCTTTCCTCGATTCCGCGTACTTTTGCTTTATTACTCTCACTACCATAGGTCAGTACCACTATTGTTACTATCTTTTAATACATACAGCGCTTTATTTAATTAACCAATTGCTCTACAATGGCGAGTCACACGCGTTCTATAAATTCTGGTGTACCGTGGATTGAACAAAAATCGATATTATCGAGGATGACAATTAACCCTTTGCCCAATAATAACGAGTCACACTCGTGCTACAAGTTATGGCACAGATTCAACTGAAGCACATAACGTTAAGGTCTAAACAAATAACGTTAAGCTATTGAACGAATATTGCTTGTAATATTTAGTAAATAATTCGCACTTGACGTAATATGAAGTCACTTATCAGCTAATTTTAGCGTACGTAGGTAATAAAATAATCGTAGGAGAAGTGATTAATTTGAACTTTAACTTTACCATTGTCGTAGAAGATTAAAGATTATTAAATACGAATTTCTCATAATATTCGAACGATTCGAACGTGGCACGATATGAAAGCAACGATGAGCTAATTTCTAGCATACGCAGGTAATTAAATAATCGTAGGGCAAGGGGTTAACTAAACGAAGCTAGAAGCAGAGTTGTAGAAATTTTGAATCCACGTTTTTAATCTGTTTTGCGGATTTTGCAATTAACCCCTCGCTTTATAATAACGAGTCACACTCGTTGTATACTTGCTCTAAACGCAATAATAATGCACCGTTTTTTGCGATAAACTTTAATTTCAACAGCAACGATAATTTTAGTTCATAAGGTTAATGGTTAAGTATAAGTTGCGTATAACGATTCAGTGTTTTGCATGCAATATTCTATTCTTTATTTAATCCATGTATTTGGACTTTGGATGGCTTCCAGCTACATTTTGTCTTTTACGTTTACATTTTATATTAATCTATCTTAATTTAGCTACATCTATTCTTACATCTTCTGACTTAAAATTAGTAGTCTTGTAACCTGTAACTTCTTTCGTTACTTTACACTGCTTATATCGTTTTCTCGATTATGTGCACGAGTAGAATATTGTAATAATAAATAGCTAACGCTGCAAAGTATACTTCGTATAGAATTCGTAGGGCAAAGGGTTAACGTAATGTTTCTGGTTACTTTTCGTCGAATACAGAGATTGAACACATTTTACCGCTAAAACTGCTCGCTAATCGAACCTCTTGATTCGAACAGCCACTCGATGACTTCCTCGCTTCCCTAAAAACTTGTCATTCACTTTTAACACACGAGAGCTTCGTTCGCTCATCGCGCGCCAAAAGTTCGTTCACCTTTTTCGCCATTCCGCATAAATTCCGTCAACGAGAAATTAAACCTTTGCACCCAAAGGCTTTTTTACCGTGCAACACAGTCTAGCAGCTGGGAATAGATTTACCGGAAAATTCATACGTTTTTAACCCTTAAAATACTTTTTACCAAACTCTGAATTATATTCGTTTTTCCCCTAATAATTTCGCAAACAATCTTTCACTGCTGTTCAAACTTATTCTCTTTTATCTTTTCTTTGTGAAATATTGAAATATTTCAATTCGTATCGCTTCGTTTTATCGCTGTTAACCCTTTGCACTCGAAAACAATTTTAATAATATAATCTACTGGTAACTTGAATACTATTTTTTCGCGCTTTTGACAATTTGAAGTGTTATTCTGTACTTCAGAAATAGGTAAGGTGGCCTTTAATTTCCTTTGCTTTTGAAGATATAGAAATTGAATTAGTAGAAATAAATAAAAACCTTAAATCTTGAATTACGAAGAAAATTACGTACGTGGCCGTAAAGGCGCCAACGGAGTGCAAAGGGTTAACACATTCACGACGACAGACGCGAATTTGTTAATATCGTTTCTCGTTTCTCGAGCGTCGGAAAATTTTACATTAACATTAAAGAGATACACATTAGCCCCTTGCCTTACAATTTTTAATCTACTGTACTTACATAAGTTATCAATAGCAGATCACGGTTTCGTTATTTCTTCAAAATACCAAAATACTTTACACAATTTGTATTTAGCCATCCTCAATTTTTCTAAGCGAAGCTAAAACTACAATAAAAATTAACACTGTATAGCAAGCAGAAGTTACGTTTAATAATCTTATTTATAATTCGTGCGACGAGTGTGAACTCGTCATCGTAAGCCAAGGGGTTAAAAGACATTATTAGCGTATCACTCATAACTATATCAATCAGTTTTCGATAAAAATACTTATGTAGCTTCGAATAGTCGCGTGCACGTTTCGCGTGCGCACCGAAAATTGTAAATTCGATCCGTTTAACAAGTGGATCGTCAACGATTTGTTAATAGTTTCGAAATGTTGGGCAAAGATAGTGACGACTATTTGTTATAGGATTCGGTGATTTCGTGCCAGCGTACAAGTTGGACGCGCATAAAGGGATCGCGTTTTGCTCGTTGTACTTGTTATTTGGAATTGCTTTGCTGGCGATGAGCTTTAATCTGGTGCAAGAGGAGGTCATCAACAATGTGAAGAACGTCGCGAAGAGGCTCGGGATCATCAAAGAGAGTGACGACGAGGAAGATGCCGACGACTACGACGCGTACGACGTCGAATACAACGACGAGGTCGAAAACGAGCTCGAGGGTTACGCCCTCGATACTACTCGATGTCACTCGATGGCTAGAAACGTTCGCGGAATTTCCGTCGCGTAGCCAACCCGAATTTCTTTTCATTCATCAATCATAAAATTTCCCCCTTTCTTCCCCTTCTTTTTTCTATCGATACCAATTTAGTAAAGATGTTCGAATTATCGTCAGCTTGACTTTAATCGTAACTCGAATTGTTTTATTTAACAACGAACGAATGTACGAAGAATGGAGAGTAAAATAAAAGGGAAATAAATTAGAGAATTGGAGGTAGAAAAGTTGAATATTTGGGACTTGGAAAATTTCTTCTTATAATATTGAAAGAATTTTATAATACGTGTAACATTGATTTAGTTAATTATTTCTGCTTGGAAATTTGTAGGAATGTAAAATATTGGAGGAAAATTGAAGAGTGGAAAACTTAGGATTTGGGTTTCGTAAAATTTCCTTTGTAATGTAAACAAATTATTGTAATACAAATAATATAAAAGAATTTTATAATATATATTGCGTTTAATTGAACTAATTTGTCCTTTACTTGGAAATTTATAACAAGGTAAAAATAGTTAAAGGGAAATAAATCGAAGAAAAATTGCAGGATGAAAAGTTGAGGAGTTGGAATGAAAATTGGTTTTGCAAAAATTTCTTTTAATAATAAGGAAGAAATATCCCGTTCAATTTAGTTAACGTTTCTTGCTTAAAAAATCGATGATGTTGACTTTCTACGTTTGTTGCATAAATTAACGCTTTAATACATTTCATTTATGCACCATTTATATCAGCACCACTTGTTAATAATATGTATTAAGTAATTATAACATAAGTTAAATTCCTTCAGGAAAATGTAACACGAAAATAATTACACTATGATATAATAAAGTATTTGCAATAATTGTTCGTAACAATTAGTCTAAAGTTTCAAATCGTTGGTTAATCAAAGTAATTCTGCACGTTTAAATATCATTAGGATATAAAGTATTTGCAATAATTGTTCGTAATAATTAGTCTAAAGTTTCAAATCGTTGGTTAATCAAAGTAATTCAGCACGTTTAAATATCACTACGATATAAAGTATTTGCAATAATTGTTCGTAACAATTAGTCTAAAGTTTCAAATAGTTAATTAATCAAAGTAATTCTGCACGTTTAAATATCACTACGATATAAAGTATTTGCAATAATTGTTCGTAACAATTAGTCTGAAGTTTCAAATAGTTAATTAATCAAATTAATTCTTCACGTTTAAATATCACTACGATATAAAGTATTTGCAATAATTGTTCGTAACAATTAGTATAAAGTTTCGAATCGTTGGTTAATCAAATTAATTTTGCACGTTTAAATATTACTATGATATAAAGTATTTGCAATAATTGTTCGTAACAATTAGTCTAAAGTTTCAAATAGTTGGTTAATCAAAGTAATTTTGCACGTTTAAATATCACTAGGATATAAAGTATTTGCAATAATTGTTCGTAACAATTAGTCTAAAGTTTCAAATCGTTAGTTAATCAAAGTTGTTCTTCACGTTTAAATATCACTAGGATATAAAGTATTTGCAATAATTGTTCGTAACAATTAGTCTAAAGTTTCAAATAGTTAGTTAATTGAAGAGGTTTTGCACGTTTAAATATCACTAGGATATAAAGTATTTGCAATAATTGTTCGTAACAATTAGTCTAAAGTTTCAAATCGTTGGTTAATCAAAGTAATTCTGCACGTTTAAATATCCGGGGATAAGAAATACTTGAGAATTCTCCAACTGCATTGAGAAAGTGCATACGTACATATAATGATCGGAGAATAAATTAAAGCTGGTCACGCACCGTCTCACAGTTCGCGTAACATGCAACAAGCTGGAAAAACCCCTTGCATCAATTCTGGACTTCCCCGTCGCGCGATCAACCCAATCAGAGAATTCCAATCTCCCTTTCTCTTAAACCTGCACTTTCTTATCTGCCGCGCTTACACTTTAATTTATCGCTAATATTTCATCCGTACGTTGAAACGAAGAACAGAAATACCGAATAAACGACGAAGGAGGCAAGGTTCGCGAAGTGTGCCATTTTTTTCAACCTAAATCCGACGTGCTTACTTGTAACTGCCGAATTGCACGAAACGATTCGCGTAGAATTCAACAACATTCAACGTAAAGTTATCTAAAATATTCGCCAGAAAAAGCTTCAAATAAATACTCGTAACGTTAGGTTTGCTAAGTATAAAAGAAATATTGGATTGAATTTTGATTCCTTATAAGAATATGTAATGATTTATAATATTTTCAAGTTACGACAATTTGAGCTTTCTTTGATATGTAAATGAAAATGATTTTGATAAACGTGAAAGTTACGCCAAAAATGTTAAGAGTTAAAAATGCAAAGAGTTAAATATCACGATAGATATGTTTTTTTTTTCTTTTGTATTTGATAGAATTCTGCAAACTGTGCGCATTCCGTGCCTTTGCGCTTTCTTAAACTTCCCATAAATGCGTGAATATTCGTAGCCCACGCGTGAAGCGCGGAATAAAGAAGAAGATAAAAGATCTGGTAGTACGAGGAAAACGCGTAAAGAAAAGTGGCGGCAATAATAAATTGGTAAGGTGTAAGGAAATATTATCAACGAAGCATAGGATAAACTAATCCATTCCCATATAGAATCATTTTAATATCACGTGCAATACTACTAGTCAAAACTGAAATAAGACACCAGAGTTTCTAAACCGATGAAAATTGCAACTAAATATCGTTATACACAATTATTTTCATCATAATTTATCCGTAAAATCCGTAAAAAGTATAATAATGTATTTATAAATTAGATTCACGTATAGGTGGAATTCTATCACCCAAAATTGATTCACTTTTCACGGTGCGATTATACAGAGTTAAATTTATTAACTTTAACGGTGGAATTGGATATAATTCTTAAAATAACCGTTCTAAATCTTAACGGGTTGGTTTCTTTTTGCACCATCGAAATTTCAGTTGGAAATTTACGATATTTCCTGTAAACGAATGGTTTATCATGTACTTAGTCGATGGAAAAGATTTGAAAATTGATTCTACAGGGTGTCCAGGAAGTTGGAAACCGATCAGGGACAGGCAGCGTTGGATTGGGATATTTTTAGAGGTACTCTATTTTCAGTCGACGTGTCGAATGAAGCACGGAATCAGTACACGAGGGAACCTCGAGGAAGAGGTTGCTCGTTTTCACGTAATTATCCGTGACGATGGCGAAAAAGCGGCCGGAAGCGTTTATACGAAATAGAATATCGCGCGATGCTAGCAAAATTCCTATTAAATCGATCGTATGAATTAAACTGCGAACAAATAGATGAAATTTAACTGGAGAAAATTACAGATGGTCAATTTTGCGTGGCGAATAATGCAAAAGTGTAAAATTAGCTGATTGTTACCAAAATTCCTATTAAATCGGTGAAATGAATTAAACTGCGAACAAATAGATGAAATTTGGCCGAAGAAAATTACAAATGGTCAATTTTGCGTGGCGAATAATACAAAAGTGTAAAATTAGCTGATTGTTACCAAAATTTCTATTAAATCGTTTAAATGAATTAAACTATAAACAGTTCATGCAATTTAGATGGAGATAATTACAGAGGGTCAATTTTGCGTGGCAAATAGTACAAAAGTGTAAAATTAGCTGAATTCTAAGAAGAATTGTTATTAAAATGACTATTAAATCGTTTAAATGAATTAAACTATAAACAGTTCACGCAATTTAGATGGAGATAATTACAAATGGTCAATTTTGCGTGGCAAATAGTACAAAAGTGTAAAATTAGCTGATTTCTAAGAAGAATTGTTATTAAAATTCCTATTAAATCGTTTCAATGAATTAAACTATAAACAGTTCATGCAATTTAGATGGAGATAATTACAGAGGGTCAATTTTGCGTGGCAAATAGTACAAAAGTGTAAAATTAGCTGAATTCTAAGAAGAATTGTTATTAAAATGACTATTAAATCGTTTAAATGAATTAAACTATAAACAGTTCATGCAATTTAGATGGAGATAATTACAAATGGTCAATTTTGCGTGGCAAGTAGTACAAAAGTGTAAAATTAGCTGAATTCTAAGAAGAATTGTTATTAAAATTACTATTAAATCGTTTCAATGAATTGAAGTGTAAACAGTTTATGAAGTTTAGCTGAAGAAAATTACAGAGGGTCAATTTTGCGTGGCAAATAATACAAAAGTGTAAAATTAGCTGATTGTTACCAAAATTCCTATTAAATCGTTTAAATGAATTAAACTATAAACAGTTCATGCAACTTAGCTGGAGATAATTACAAATGGTCAATTTTTCGTGGCAAATAGTACAAAAGTGTAAAAATTAGCTGATTTCTAAGAAGAATTGTTATTAAAATGACTATTAAATCGTTTCAATGAATTGAAGTGTAAATAGTTTACGAAGTTTAGCTGAAGAAAATTACAGAGGGTCAATTTTGCGTGGCAAACACTGTAAAAGTGTAAAATTAGCTATTTTTTATGGATATAGAGTAAAGTAAATTAATCTGGAACAATTGTGCACCAAAGTTAAATGTTAATTTGTAACTTTTAAGTATCGGTGTTGAATCGATTGAATTTTCATCAGTTTACGATAATTGTTTATTGAATGGGGATTGGCCAACATGCGAAGAAATTCTCGAGAGAAGAAACTTGAAGAAAGTTTGTAGGAAAATGATTTACAAGAAGAAACGTGGAGGTTTGGGTGGAATGAATGCCGAAGCACGTGTGAACACGTGGCGAATCGTCTGGAGGGAGTGTCTAATTCAAAGGCATAGGCGAGTCTATATTTAAAACACCAAGGAACCACGAGGAAAACAAATTCCCAATTCAAAACAGAAAAAGCAACGACCCAAGAGAAGAAGAAAAATAAAGAAGAGCAAAAAGGGAGGAGTGTAATTTTAGTGAATCGAACATTAAATTAAACGTTAAATTCGAGATTATTATTCGAGGCGAATAATGATCAGTAATAAATAACGAGTATCGTACAATAATAGTTACAGTAGGAGACGAATAATTATACTAGAAATAATACATAAAAAAAAGTAAAGAGAGGCAGGAAAGGAAAAATAAACGAAGAAGAGTAAAAATAAGAAGGAAAATAATTTCAATTAATAATCAAATGAAAGTGAAATAAATAATAACGCCAACATTAAATGGTTGTCTTTAATATTGGTGAATTTAACAACAAATGACGAATAGTAAATAATAATAATGAACTCGATAGAAATATTAAATTGATAATAATAATAATAATAATAGGAAAAATAGCGAAACAAATAATAAAGTTAGAATAGTGACTTTACCAGTGAAACACTAAAAAATAAATGGTAAATAATAACTAATAATAATTAGACTGTAGATTTTTATGCAAATTCACTCCTTTAGAACACAATTAAAGAAATGATATTTAAGTATAAATTAAGTATAAAGCTGTTAGCTTAGTGTACCTTAGTAATCTTATGCATTTCATATCTTTCTACGCGTTCAAATTTCTCATAAATACATCAAAATTCGCGGTCTAATAATTATCGTGATTTAACCGAATAAAATTTTCAAATCGACTGTGAAGAACTCGAACGTAAATAGTATATAGTAGAACATAGTACTAGCCGTCGGATAAAGCAATCGCGTAGATTTATAGTAACGAAAAATTCTCAATTTTAATATCAAAGGTTTTGCTTTGGCCCGTCGTGCGCGACGCGATAGATTTCGTTAAATGGTTTTGGATTCTTGGCGGGCGGTGGACAAAGTCGATAACAGACGCGTGTATCGAACGATATAATTGAAGAAGGGAGAAAAGGAACAGGACTGGCGATACAGACGTTTCCTATTAAACGCGACCGTGTAATTTTGCTATTGCGCCGGGTCACCGATCGCGTATAATCCGCGCCCCCCCCCCCCCCCCCCTCCCTTTTTAGCATTCTACCGTGTTCCTCCTATTAATTTATCTGGAACGGATCGCGTAGAATTGCAAGAAGACCCGGACCGTGTCCGCCTTTTATCCGTTAAAGCCTGCGAGCAAGCAAGAAAATCGTCCTGCAAACGGACCGGAAGTAACTGTGCCTTATTTAGGGTACGTTTCTAGATGAATAATAAAATTGATAAGAAATGGAACAGCACGTAGCATTTTCTCCGTTCCCATGCATACACGTTTATAGTTACTATAGTCAGATTATTAGACTGTTTATAGTGTTTGCTTATGGTAAAAATAACGAGCGTTCGTTTTTTTTTTTAAATTAGCGTTAATTGTATAATAAATGTAATAATAAATCTTGGATGGTGAAACATTTTGATAGCGATTAGAATATCAGCATACTTCTCGTAATTTATCATCGTTATTAATCGAATTATTATTCATTATTATTAACACGTACATTGTCTCATGCATAATATGCACATAATTGGTACTAAATAACTTTTACTAAAATAAAGTTCGTAAAAATTGACTATTGTATATTATCCTGTAACTACGATAAATGAATTACCATAAATTGTGCTCCTATAGCGAATGAGAAGTAGATTATTTATGCTAAGCATTTGGTTGCTTAATACTCAATTTGCAAGCTTATAAACATTTACAACTTAACTTTGGAAGTTACAAATATCTAAAGCTTAATTTCCGATGTTACAAATAAAATAATGTTCGAATCGTTAATAAAACTGGGCAAATATAGTGTTAATAATGTTGCCTATTATTGTGTTAATAATATACTTAATAGAATAGAAAATCACGATAACGTAAAGATTCGAATGCGATAGTTTCTCAAGACCAACTGTTCAAATCGAGAGTTCAGTGGAAGGGGTTTAAAGGGGGATGGGAATGGCGTTCCCATGGGAAAATTACCAACAGGTCGATTAGCAGGGTTAACGAACCGATCGTAGATATAATAAACGCGAAGGGAAGAAGCGTAACTCGGAAGTTGCTTGCGTAACAACGACGGCGTACGTTTGTCGCGGTTGAACGCGACGAAAATTTAACGCCCGTGAAAACGCTTCGTTGAGGCGTGGTTTTGAAAACGATGGTTCTCGTCTCGAAATCTTCATAAGAATTTGCGCAATAGCACCAAAGGCTCCTATTTCTCCCGCCGTGCTTCCAAGCTTCGACAGATGACGTAGCATTCACCGATACCTAAATATTTAGCGATCACCAAGTCCGCGTTTCATCCCTAGACTGCGGATGGTAAAGTTACCTTATAAATAAGATCATATACATACGCGCAAAACCCAAAAACCTAAAATTCCATAGCTTAATAATTTAAAGTACACAAATGCCAACCTTTAAGAAGTCAAAGCTGTTAAACTTCGATCTTTAATAATATTCAATGCGTCCAAATTCCTAATTTTGAAAATGGAAAATAATTGCGAGTTCTAAAACTGTAAAATTCCAAAGCTTAATAATTTGAAGCTTTTAAATTGCAACCCTTAATAATTCAAAGCTGTTAAACTTCGATATTTAATAATTCGACGCGTCGAAATTCCTAATCTTAAAAATGGAAAACGATTGCGAATCTTAAAACTTTAAAATTCCAAAGCTTAATAATTTGAAACTCCCAAATTGCAACCCTTAATAATTCAAAGCTGTTAAACTTCGATCTTTAATAATATTCACCGCGTCGAAATTCCTAATCTTGAAAATGGAAAACTATTGCAAATTTTGAAACTCTAAAATTCGAAAGCTTAATAATTTAAAGCTCCCAAATTGCAACCCTTAATAATTTAAAGCTGTTAAACTTCAATCTTTAATAATTCAACGCGTCGAAATTCCTAATCTTGAAAATAGAAAACCATTGCGAGCCCTAAAACTCTAAAATTTCATAGTTTAATAATTTAAAGCTCACAAATTGCAGCCCTTAATAATTAAAACCTGTTAAACTTCGATATTTAATAATTGAACGCATCGAAATTCCTAATCTTGAACATGGAAAACCATTACAAATCCTGAAGCTCTAAAATTCGAAAGCTTAATAATTTAAAGCTCCCAAATTGCAACCCTTAATAATTCCAAGCTGTTAAACTTCGATATTTAATAATTGAACGCATCGAAATTCCTAATCTTGAACATGGAAAACCATTACAAATCCTGAAGCTCTAAAATTCGAAAGCTTAATAATTTAAAGCTCCCAAATTGCAACCCTTAATAATTAAAACCTGTTAAACTTCGATCTTTAATAATTCAACGCGTCGAAATTCCTAATCTTGAAAATAGAAAACCATTGCGAGTCCTAAAACTCTAAAATTTCATAGCTTAATAATTTAAAGCTCCCAAATTGTAACCCTTAATAATTAAACCCTGTTAAACTTCGATCTTTAATAATTGAACGCATCGAAATTCCTTATCTTGAAAATAGAAAACCATTGCGAGTCCCAAAACTCTAAAATTTCATAGCTTAATAATTTAAAGCTCCCAAATTGTAACCCTTAATAATTAAAACCTGTTAAACTTCGATCTTTAATAATTGAACGCATCGAAATTCCTAATCTTGAAAATAGAAAACGATTGCGAGTCCTAAAACTCTAAAATTCCAAAGCTTAATAATTTAAAGCTCCCAAATAACAAACGCTATTCATATACGAATAGAGACTCTAAATTACGTTCATGTTACGCATCGTAGTAAAAGGAATAACGTCGGCAATTTTAGATTCTTTTTCCATTACGCGACGCACGGTGCGTCGCGTCGTACGCAATTTCAGACGCGTCGCGACGCTGAATCGTGAACCGTTACCAAAGTATTTCGGTATCCTCGTAAAATAAAAAAAGAGTCTAGGTGTATACTCTGGCCGTGTGCTTCGGACCACCCTTTTGCTTCCTCTGTAACTCGAACGTGGCAAATAAACAGTCCGAGTTACGGCTTTTTTCTGTAATACACGCGTCGCTCGCTGTTCCATTGAAATTTAACAGGATTCGTATCGTTCCTGTTAATCGGATTATAATAGCTAAGGTTGGTTAAAAATAATACAGAGGGATGTTCGTGGTATTCGATGATAAATTCAATTAGGTGTATTTAATCGTGGTTAAAATTAGTAAGGATTCTTGTGGAAATCATAAATTGGGGAACCTGCCGGGTAATTTGGGAATTATTGCTTTGCAACCCTCGCATATTTAACGTTAAAACGAAGCATTGCTCGGGTAATTCTCAAGACTTCAACCATTCGTGAATTTGTTAACAATTTTAGAAACGAAGGAAATACTTAGGAAGACTCTACGTTGAAATTGAAAAGCAAAAGTTTACTTCTAAAACTAATAAGAAATATTAGGCGTATCAATAAGTAATCGACTATTTTTAAATGACTTAACACTTTATTTACTTTATCAAAAATCCAAATAAGCACCTGTAATTTCTTCAAAAGATAATGTCAAGCATTGCAGAATAAGAACGATTACATATAAAATAGAATAAGTGTCTGATTTCGTACAAAATGAATGTTGATTTAAATGAAAAAGGTGAATTATTCATTGGTACACTTAATAAGTATATAGAAAACGTCTTAACTAATCAAATTTTGCTCTTTCATCACATTCTTTGTATTTATACTACTATAAACGATAACGTATTATACAACCACTCTTAAATTTTTCAAAAATCTTAGAAACAATGGGAATATATAAGAAGATAGTATATTAAAATTAAAAGCAACAAACCTACCCTTAAAAATGCAATATACAGAAAAATGTCCAATAATATATGTTAGGTGTACCAATGACTAAATTCACTTCTTCTATTAAATTCAGCATTTATTTTTAACGCGATGAAAGATTCCTATTAAATATAAAGGCTTGATTATTCGATTGATTATTATAAAGTAAATGCGTTAACCTATTACCATATCTATTAATATATCTTAAATTTAAACTATATTTCTTAAAAAAGAAAGTAGTGGATTACTTACTGGTACACCTAATAAAAATCATTCCTCCAACTAACAAAATTTCACTTTTCTCTTTCAGCCCTCGTTCTACATCCGTAGCACCATAACGCCGTATTGAAATCTCCAGCAGCCACCATAAAGGGTAATGTACCGCGAAATATGTTCGAACCCCGTGGAAAGTTGTTGAAATTCTTCAGAAAAAAAAAGAAAAGAATCTGCCGCTTAAAGAAAGAAGGAGCGTAGTAGAAAAGCAGCGATATCTCGAGTAGACGGATGTTGGATGAAAGATGGAAGGGGATCGAGGGACGTATTCGATGTCCAGTAGGAACTGGCAGCGTGGAAGTTATCGAGGTCGAAGCGGAAGACGAAGAAAACGAAGGCGGAAACCATGGGGTGAGAGGATCGCGGACTGGACCAGGGCTCTGATAGCTTTCCTCTTTAGCAACGTTGGTATAGTGTGCTTGGTGGTTGGATATACTATAGCCGGCGCCTTCCTCTTCACCCACATCGAGGGTAGAAACAACCTGGACATCGTGGGCGACGTGATCAGGCTGAGAAACGTGACAGCTGCCACCCTCTGGGAGCTTACCTCCAAGGTGAGCATTTCTTCGTTTTTCTCAAAAATATAGATGGATTAACACATTGGCGACCGTATCCGTACGATGCACGGGTAGCTTCTAAATATTGATATATCGATATATCCATACATCCATATATTGATATATTGATATACTGATATATTGATATGTTGATATAATGATATATTGATATGTTGATATGTTGATATGTTGATATGTTGAGATATTGATATATCGATATGTTGATGTGCTGATATGTTGATATGTTGACATGTTGAGATGTTGATATATCGATATGTTGATGTGCTGATATGTTGATATGTTGATATGTTTATATGTTGCTATGTTGATATGTTGGTCTATTGATATATTGATATGTTGACATATTGTTATATTGGTATATTAATATATTGATATATTAATATATTGATATACTGATACATTTATATATTGGTACATCGTTATATTGATGTATTGAAATATTGATATATTGACATGTTGATATATTGATATATTGATATATTGATATATTGATCTATTGATATATTGATATATTGATATATTGATATATTGATATATTGATATATTGATATATTGATGTATTGATGTATTGATGTATTGATATATTGATATATTGATATATTGATATATTGATATATTGATATATTGATATATTGATATATTGATATATTGATATATTGATATATTGATATATTGATATATTGATATATTGATATATTGATATATTGATATATTGATATATTGATATATTGATATATTGATATATTGATATATTGATATATTGATATATTGATATGTTGATATACTGTTATATTGATATATTGATATATTAATATATTGATATACTACAAGTTAGACTTGTTCCATTGGAACTTGTAATACCATGGACCGCGAAAGTCTAAAATCCAAGATATTGATATACTGATACATTGATATATTGGTACATCGATATATTGATGTATTGAAATATCGATATATTGATATGTTGATATATTTATATATTGATATGTTAATATATTGATATATCGATATATTGATGTATTGATATAATGATATACTGATATAATTAGACTCTAGTTTCTTTTTACGATTAGTAAAAATTTGCTTAGAATTTGCGCGTCTGCGAATAAAACTACACGACCAAACTTGAATTCGTTGGCATGAAAATTTCCTCTCCAATAGGGTAATGCTAGTAGGGATTTCTTCATTTATTTTCCTATGTCTAATTGGTAGACCGCGAATCTTTATGCAAATTGAACTTTTTTATAAACAATATGGAAATGGGCCATGAATAGAAATTGGTTTCATCTTTTAAATATTTGAAAATATATTTTGCATACTTTTATTAAATTTTGCAAATTTTTAGACATCATATGCAGTCCGCAGTTTCTTGTGCATTTAAGTGTCCTATAATCGCGTAGAGATCCACAATATAAAATTCATATTACGTGTAGTGGAATTAATTCTTTACTTGCGAATTAAATATTGAAGTCTGATCTTCTCAATAAAGTCACGTTTTCCTTCTTACATTTCGCTATAATTTTTGCGACTTTTGAATTTCTTTTTCGAACGATTTCAAGAGAACTCGTTTAAAGAGATCCAACAAATGATATTACTTATGGAATGGCCTAATATTTTATGATAGAGCCCCGTAATAATTCGGATTATGTTTGCCCATATCTCGAGAAGGAAGGGGAGAAAATTATCTATGGGGAGCGAAAATTCGCGTAGGTATTGGATTTTATATAGGCGGTGCAAGTTTGGAAGCAGGGAACTTAGAGCCAATTTTAAGATAATGCGTTTATCTTGGCGCGGGAAAAGTTGCATCGTCGTAAGACTTTTCAAAGAAAGAGTAATAGTATCAGGTAATAGAGGGTAGAAGATATAATGGGAAAGATAACTTTCTTAGATAGATAAAATGATATCGAAACTTGGTAATATACAAATAATTCATTTATAACTTATCAATATCACGATAGTGTACAATTATATTTTTAGAATACCTGAAACCCCCTTTCACATTATTTATTTATCCATATCAATTGATATATACATATAATATGTAATTTATTTGTATAAATATATGCGGGATTGGCTAACGTCATTGACTATTATTATTATATGTAGGAGAACGTGTTTTCCGAGCGAATCTGGAAAGCGAAAGTGAGAGCAATTCTGGAGAACTATCAGAAGAAAATGGTAACAGCTATAAAGAACGGCTACGATGGCTCGGAGGAAAACAAAAGATGGAGTTTCGCCGGAGCGTTTCTTTATTCTCTCACAGTGATCACCACGATCGGTAAGTTCACCTTTTCTATCTTTCAAATCGTTTTAGCTATGTTTTTTAATATACTGAATGACTCTTAGAAACAAATAACTATTAAATCTGTATTGTGTTCAATTTTCAAATATCCCAAAACTCAGCCAACGGTAGTAGATTTCTTTTGATCTCTCTTTAAGAGTTTTAAACAAAATGATTCTACAATGGCTACAAAAAGTATTTTTACACAGCTGTATTTATTCTTTAACTTCATTAAATATCCCATTTCGAAGCATCGCTTTGTTAGACAAATCATTGTCCAATTTTCGACCTAATAGTAATTAACTCTGCACGGTGTTGAATTTTTTTTAATTACATAAAACTCAGCCAGCAACGGATTTCCTTAGACTTTTCCTAAGAATCCCAAAGAAGTGGATCTTGTATCATTTCCCTAAATAAATCTTCACCCCAATTTTGGACCAAATGGCGATTAATTCTATGCGATCTTGAATTTGCAAGTAGATGGGCAAGAAATTTTCTTAAACTTGTTCCTACGATCCAAAATTCCCCTAAATTACTTTTCGTCCCCAATTTTCGACTTAACAGCAGTTAACTTTGCGTGGTGTCGAATTTTCCAATACCTCGAAATAAACTCAACCAGCAACAAATTTTCTTAATGTTTTCCCTACGATTCTAAGCAATTTTCGACCTAATAGCAATTAATTCCAGTGTGATCTCGAATTTGCAAGTAACCGGTCAACAAATATTCCCTGCGATTCTAAGCGAATCGTTCCAAAATTCCCCTAAACTACTTTTCGTCCCCAATTTTCGACTTAACAGCAGTTAACTTTGAGTGGTGTCGAATTCTCCAATACGTCGAAATAAACTCAATCAGCAACAAATTTTCTTAATCTTTTCCCTGCGATTCTAAGCAATTTAGGACCTAATAGCAATTAATTCCAGTGTGATCTCGAATTTGCAAGTAACCGGTCAACAAATATTCCCTACGATTCTAAGCGAATCGTTCCAAAATTCCCCTAAACTACTTTTTGTCCCCATTTTTCGACTTAACAGCAGTTAACTTCGCGTGGTGTCGAATTCTCCAATACGTCGAAATAAACTCAACCAGCAACAAATTTTCATAATCTTTCCCCTGCGATTCTAAACAATTTTCGACTTAACAGCAATTAACTTCTTGTGGTGTCAAATTCTCCAATACCTCGAAATAAACTCAACCAGCAACAAATTTTCATAATCCTTTCCCTGCGATTCTAACCAATTTTCGACCTAATAGCAATTAATTCCAGTGTGACCTCAAATTTTCAAGTAACTGATCAACAAATACTCCCTAGCGATTCTAAGCGAATCGTTCCAAAATTCCCCTAAATTAATCTCCGTCCCCAATTTCGTACCCACCAGCAATTCTTTATATAATACCCCAAGATCGCGATCCCTTAGCCGACAACTTTTCCTAAAAAGAAAAAGAGAAAAAGAACTCGAAAGTAGAGGATCCGTTATCGTTGTGCCTAAACAAGCGTTCGTCCCAATTTCGTCGTTTAACAGCGGTTAAGTCCGCGTGGCCTCGAATTTTCGCGCGATTCCAAAAGCGGTTATCGTTAGCCGGGGTACGTTGGGCTCGCGAATCGATCTGGCTGTCGACTAGCCGACCCTTTTAGGCTGATGCTGCTGGCCTGTAATCACGGTCGAGATAAAGTGGATAGCAGGGTCTCGTCTCGAACCAGAAGAGGGCGAAGGGACACAGGGGGGAGGGGGGAAGGTGGCAAGGGACGAGAGGCCCCCGGAATTAATTAAAAGGTCGCGTGAGTACGCGAGAGCGCGCGCGCGCGCGCACCCACACCTGCACATGCTCTAACGTGCCAAAAGTTGGCGTCGTTAATTCCCTCTATCCAACCTGCACCGCTGCATTCCTCTGCCTTTGTCTAAAAGAGAAATATCGGCGTCAGAGCTACGGACAGGGTGGGGGAAAAAAAAGCAGCGATGGAATTTTAAACTACCAAAGCAATAGAGAAATGATTTGTGCGACGTACGAAGGCACATTCGTTAGCGCTTATTCCCCTTCTCTTTTACGAGATCTTTTCGGATACATTTTTACGCTTGGCTATGCAATTTTAGGTTGCATTTAGTGGCGACTTTTATTTTATCGAGATGCAACTTTATCGGTTCATTTGCAAATATTACACGCGGAAGTATAAATTATGGTTGCTTGACTGGCGCGAGTCGATAGACAGGTTATTAAAGGAAACAGTGATTTAAAGGTTCGTTGAATGATTATTGGTACAGTCTAACCGTATCTATAATTTATTATAGATTATAGTTTATAATCTATAATCTATATATCTATCTACATATCTGTATAATATCTATATTCTATAATTTATCGCAGCGAACGTGTAGTCGTTTAATTTCTCATGGATATTTGTTTTAATATTTGTTTAATTTACGAAGGTGTCGGTTAACAATAAATAGTTTCATTTCACATGCTACTACGAATATAAAATTAAACACTGATCCCAGATATTTTCAAGGTGTTTTGTAACTTTGTCCACGATGTATATACTTATGTACATAATTATAGATTTGCATTTTAGAGACCACGTATGTATGTCGAAAATAACTGCGTCGCACAACAATTTAGTTACAATTCCGTTGCCGTTTTCGTCTACTCTAAATTATTATAGTAACGCCGCGTGTAACGCTAAAATGACAAGGATAATGACGACAAAATTCTATATAACAATGGATTAGTTTATCCTATGCTTAGTCGATGGTATAATATATCAACGTTTTCTATCCGACAGAGTGTTAACCTTCAAGTGGTGACCAAGTTTTTCACATCGAATCGAAGTAACTTCTGATTCAATGATAGTAAGAAAAGTAAGAGAAAATATACATACGTAAAATCTATTCGATATTCGCATTCGATTGCAAATACAATTGAATTACAAGAAATTCAGCGAGCAGCGAAGAAAATGCCAACACTTACAATAATAATTATACGAAGTCAATTTGAGGCAAGTCACCGGTCGAAGGATGAAGCAGTAAATATTCTAGTTAAATTTCTCAGCAACCGAATAGAGGAAAAGGGGTTGAAGAATTTCGCTGATTGGTCGTTTCTTTAGCTGGACATGGGAATCGGTGGATTAATTAACCGGCAAGGATACATGGTGTCAATCGGAAGATCGATTAAGATCAACGTCCTCCGGAGTAGCTTCGTTAATCTGAGGAGGTCGACCGATCAGTGGCTCAGCTCAGCCGTTAATTAATTTCCGGCCTAACGAACTCCCTCGCGTATGATTCGCAGCTTGTCAACTGTCGTTCCGTCTACCGAAATCACTTTCCAGATAAGCTTTCGCGATCTCTTCCCCTAAACCAGGAAACCGTTACACTGCTGTGTAATTAAATTTCATAGATTTCCAAGATTTCGTACTTTTATTTCGCGCGCTTACGCTGCCGCGCGTAAGTATTAACATTTTGACCAACGATAAGTACACGATAAACTACTCGTCGATAGGAAACGTCATAAATTTCAAATTGAAATAATGACCGTGTAAAATAAGACGTTTCTTTACACCCCTTACACGATTTAGTTATTATATTCCATTAATAGAGCCTAGAGCAGTGTTCCTCAACGTGGGGCCCACAGGAGGGCAATTCGAAAATGGACTCGTGCAGAGTTTAAGTTAACTGAATGGCGACTGTGGAGCGGCGAAGAGGGGATAGAATGGGGAAAATGGAAGGGTGTTGCGTTTCGTCCTGGGCCTGCTAGTGGACTCATCAGTAAGGTTTAAATACATATAAAGATATGGAACTGTAGAGAGGGGATAGGATAGGAAAAAAAAGGAAGGGTGTTGCGTTTTGTCCTGGGCCTGCTAGTGGACTCATCAGTAAGGTTTAAATACATATAAAGATGTGGAGCTGTAGAGAGGGGATAGGATAGGAAAAAAAGGAAGGGTATTGCGTTTTGTCCTGGGCCTGCTAGTGGACTCATCAGTAAGGTTTAAATACATATAAAGATGTGGAGCTGTAGAGAGGGGATAGGATAGGAAAAAAAGGAAGGGTGTTGCGTTTCGTCCTGGGCCTGCTAGTGGACTCATCAGTAAGGCTACCTAACAGGCCCTGCCTTAAACGTTGGGATATTGGAAGGAAGGTTAAAGGCGGTATATATATATGGACGAGGTAGTTGGAGCGAGTGCTTTGAAGAAAGTCCTATTTCGTACGTCTCTCTAGTGGTAGGTGCAGAAGAACCGCCACAAACATACAACACAATTTTTCTTCCTATAACGCTTCGCTTCCGAAACAATCGAATTTAAAAATTTATGGGATAGCACTTAAAGCTCGTGAATAAAGGCGAGTTTACAACCACAATTGCACGTGTGGAGCTGTGAAGAGGGGATAGGATAGGAAAAAGGAAGAGTGTTGCGTTTCGTCCTGGGCCTGCTAGTGGAGACTCATCAGTAAGGTTTAAATACATATAAAGATGTGGAGCTGTAGAGAGGGGATATGATAGGAAAAAGGAAGGGTGTTGCGTTTCGTCCTGGGCCTGCTAGTGGTCTCATCAAGTAAGGCTACCTAGCAGGCCCTGCCTCAGACGTTGGGATATTGGAAGGAAGGTTAAAGGCGGTATATATATGGACGAAGTAGTTGGAGCGAATGCTTTGAAGAAAGTCCTATTTCGTACGTCTCTCTAGTGGTAGGTGCAGAAGAACCGCCACAAACATACAACACAATTTTTCTTCCTATAACGCTTCGCTTCCGAAACAATCGAATTTAAAAATTTATGGGATAGCACTTAAAGCTCGTGAATAAAGGCGAGTTTACAACCACAATTGCACGTGTGGAGCTGTGAAGAGGGGATAGGATAGGAAAAAGGAAGAGTGTTGCGTTTCGTCCTGGGCCTGCTAGTGGACTCATCAGTACGGCTACCTAGCAGGCCCTGCCTTAAACGTTGGGATATTGGAAGGAAGGTTAAAGGCGGTATATATATGGACGAAGTAGTTGGAGCGAGTGCTTTGAAGAAAGTCCTATTTCGTATGTCCCTCTAGTAGTAGCTGCAGGAGAGCCTCCACACGACTTTCAGTCGCTACTCAAGCTGGATAAACGTTAGATTATAGATACGAGACGCGTGTTTCCTCGACAGTTTCCTAATGATTTCTTCTTAAAACCTATCCTTTAAGTTTCTTCAATGAACAATTCAATTTTTGAAAATTGAAACGTATGTATGTATACGTTACGTAGGGAGCATAAAAAATTGAGAAAAGCTTAGGTGGGGCATGATACGAAAAAGGTTGGGAAACACTGGTCTAAAGTTACTTTAGGCAAGAGTATTATGATACGGTAGAGGTATATCTATGGTATTAATTATACGAAAAAGCAAGGGGATTTTGGGGCCCATTGTCGGACGAGTTTAAAGGATGAAATCGATAACGAGGCAGACCGGTTTACACTAGGGACTTCGAGCTGAGTTTACCTGCAAGTTTGTTCCTCGTTACAGAAATTGCGAGCCGTTCGATCATTTGGGTACACACAGACTTCCCCTTTTAGTTAAACCTGGCAAGTTTCGTCCGACTATTATCTTAACCGAAACTCTCTGTTGGTCAGTGGAAGAGCACAGTCGTTCAAAATACCTAAGATCACCACCGTTACGTACACGTCAATCCGTCGACTACACGGACTTAAGTTCATTCGCGAAACTTGAACGCGTACAGATATCCTTTATCTTGATGTTCTCCTTACTCGCTTTTCGCATTTGTACCTTTTACGGTGAAACGAATGAATATTATCGCGTGCATGGAACTCACGAGAATGTTAAATGTATCGAATATAGAGAAGAACTACTTGGAAATATAATATCGAATAAAATATGATCTTCGTATTGGGTCATACTTCTTCGAATAGTCGCTGTTGCTTTTGTGAATTTTTATTTTGATTATATCACGGGTAGAAGACCACTTTTTAAACGAAAGAAAGAACAGAAATAACTAGTGCACTTAAATAAAAAAAAGAAACGAAGATACACGATGATTAAGACCAGGTCTTGTTTAAATTATGTTCAATGATATTGACATTGTCAGCGAAGATGTGATTAGAATTGAATTGATTATTATAAAAGATAAATTGATTATTATGGCCAAAAATATTTTTCTCATTTCGTAGTGTTGAACTTAATAATCGAGAAAATTTATTTTCAATGTAAAAGGTTAAACGTTAATTAAGTTGTTCGTAAAATTTTAATTTTACAATATTGCTTTGGCTTTTCGTTTCCGGTTTGTATAAAGTTTTTTTCTTACGTTGCTAACAATTTAATGCACTTATGTTTTTAAGCATCTCTGAACAAGTCATCGCGTCACGCTTTAAGATTTCAAAGTGGTTCCTAGTACCCAAATACGGCGGCTGTCGCATCAACGAAGGAAATCGACTCTAACTCGACCTTCGTTCGATGATCTTTCGAGGTCGCCTAGAATCTGAGTCAATTAATTTTCGATTCAGCGCCGTTGACCGCGTTTTCGAAGGACGTGTTTAGTCCACTGCTTTTGCTTAGCTTTTCCCTCGCGAATCGCCAATATTTAGACGAACTTTACGGCTAAGTATACTTAAATTAAAATCCACATCTATTGCAGAAAGAAAACTAAACGAAGGTTTCATTTAATTAGATTTTCCAACAAGGATTTCTTATGATTTTAATATCTGACAAAAGTTATTTGCAATCTTTAACGAATCTAATCTTTGGCAATTTGAAAGAATGAAATTAATCTTTGTAATCTTTACAAACAAAAGAAGGAAAATAAAGTAGGTTTAAAGTTTCGAGAGTTTCGAAGATTTCAAGACCTCGCAAAGCTTCGGATTCGTGTTTCGCGAATTTAAAGATTAAGCTTCGATTCATCCCTGCTTTCAATTAAAACAAACACCGTTCGAATAAAATGACTTGCCATTAAAAGTGCTAATATCTGTTAAGCAACTAGTATCATCGTTCAAAGTATTACAATCCTAATTTTGCCGTCGAATGTGCTTCCAAAAAACTTGGAAATAATTCGTAAAAGTTTCAAAATTCTCGTTACGTACTATTAAAAACATTGCACTACCTTTTATATATATATAAAAAAAGGAAACGTTTCACTTTAATCGTCGTTTCATTTCCATTCTCGTTCGAATTTAATAAGCGACAATTTTTGAAGCGTTCATAATAATTTGATCGCTATTTTGTTGTAACGAGAACAAGCGCAATTAAGGTGGGAATGTTTGTGCTTGGGAAGAGGGTTGAAAAACACTTGCTCTCTTTTCGGTTATTTCGCAAATGCACGGTGTGGATCTTAATTTAATTTCTCCGTCTCTGGTAAACAGATTTGCGAGCGAATCGCTCGCCTTTGCTCCTTGCAATTTCCTACGTGGAACTTTGAAAACCGGGCTTGAGTCGCCGGTGCTACGTTCCAAACGTTAAAGGCCACTCGTGTCCGCGTTCCTCTTTTCGGCATTAACCATTCTTTTTGCAAGCTGGTTAGCCGAGCCCAGGGCTCGTCCAATGCGAAACATTAAACTTTGTCCCGGAAAACCTACCGCGTCTCTCTCCCGTGAATGTTTTTAACATTCCTTTTTACGCCTCTATTTTTTGGGGGAAAGATGCTAGCGACTGCAATTTCCTTATAGCATTCGAGACGCGCCTCTATAAAGTGAAACGTGCAAAAATTAACTCGTTTCGCTGTTCACTCGGGCCGTATAATAATTGGGAAAAGAATAGCCAGTGTTTTTCAATGTAAGGGAAATTAAATGCAATCTGACGCATATTTACAATTCAACGTTAATCGGCAACACTCAATGCTGATCACTTTTCATTGGGTAATAAACGAGACGAGGAAATTTTAACGTTGGTGTTTCTATGAATGTAGAATAATGCAAGTAGTTAATTACTGGAGTATTATAGAAATTATTTTAGTAAAATTTTATTATTGAAAACGACATTTCACGTCGTTAATAATTCCCTAATAATTAAATAATATCAAAGCCATAAGGGATAACTTAAATACCTTCGCTACTTAGATTTACGTATTGATTTTATAGGGTAGATTTCTAACCCACTCGAAAATTGTAAATAACTGTGCAGCCTTTATACTTAAAGTAATTATTTTAGGGAAGATAAAAGTCTCATATATTTTCGAGCAGAATGAATTTTATCGAAAGAGAAATAGTAATATAGTGACACTTATTTCAACTAAAATCTCATCCCTTTCGTACTATAATCTATAGAGTAGAAATATTTATATTTGAGAGTTAAGTACTGTACATTAAAAAAGAACACGATATTTTTAACATCTTTTGCCTTGAGATAAATTCAACACAGTTCCCTTTATCTTTCCAGAATTAACAGCGTTATAGCTTTTAAAAAAAGATTCATCTATCCTTTTAACTCTTAGAGCAACGACAATAGTAGTATATATTTATTTCAATTTCTTTGGCTTTGAAATCGACTTTGTCTTTTATATTCGGTTTTCTCATATACATTGCATATTCTTCTTATGCCTAACAAATAATAAAAAAAATAAGAAAATAATTTATATGTATAATAGACTTTATAATATACTTTACTTTATCCTATACTTCCTCAAATCCAGCATTTACTCTGCCACGAAATATCTTAAAGTTTCGCATAGGTCTTGGATATAATTTCTCGATAAAACATAAAATCATTCAAATCTAACACCTCACTTTGCCTTGATTACAAATTGCGCTATACTTCTCCTCGATTTAATACCCAAAATCTAATTATTCGACTCGTCTTCGGCTTTGTATATTTAGTCTGCCGTTCCGACGAGCAACAATGAATACATTAATCTTCTTATAGCACGATGATACTCTGTCGATCGAAAATAGAATGGAAGCTAGTGGGGGTAGGGAGCGGGTTATAATCGTCACAGCCGTCAAAGAGGCACGAGGAAGTTTCGCGAAGCGATACGAAACGCATAAATCATGAACGATCCTAGTAATCAGCGTGGTGTGCGGTACTCATTGACGGATCGGGGACATTAGTGACAGTGTAACGCAACGCGAAGGAATTATTGGCGATTAACCAAAAGTAGCGGGAACCGATGTGTCTTGGTAGGCCGATGGGCCACGCTCGTTACACTAGAACCGATAATTTCGCCACGGGCCAACCAATCAATTATCAAGATTAATCGCGGCCACGCTCGATAATTCGCCAACGGTTCACTTTATTTGCCCAGCAATTTATTAATAATCCAACGGATCCCCTAAATTGAATTCACCACCTCTAACCATTCCCAAGTTCTTAGTTACGATCTTAATATTCCGAGCAATCTAGAACGTAATTGAACTGGCTAGCTTCATCGAAAGAATTATATCGGTATATTTGCCTTTCTTGTGAGGGGGAAAATTGAAGAGATTATATCATTGGACATAATTGAAGCGTTCGTAAGGAAAATCACCCTTGACGAATTTTTATCTTTCTCCTTTTAAATTTTAGAAGAGCACAAGAATACTTTGGTATTGTCAATCTTTGTTCAGTAACGTTTTATTTATTTTCGTACAGTTTGCACTGAGAATGAAAAATGAGTGTGCACCTGACAAAAGTGTAATTATAATATGTAATTCTACGTTAGGTTTCAATTCTATCAACAAAATATTCATCGTATTAGATTGCAGATTAGATTAGGTTGCAGAGTCAACTATGTTCAATTTAACAACGTTGTTGAGTGTATGTAGCTCGACAACTAAGATTGGTCATTTTGAGAAGGGTTGATTTTAGGCTGACCAACTGTCAGTAACAAATTCAAGGGAGCGTAACCAAATGTTTGGTACGAATTTATGGTAGACTAAGGGAGACATTTTTGAACGATGTGATTACAACAAATATGCACATTCGTAAGGCCAATAATGTGTATTGAACTAAGTAATTAATTTGTAATTTATATTACATTTACTTATATTAGTATAGCACACTTATAGAACGAAGAAATTTATTTACTATGTTTATATCCTATCCGATTGCAAGATATATATTATTATATATTTATCAACCGATGCTGCATAATTAATTTTTTACCATCTTGTACAAAGTTGACAAATTTCTTACAAATATGATAATGTACGACTCTAAATAATCAACTTTATTACTGATATAAATAAATTATTCGCGGGTTTCAATAATGAATAGAAATTACGGGAGAAATTGTAAAAATTAGCATAGAATACAGAAGTTCCTAAGAACAACCGGAAAGTTGGTCACTCTAATTGTTTCTGACACGAGCTGTTCAATTTTTACAACATAAATAGGCACAAACGAATCTATGATTGTACGACGAAATAATAAAAGCTGCATTTAAAAAAAAGGGGTTCAGTTTTGTGGATCGTTGATCGAGTTCAATTTTAGAAGTACAATATAACAATAATTTCTCTTCGATTTCCGCTTTTCCTCCGTTTATCCTCCGTAAACTTCAATCATTCTCCGTGGAAGTTCCATCAGTAAACATTTCGAGTCCAGTTACAATGGTAAATGTCGGTAGTATAAGGGGAAGAAAATAAAATCGATGTTAAAAAAAAAAGCGAAGATATCAGCGAAGAGGATCATTTTACCGACATTACGCGCGACTTCCCGAAGTCTATCTACACGGCCAAGATGGCGACCGTCGTAAACGCGGCACCGAATAGCTCGTATAAGTAGAAATATCCCCATTTTCGAGTGAAACTTCATCGAAACTGGAAAGTAACGAGCAAGAGAATAAACGCGGAAGCTCATCGAGGAAGCGAAACTCCGTCTGACGTTTAAAAATCGTCGCAACGCTGAATAAATGATGCGTTCCCGACATTTTTATTCTTCGGGCTGTTTTGTTTGTCTTCCTTTTCTTTTTCAAATATTTACGGCCGCGTCGCGGATTGCCATGATTAATAAACCAACGAAGCTTCGCTTATTCGCTTCGCTCGTTCCCTATCGGCTATTCCCATATTTTTTTTTCTTTTTTTTTCTTCTTTTTTTACATATGCACACAGTTTTGCTTTTTTGCTCCGTAGGATTTTTCCCTCGGCTTTTCTCTTTCTTTCCGCCGTTTTTAACGATACGCGCGGTGCGTCGGAATGGATTACGTGTGCGCGAATGCGTACGGGAAACACGATAACTCGAAAACATCGACCGCGTAGAGGCCAATAAAACGCAGAGGAGCCATCGGTTGCCGGATTATTTTCCGCGTCGCTTTATTATAATTTATCGACGATTCGCGGCACGAATGATTTGTTTAGTGCCGCTCCAGCCGTCAGACGCTTCCAACTTCCGGTATCCGGTTTCGAGGACCGATTCGATTCGATTGTCCTAGCCAGTTTTCATTTTTTTTTTTTTTTTTTTTTCAGGCGCCTCCGATATCTTTCGAATTTTTTTCTATTCGATTCTGTTATCTATAACGTGGAATATTTTTATATGAACATTATTAACCCCTTACAGTTGGAAAGATAGTGAAGGGGTGCGCGGTGGTAGTAATGGTTGAAGCGTTCTTACTTTTTATAAGTTTTTATTTTTTACTCGACGCGACGTGGGGGCAACGGCAAAACGCACTGACTCAACTATGAAGCATGGAAGTCGAAACCAGACTCTCTCGCGGCTGGACTTGCTTAAGTCCTTAAAAAAGGCTGGTGAAAAGAAGGACAGCGTTAGAATTGAACAAGGAAAGAAAAGCTGGAAAAACGCGAGAAAACCTAAGGAAGACGGAAGGAGGTAATAAAAGAGAAAGTGAAGAAGCGCGGGTAAAATTTCGTAGGTACTCGGTTAAGGATCGCGCGGGCCTGGCCGCCAAATGTTGGTGGACATTGTCCAGGCTCGCGCGAAACCGTGAGGGAAACTGAAGACAGGAAGTGAAAGTGAAAGTTTCGGAGAGAATAGGAAAAATGTAAAAAATGTCCTTGACGTTGCCGCCACAATAGTATTAGGTGTTACCGATAAGCGATCCATTATTTTTCGATGGATCGATGAATTGATTTGATCAAATGAGCAAATTTTGAATGAAAAATGCATGAAAGTATTATAGAACAGTAAGAAGTCTATTTAAGATAGATCAGTGACACGGTAAGAAAGCAGGGATCAGCAAACGCTGTTACATACGTCTTTCGTAGATGTTGATAAACATTTGAAGCGTATACGTACGCATTTCGCAGTCAAAGGTTAAGGGTTAACGCGTTAATATCCAGGTTGCAACGATGTTTAACAGAAAAATCCTAGAGGTCCGTGGAATTCCACGTAGGCGAAGCCACCTCCGCGTGTCTGAAAGTTGAAAAAGCGGAAAGGGGTAGGAAATCAGAAGACAAGAGTTGGCGGAGAAAAGCGCGGCGGAGGGGTAGTAAACAATTTTAACAGCCGTTCCTCGATATTCACGACCCCTTGCGCCCGTAATCCCACGGAATACGATCCATAATTCGACGGAATAACGTTCCCCGGAAGAACCATGCGCCTGATCCTCGTAAAAATCCCGCTTGGAAAATAATTTCCCACGATATTACTTTTGAGTTTTCAACTTTCGAGTTCGCTACTCCTCCCCTCCCTCTCGCGGGGGTCCCGTGTTCCCTGGGCGATCTTTACGAGTCTTACCGTTTGTGAGCGCGTCGAACGGTCGACGGAAACTTATAGCCGATTAAGTAATTAATATTGTGCGCTCGCGAGAGCGCGCTCGATCAGGCATTCCTCTTTCTTTTTATAGTCGTCGCACGTTCAACTTTGCGCCATTGACTGATGATCGTTGATGCTTCGGTGCTTTAATTAAAATGCCCCGTCGGCGTCTTGGTGTTCGTATAAAAGCGTCACGGAATTAACCATTTGCCGTACGAATTTTTCAAACGTTATTCGTCGAAACGTTTGCTATTGTATTTCTTCCTTCGATCCCTTGCCATGCGTTTATTTTATTGTCTAGGGTAAATGTTCCAATCGTTGCCATTTTAAGGTTATCGCGTAACTTTATTGCGTCCGAATTTTATATTATAGTACTATTACGCAAATAGCGATGATCGTGCGAATATCGCGACGCAGTGAAAGGGTTAAAATCTTATGATTGGTATTAATGTAAATCTACGATCAGCATGTTAAATGATAATGATTTTTTGGAATATTTCTATATAAGGAGAAGGGGGAAAAATGGAATAGAAATGTAAACTTTCGAAGAGGCGATCGGGAAGATGGACCGATAGGAACGATGATTATTATTGGTTCATAGGTTACGGGAACATTTGTCCGAAAACGAAATGGGGCAAAGTGGTGACCATAGTGTACGCTATAATAGGTCTGCCACTTTTCCTCCTCTATCTAAGCAACATCGGTGACATCCTCGCCAAGAGCTTCAAGTGGACCTACGCTCGCTGCTGTCTGTGCAAGTATGCCTTTTTCTACTCGCCGTATTTCATCCATTTTCACTCGCGGTCGATATATACTTGCCTTCGTGTTAAAACTTCACATAGTCACTGCAATTAACCCTTTGCGGACGAGGAATGATAACACTTAAGAAAGTATTTTGGCCTTCAGTTCCAAACCTTCGAATTCCTAGCTATCAAATTCAAAGCCATCAGATTCCCAAAACTTCGAAGCGTTCGTTAACAATATTAATTTTAATATTTTGCTTTAAAAATGGACTTGCGCCCAGAAAACCGAGAAACGATTGGGCAGCTATTTTCAGACACTCGTCTGCAAAGGGTTAAAGACCCTTTTTCAACCCTTTATAGGATTATGGGATCGCGGCACATTTTTATAGGTTTTAATATAGCTATTTAAACAAAAGATGTGAGTTCTTTGGAAGATTTTACTAACGCTGCAAATTCTTTCGAAGGTGTGCGATGAAATAATGTAGAATTTAATAAAATATCAAGTTGAATTTATGAAGAATGGAATTGAGGACTTCACGAAAGATGTGGATTCTTTGGGAGATTTTACTAATCGTAAGACTACAAATTCTTTGGAAGACGTGCAATCAAATATAGTTATTCGAACAGTTATTTAATCCTGTATTGCGTCACCACATGTTGAATACTGCTATGCATTTAGTTTGCAATTATTAACTGGATGATAAAATTATATATATATAAATTATACTATAAAATTATATAGAAAGGAAATTGCATACTATATTAATACTTCTTTGTAAACACTGTATAATCCGAGAACTTATAATCTTTTGTAAGTAATATCTTCGTTTTCAATACTAAAACAAACAACAATTGTTTGAAATTCTTAAGGTGTCGCAGAAGACCGCTAGAAATGACGCCTAGGGAAAGTAAATCGGACGATGGCGCGAATATAAGAAGAAATCATTGGCAAGTGAGTTTTCAGTATTCGGTGCAATTCTATTAACATTAATTTAACGACTAAGATAAAAAGTCTCCATTTTTAATTTTAAATTAAGCCTCGAAGACTGTAACACCGAATGAAGAATTCTAATTATGCAAAAATGTTTGCGACAACACGTTCTTCTTATTTGCTTTTCACGTTTATACTTTTTAAGCATTAAAGTACCTCTTTGAGTCACGTGGAAGGAACATACACTTATTGACAAAAGTTAAGAAACATTGTACGTATTCGCGAAGCTTGTCGTCGCTCGCATTCGAGATACATGCATTTGAATTAAAAATAAAGGAACTTATTGTTTATCAACGTGTGTAATACTATATTTTTATAATTTCATTTTATCTTATACGTGACGTAAATTCTAAGCTGCGAATCTTAGAAGCGAAAGGATACGCAAAAATTCGTAAGTGACTAATTTGTTTCTTAACTTTTATCGGTAAGTTCGTTATGTATTTTGACCACTTTGCACGTATCTATATAATTTAATTTGTAAAGTAAATAATTATAAAATGTATCTACGTCTAATCGATGCTGGGGAAATTTGAAACCGCAGAAAATCGATCGTTTCGTGAACGGCGATCTAATAATGTCGGGGATCATTTGCAAAGTTTCACGATACTATAGAAGTGTTTGCCGACAGTTGGTTGATATAGACGGAAGGGAGGTGGACTCGTTCAGTGTTGACAAAATCTCGTTGGAAGACCAGAGGATGAAAGAGGTGAACAGAAACGACGAGGACAACAACAACGACGACGACGACGACGACAGTAGTAGCTACGATGCGCAACGTGTCACTGTTCCTCTGACACTCTGCATCGCTATTATGGTCGGGTGAGCGTCTCTACCATTCAATCAATCCTTAATTACGCTAATTCCCGAGCAAGCCAATATTTAAACGCGACGTTTGAATATATTCTATCAACCGTTCGACGCAGATGATTATCGTTCCCGCATCGTTGTTTATAAATCGTTGCGTGTATTTTCATTTTATTACCGTTCAATCGTATATGAAAATTGTTCGGAGAAAATACCACGCTGCCGATCGTGCGTTTTTGATACTTCTGCAAAACGCGCCGCAGATTTTTGCATGCACCCCCAATTTATGACCTCAATTTTACCGGGGCTCTCAAATTCGCCAGCGATGAAAAATTGATTGACTCGTTGTTAAAAACGCGAAACGAGGAAAGCGTAAAATTTACGGTATTTTAATCAAATGGTACAATATACTGGTCGATAGTAAATAGTTTTGCGAAACGCGACGCACGATCGATTTTAATTTATAATACATTTGATTAATTTCCGAATTAACAAGTTTAATATTAGTGTTATTAACGCGTTACTGAATTTTAAGTTGTCTCTGTTATTTGAAAGCATAGATAATTGTGTACATTTTATAACTCGCGTGATTAATTGTTCGCCACAAAATTGTTTATTTGCTTGGCGAAATATTTCACCGCGGATTTGAACACAGTCGATGCATTTGTTTTATCGAACGACTATTTTACTATGGTTTTTAATAAAGTATAAATATAGTTATAATAAGTAACGTAGATTACTGTTTCAGAAATATACTACCGCGCAAAAGTTTGAAATCATTTTCTAAATTATATCCATATTGAAGTTCGAATATTTAATTTTCTCATTAACCCATTGGATTATAATGACGAGTATAGCAAGTGAAGTTTCTTATGGCCTAAGTACAACGACGGCACGTTTCATTTCTAATAAATTCTAATTTTAATTGTAAATCTATTACGAAGCTATAAGATCAATGTTTTATGGAATCCAAATTACGCGTGTTATATATCAATGTTTTATATTCGATGCATTGTTAAAATGGTAAATGTCTAACTTGAACTTCTCAGCATTTGGAAAAGGTATAGACCAATGAATTAATTCGTAATTAATATTGTAGATGTTAGTAACGATTTCCTTTATCTTCGTAAATTATAGATTGAAAAATTTTCCGAGGTAATGCATTTATAAATTCTTTCCTTTTCTCCATCTTCGCTGCACCCAAAATACGTACAGCTTCCAAACTTTTCACCAATATTCATCGTAGTATTTATTATAGTACCATTGAACCATTACATGGTAAAGAAAATATATGGTTCTATTTAAAAAAATACAAAATAGTTTTGGTTCCTTAAGGGAAAAAATGCATTCTTTGAAATTCGTTTAATAGTAATGCAATTTTGCTTATCACCCTGTGTATTAAATAGAAAATATAAAGCAATGGTAATTTGGTTAAGAAAACGATGATTTTGATGGGATTTTTCAGGTACATTTGCGGCGGGGCGATCTTGTTCTCTGAATGGGAAGATTGGAACATGTTGGACGGTTCTTATTTCTGTTTCGTCTCGCTGTCGACGATAGGTTTCGGAGACATCGTCCCCGGTGACAAAATCTACTCTGCTCAAGGCCTCGATTTATCCTTCATCTTCTGCTCCATGTACCTGATGCTTGGTGAGTGCTCGCCAATATTACAATCTTATTGCTTCTGACGTTTAAGTTTACAACTTCTCGGCTTCCTGAACCGTCGAGAATTTTACGTAACGTGGAAAATTAAGCGAATACGGTACGGAAGATAATCGTGCGGTTGCAAAGCAAAACGAAGTATACAGTAATTATTGCTAGGCTAAGGAACTTTTACTAAGGCAAATAACGAAATGAAAGCTAAGTAAACATAATTCAGCGTGAAATTCGTAATCGAATTAAACGAGTGAAATGAATCAAAATGAATATATTAAAAGAATGAAATAAATTAAAGGAACTAAATGAAATTAATTAACTTCGACGATTTCAAATAATTTCACAATCATCTTAAATAATTACAAAATCAAGTAACGTATTATTATAATACGTATTAAATAATATTCCAAATAACGTCACTTAATAGGTGCCGAATTTTGAATAATTGCACCTACAAAAATTATCGAAACGAATATTCCGTTTTGCGAACAAATTCGTCCCCTAATTTTTCGAAAAATCAGATGTCCCGTAAACGCATCAGAATCCGCCGCCTAGTTATAAGATACCTCAGTGTAACAAAATATGAAAAGCTAGGAGAAGGAGAACGAAAACAAAAAAAATTCGCTCGAATCGTATAACCGATTGAAACTGAAAACCGCGCAGAAATCAGAGATCGACGAAATCAATCCATCATAAAAGCTTCAAACATCTGTGAAACAAGCAAAAATCCAAGCAGCAACGCGTATACGGAGCATTATTACGTAATTGAGCGACATAATGATAAATCGGCGGCGAACAATGCGGTAGTTGTTGAAAATCGTTGCCCGGTAGGATCGAAATCGATCGATCGAGCCGCGTTTATTTATAGGATAAAATGGGGCACAGTTTCTCTGAGCCAGGATTACATTATTCGTTCAATGAATCGGATCAACGGGAACGGTATTGAGCGACTCGTTTGTTGCCGAGTCCGCCAGCCACGTGCTTGGAAACCGGCCTGAATAGAACTATTAAGTCCCGTGCATTAACTCTCCGTTTACGATTTAGTCACTGTGACACGGTTTAAAGATAGTTTCTAGTTACAATTTCGACACAATCAAACCGTGGAATCCTATATACTATGCACGTACATATATAGAATATTACGAGGATGGATATTATTTATTTAACCCCTCGCCCTACGAATTTTTCAAAAACTGCATCGATTCATCGATCGATTAAAAAATAATGGATCATTTGTTGGTACACCTAATATTATTTTTCCTAATTGATAGGGGTTAATAATGTTCGTGTTAAAATATTCCGCGCTATCGATAACAGTTAAAATTGATAAAAAAAAGAAGATAATAACATGGAGGAAATTGTGTTTCAGGGATGGCGTTGATCGCGATGTGCTTTAACCTGATGCAAGAAGAAGTGATCGCGAAGGTGCGCTCGGTCGTGCGTACCATTAAATACATATTTCGATGCGACAGGTGACCATAATCGGTCTCAGCCACGTTCTGCGACGCCTCTACGACGTTCGGTGAGTCCAATTTTTGTCCCGCTTTATTCATGATACACCAATCGAATGTTGTCCGAAGCAATCGTGTTTCGGGATTACTTCCGGAACAGATCGGATATTTTAAAAAAGAGAAACGCGCGGAATAGACGTATTTCGAGAGGTTCGATTTTGGTATCTAAAAATAACTTTGAACTTGCCAGTAGAAGCTAGTTAAACAATATTAAATATTGGGAAACATTTGAAAATCACTAAGATCTATTAGAGATTAATTTCGATAGAAAAATAAAAAGATTGTGTTTGTTTTTGTAATTATTATTTAAGAAGAAATAGTACAGGTAGAAATAATTTAACCCTCTCGCTATGGACTATTAAATTAGAAGCATTCTCGATACTTACATGAAGTTCATTTTTATTAATATAGAAATAGTTAGTTTATTAATATAGAAATAATTTTATTGATATGTGAATGAAAATTATAATAATGCTGTATTGTAAAGAAATTGCACTTACGCTTTTAGCGAACGAATACTTAATTTTCAAGAGTGTACGTTGTACACGTATGTCCGTGATAGCAAAAGGGTTAAAAGTTCGAAAGATTTATTGAAGATTAATTTCTATGGAAAGATTGTACTTTTTTTTCAATTTTTTACGCGACAATTATTATTTAGTAAGAGATGTTAAATACAGGAATAACCGAAAAGTCTGAAAGATTTATTAGAGGTTAATTTCGATGGAAAAATAACGATTCTTACATGTTGAACGTGGTAATTATTATCTAGTAGGAAATATTAAAAATTGAGAACAGTTTAAAGCTTCGAACGATTTATTAGAAATTAATTTCGATAGAAATATTACGATTATTAAATGTTGCACGTAGCAACTATTATCTAACAGGAAATATTAAAAGTGAGAATAATTTAGAGCTTCGTGTGATTTATTAGAAATTAATTTCTAAAGGATAAATGGTAATTTTTCCAATTTTTAAATGTTCCACGTAGCAACTATTATCTAATAGGAAATATTAAAAGTGAGAATAATTTAAAGCTTCGTGTGATTTATTAGAAATTAATTTCTAAAGGATAAATGGTAATTTCTCCAATTTTTAATACAGCAATTTAACAACGAATGCTTTCCCAATTTCCTACAAGTGGATTCCGTTTCTCTACCTATTTACATTTTTGACTACTTAATATCTAATAGTAGTAACTTAATCCACCCCATCGCACTATTATACGACATAAACAATACGATGCACAGAGATATAAAAATATATGCAATCCATAATATAACATAAAACATAAACAAAGTCTGATAGAATACGTTTCACTTTTCGTATTCTAATTTACGCTTAAAGCTCGCCGATAAGAAAATCCGCGAAAATCTGTAGCCCAGCAATAAATAGAAGAGACACGTAAGATATTTTGGAAAAAGTGCAACGTCTTCTGGTGGCACGTCGTCGTTGAACGTGGTGGAAGCAAGAAGAGAAGTTGTTTCTGTCGTCGACGACTCGCGGAATAGATAAAGCGCGAGCAAAAAGGAGACAGTAGGTGAAAAATGAAGTCTTCTTCGGAGAGGAAATATAATGGGGGTGCGAAACGATCGATCGACGGGGAATTTAGCGCGACGAAAGATCGAGTTCGAACGCTCGTTTATGCTTTCAAAGACGTTGCTTTTATTCTCTTCTTCGCGACAAAATATCTAGCCTGAAGAAGAGTAACCTTAGACAAGGAAAATTTTATCGCAACGCCACGTTGTTTATATATATATATTTTTACCGTGTTATTAGTAGCAACAATTCGTTGTTTATCCAAGCTTTTATTTGGCATTGGATTTATCAATGAATATAGAATCGTGAGGAAAATTTAATAACTTAGAGACTCAGACTTTGGAAAATGTAAAGGCTTGAAAATTCTACCGTTTGGAAAAATGATATGTTTACAAATTCCAGAAGTTTAAAGTTTCGAAGACTTGGGTATTTAAAAATGTTTTAGATTCTAAAAATTTACTGTTTCAAAGGCTTGCGAACCCCAAAGCTCGTAAATTGTTAAAAAAATTGCATTTTTTCGTGTTATCAGAGTATTAAAAATCGTCAACGTGGTATTTGATTCAAAACGAACTTTTCTATTTCGTCGGTGTTAAAAAATGAATTTGTAAAGGTGGAATTAGTGGACGAATATTTTGAACTTTCTTATCAGAGAATTAAAAGTCGTCAATTTGGTATTCGATTCAAAACGAACTTTTCTATTTCGTCGGTGTTAAAAAATGAATTTGTAAAGGTGGAATTAGTGGACGAATATTTTGATCTTTCTTACTGACGAATTAAAAATCGTCAACGTGGTATTTGATTCAAAACGAACTTTTCTATTTCGTCGGTGTTAAAAGAAGAATTTGTAAAGGTGGAATTAGTGGACGCATATTTTGAACTTTCTTACTGAAGAATTAAAAATCGTCAACGTGGTATTCGATTCAAAACGAACTTTTCTATTTCGTCGGTGTTAAAAGAAGAATTTGTAAAGGTAGAATTAGTGGACGAATATTTGGAACTTTCTTATCAGAGAATTAAAAGTCGTCAACGTGGTATTCGATTCAAAACGAACTTTTCTATTTCGTCGGTGTTAAAAAAGAATTTGTAAAGGTGGAATCAGTGGACGAATATCTGGAACTTTCTTATCAGAGAATTAAAAGTCGTCAATTTGGTATTCGATTCAAAACGAACTTTTCTCTTTCGTCGGTGTTAAAAAAGAATTTGTAAAGGTGGAATCAGTGGACGAATATCTGGAACTTTCTTATCAGAGAATTAAAAGTCGTCAATTTGGTATTCGATTCAAAACGAACTTTTCTCTTTCGTCGGTGTTAAAAGAAGAATTTGTAAAGGTGGAATTAGTGGACGCATATTTTGAACTTTCTTATCAGAGAATTAAAAGTCGTCAACGTGGTATTCGATTCAAAACGAACTTTTCTATTTCGTCGGTGTTAAAAGAAGAATTTGTAAAGGTGGAATCAGTGTGCGAATATCTCGAACTTTCGTTAGACAGTGTCGCCTTTTTGGGCCATTAAAGGCCGCTTTAGAGGAGACATAGCCCGAGGTGAAGTCGCTTTAGCGCGAACCACGAAACTTTCCTCGAAGGAATCAGGCATTAGTGCATCTTTGGAACGAGTATACATAGAAGCTAGGCTGAGGAAAATAAGCATAAGCGTTTTCTTTCCTTCACTTTCAGAGAAAACAGTTCACCATTTCAAGGGGATATTCCGCTATCTCTGTATCTGCTATTTTGTTTTTAACCCCCCATAAACGAAATCTTATTTTTCCGTGCAAAGATATGCGACTAAAATCGTATTTTCGTTGCATTACGTTTCTTTTTTCAGGACACTCATTATGTTGATTCTCTTGGTAGAAATTGTATTAGACTACAGTGAAATATTCTATAACTAATTAATCTGGTTAATCGTATTAATATATATAATATAATTCTTTATATAATATTATATAAAGAATTCTTTATATAATATTAATATAATTCTTATATAATCTTATTTATATATGTTATATATATAATTTATATATGTTATATATATATAATTTATATATAACTTATATATATATATATGTAAGATATATATAAGATTATTTATATGTAATTTTATCTATCATTAATCTAACTTCTTATACATATAAGAAAATATACAATCTTATAATTCGTTAATCATAGCCCAACTTGAAACAAATCTGGGGAAATTTGATTCGAAATAAAATAACAAATAATCATGTGAGATAATCAGATTATTATATCAAATACTTTATCATTTTTATTTCACGAATAATATATAATAGAAAAGCAACTTTGTCTTGCGTTTAATTGAGACAAATTATTTTGAAACAATTTTTTATTTCAGTTAAATCATTCGAATAATTTGACGTGAGAATTATTGAATTAATTGAAGGTAAAATGAAGAAGGATTACGAAGAATTTTTGAATTAATTGGAATTGAAGTTAGGAAGAGTTTTTAAACAAGTCGAATGTATAGTATATGTACCTTTGTCACGCAATCTTAGAATTAATTTAATAATCGTAAATATCGTGAAAGAACTCGTAATCTTCTACAACTCTCATTCAGGGTCGACCCAAATAGAGAAAGAAAATGGTCGTAAAAAAAAAAGAGAAGGCAGAGGGAATAACAAGCAAGAGAAATAGTTGCTCGGTAAAGCGAGAAGATGTTCGTGCGATTTATCATTCGAAGAAGATTAAAGAGTTAGAATTCGGAGTGCTCGAATGGGATCCGCCATTTTCCGTTAGGAAACGCGGTGACGAAAATTATGATTCTATCGGGCGAGGTTGACGCGACGTCCGTTACACAAATAGCGAACGGAAAAGATGATTTTCGTTTTTCTTTCTTCCATTTTCCCGCCTTCCGTCACGCATTCGTCCCTTGGAGAAGGAAAAAAAAAAATTTGAAAGGTGTGGAAAGCATGAAAGGGGCAGAAAATAAAGGGACCACAATCGTCGAAGGTACAAAGACGAGTTCTTTGAAATCTCAACGCCTGGCTTCTTGCGAAAAAAATACAAAAAAATGTCCTAAGCTCTCTCTTTATCTGCAAGAGAGAGAGAGAGAGAGAGAAAGAGAGAAAGAGGAGGAGGGGATTTACTTCGCCACTGCAGAATGTTATATTTCGGTAGAAAACTTTCCGTTTGTCGGAGTTCCGAACAATTAAATTGCCTCTCCGTTACTTGGGCTTAATATCCCATTGGTTGTCGCCAGCTCCATTATTGTCTCACTGTTTTACAGTTCTTAAGTTCGTGCAGTTTCTTGCGAGATTCTTGAAAGTCCAACACTTTGACGAATCTAATTTTCCGTAGTTGGTATATTAATGAACGCGAAAGTATGCATTAGGGTGGATGTACGCAAATGACTGTCAGCGTTCCTATAGCCGACACTTTAATTCTTTAACCCCTTGTCCTACAAATCTTTTTATTATTGCACTTGTGTAAGGTATCATTATCAGGTTACAGTTCTCACATTTCTTCGAACTATTAAAATATTCCGCATAATTTATATTTAGCGATTCTTAATCTGTCGAAGAGAAAGTAAGGCTAAAATAAATGGAACATTGTATAGCAAGCATTTGAGAGAATTTATCTCAAATAAGTCTATCTATAATTCGTGCCACGAGTGTGACTCGTCGTTGTAAGCCAAGGGGTTAATTTACTAGCAACGTAATGTACTGTTATGCCGTGAAAAAGGAAAGGATGGGGTTCCCTCGAGAAATGATCCTTCTTCTTCTTGATAATCAGAAGTTTTCATTGAATAGGTCACCAACAGAATGTTCACAAGAAACTGCACATCGACGCACGTCTAAACACTACTGTCGCGAATATCGAAGTCCACCCGAGTTTTGCCGGATTGTCCCTTAAATAGTCCTAGTTCTATCGTTTTGTCACTGGCCAAGCGGGCCCGCGCTGTCATAGGGCCTGCAGCGGCCAAAACATCTGACTCACACTATGACCAAGAGGGCAAAGTCATAGTTGAGTCAGTGTGGAGAGTGATGCAGCATAACAGTACGAAGAATCGTAAGTAAACAAATTATCATACTAAATTTCGACTTCGGTTTACGTAACAACGCATAGACACTGTTATATTCGTTTACACATAATATTGAAAATTAAATGTATGGAGGTAAATGTGCTGTTGAACATTAAAACGTGAGCAAATTATAAAGTATAGAACGTGTGATAATTCGGTAAAGGCGAGACGTTTACTATACATTTTATATCCGCTACACAAACTGACACGCTAATATATGTAAAACGTGTTTCTGAAATATGAAAAGTTTTCAAGTGACAGTACGAAGGACCGTGAACTTTGTTGTACATTCTCAATTACGTAGTAATTTATTCGTTATACTGAACATATAAAAAGATATTTATAAACGAAGGAGACGTTGAACAATGTTACGCTCCAAACTGGAACGATTATTGGGTTAAATAACTTTAAAAATAATTAAATAAAGATAGGCGCGAACCTTAAAGTGGCCAGTAATCGCTACATCTATTCCGTGTACGTTTGAGCCGGAATTTCATCGAACTCTGTACGATCAACACAATTGTATAAACCGCATAATATTCGCTATTCCATGGATTTTTTCGTATCTTTCGATTCATTTAAATGTTGTTCGTACGAAATCCTACTCACCTACTAATCTCTCTCTAAACAATTAACACTAAAACTACCAACGATTAAAGTATACTAATTTATATAAAATAAACAAAACCGATGGACACTCTAAAGAAATATTGTATATGCTGCAAGCGAAATAAATCTTAGTTTATACTTTGTATAGAAAATCGTGGAATATTCTGATAAATGCATCACTGCAAGTTTGATAGTTTATTATATTATTGGTAGCATATTGACCGGTTTGGTAGTTTCAGCGTTGAATGAATAAATAAACGAACATCGTCTCGAGTGTCTTATCTCGTCTCTCATGGAGCCCGAAATTAAGCCTTGATATAAGGCACGCATCGAAGCGAGTAAAATCTCGCCGAGAAGAATGGCGAAACGGAGAGAAACGGTAGAACGCGTGGCCTCGGCCTTCGGCGTGCCTTCTTCGAAGACGAAGAAGACACAATCCGACATGGGGATCACCCTTAGGGGGTGCAAGAGCTACGAACGGGCAAAAGAGAAGTGGAGGAGGGAGGTAGCGGAAGGGTAGTTGGAACGGGGTTGCGGCGTTCCTTCATGCGGTGATCGGACTGCACGAGGCCGCGCATGCGAAACGCTCCGTTTTTCATCGCGCAGGAGCGTTTGCACCCTTCTACGGGGTGCGTCCGAACCGGCGACGCTGTTCATGGACGGCAGACAGTTTCCACGGCACTCGACGAACGCCGTTCCCCGTTCTCTCGTGCCAAATCGTTTTGAATCTGACTCGCGATAATCGCGTCGATATCGCGTCCCTGTGACCCCTTATCGAAATGTCCGAGCTATTCTGCAAAAATGAAGAGATCCGCGATTGATAGAAGTTTCGCGGAGGGTCGAGCACGCGACCCTCGTTTCGAGGGGATGCTGCGAGCGTGTAGCAACGTGGCAGCCTTCTGAGCACGGAGATCTCTCACAGCGATAGGAAGAAACTCGGGTGCATCTTTCATACGTCTCGTGACTGTTTACCATTATTCCCGTGCGTGGACTCATGGAGACGGGTTCAATTCGTCGGGAAGAATTCGCGTCCAACGAAACGTCGCTCTCGTACGATAGCGAGGAGAATATAATCTCTCTGGTGAGGTAGAATCGAAGTAGTCGAGAAGCTTGACAAAGGAGAAACGGTGACCGGTTTGGGGTGGTCGCGATGTGAGACGAGTAACAGATGACAGGGTCGCGCTCGTGGATCAATGTAAACGACGAACAGGCTCCGGGCTCCTCGATTGCATCCGTGAGGAGGTGCCACAGGGCGAAGTCGCGAGACACGCTGTTGATCGACCCCATACGAACGCTATATCCAACCCCGTGCAAAATACCAAAAATCCAATCGTGTCGCGAGACAAGAAAGAAAATAAAAGGGAGCAAGAATTTTTCTATAATCGCTGCTAATAAATTGCGTGTTGAGGATGATCTGACTCTGTAAGTGTTACTCCCGGGTTAAAAGCAAAGATCTCCGTCCAGAAAGGGGAGAAAGAAGAGGACGAAGAAGAAGTCCGCAGGATTCAAGAGAGTTGCGAGAGAGTTTTCCAGAGCGAGATTTCGAAGCAGCAGTAGAGGGGGTAAAGGACGATATCTCGGTTGGATTCGAGCGATTCGGCGAACAACTGGGGAAAAGTTTTGTTCCACGTCGGCGAGCCGATATGCTTGGTGAAACGGCTGTGGGAAGTTGAGGACTGCCACGATACCGGGGCGATCGCTGTTAACGTAAGTAGCAAGTTACGCGACACGGCAGTTGGCGAAGAAAAGTTTTTCTCCCCGCCGCGGCGTTTCTGAATCGATGCACCCCCCCTCGAACACACGACACCAACTTATTCGGCCGGCGATACCGTGCACCGTGTTAAACGCGGAAAGCCTCGTGCACGCAATTTCGAGCACACGCCGGGCGATTTTTATCGCCTCGCTGCGATTTCACCGGTTACCTTGGCTAAATGTACCGCGTACTGCCACTTTAAGGCTCGCGTTTAACTTTATTTAACTATTTTCGAACGTCGTTAACATAAAGATCGTTCCATTTTTGGAGCATACGATTGTTCAACAGATCTCGTTTATTTATGAACATTTTTTTTATACGTTCAATGTAATAAATTCATTAGTATGTAATTGAAAATGTACAACAAAGTCCACGGTCCTTCGTACTGTCACTTGAAAACTTTTTAATTGGAATAGAAACACGTTTTACATATATTACCAAGTCAGTTCGCGTAACAGATATAAGATATATAGTAAACGTCGTATCTTACTGAATTATGACAAGTTTCCATACTTTATAATTATATTGGTTACGTTTCAATGTTCAACAGCACATTTACCACCTAATATTTCGTTATAAATATTTAGTGTAAACGAATGTGCAATGTCTATGCGTCGTCGCGTAAATCGAAGTCCAAATTTGGTATGAAAATTTGTTTACTTACGATTCTTCATACGTTACTTTGCTATTGTAATAAATGGATTCAAGTGGCAGTTATAGGAACAGTGACAGTACGTGGGTTTTTGGGACAGTACAGTATTTACATAGTTTTTATTTACAGTACAGTATTTATATAGTTTCTCACAAAGTTAAGCGTACACCTATGTTGCCAATGAAAAATAGCTAAAAAGTGAAATAAATAATAGTTGCCAATGAAAAAAAGCTAAAAAGTAGCTAAAAATAGCTAATATATATAGGATAGATTACTCATTTATGGGAAACATCATAAATTACGTGCCTTGTCAGACTAGGATCAAAATAAAAAAAAAGAATTGAATAAAAGCTTACCAAATTCAATGCGTGAAGTGGTATAAAATAAAGGGGGGAACTATTAAATTTCATCTATTTATTGCTCACTTATATGTCAATATATATATATATTTTAAAATAGGAGAACACACGTTTGTTGTTTCACTTTCAGTATACACCGATTTGTCCTCTATTTCGAACATTTTGGAATATTTTTGTATATCACATACATCTGTGTCAATGATAATTAACTAAACTTAAATCTTTCGACTATTAATTCCCTGTTTAGAAACAAGTTATGTTACATCATTCTTCTTACAATCATCTACGTGTACAACTAAAAATTTAATCAATTACACGTGGATTTGTTACATTAATCGATTTATTTAGGTTAATTTTACATGGAGGTTTTGGGAATAGGAAAGCAACTATTTGCTGGCAAAACGCAACGGATTCATGTTACAACCCAATCGCCTATTAGTTATCTCATATCCGCTATCGCGTATCAAAATTGGAAGGAAATTGCAAAATCGAACTGCGAAATTGCGAATTTTCCTTCTTTTTCTTTTTTTTTTTTTTCTTTTGATATTCCATGATTCATAGAATATGGCGGATATTCGAATGTAGTAAATCGACGTTTAACTGTTCAGAATGGGCGCGAGGCGAAGTAATTTCGTGTCGGTTATCCCGGTTCAACGTGTTAACAACTTTCGATAAATGTCCCGTCTTTGTTGGCTCGTCCGGTTCGTTTTATGCCCGTCGATTCGTCAGCGAAACTCGCTTTTACCCGTGCCGTGTGGCGTGCCGTGACGACAGCCCAAACTACTTTTATCCAATGACTTTTACAGACCAAAAGCGATCGGGTCATTTCTCCGTAACTCTTTCGTCGTGGAATGTGCGATAGTATGTTTTTAGAGAATAGTAAAAGATCAACGGTTTAGTTGATAGTCGAGGATTGTAAAAATAGAAATACGCCGGTGGGTGAACTCGATCGTTAAGGAATTTTATCGTGGAGATAAAGTTGCGATAATTTCATTCGGTACTTTTGCAGGATAATAATATTATAGATTAAGGATAAGTTATACAATGGTTATGTTAAAAATAGGGGGATAATAACTAGTAAATTTGGGAAAGGAGTAAATATAAGAGGGTGCAAATTGTAAAGGTAGGAAAATAATAGTTAGTAAATTTGAGAAGGTAGTAAATATAATAGGTTGCAAATTGTAAAGATAGGGAAATGATGATTAGTAAATTTGGGAAGGTAGTAAATATAATAGGTTGCAAATTGTAAAGATAGGAAAATAATAATTAGTAAATTTGGGAATGTAGTGAATATAAGTTTAAATGTAGGGAAATAATAATTAGTAAATTTGGGAAGATAGTAAATATAGTAGATTGCAAATTGTAAAGATAGGGAAATGATAATTAGTAAATTTGAGAAGGTAGTAAATATATTAGGTTGCAAATTGTAAAGATAGGAAAATAATAATTAGTAAATTTGGGAATGTAGTGAATGTAATTGTAAAGGTAGAGAAATAATGATTAGTAAATTTGGGAAGGTAGTAAATATAATAGATTGCAAATTGTAATGATAGGAAAATAATAATTAGTAAATTTGGGAATGTAGTGAATATAATTGTAAATGTAGGGAAATAATAATTAGTAAATTTGAAAAGGTAGTAAATATAATAGGTTGCAAATTGTAAAGGTAGGAAAATAATAATTAGTAAATTTGAGAAGGTAGTAAATATATTAGGTTGCAAATTGTAAAGATAGGAAAATAATAATTAATAAATTTGGGAATGTCGTGAATGTAATTGTAAAGATAGGTAAATAATAATTAGTAAATTTGAGAAGGTAATAAATATAATAGGTTGCAAATTGTAAAGGTAGGAAAATAATAATTAGTAAATTTGAGAAGGTAGTAAATATAATAGGTTGCAAATTGTAATGTTAGGAAAATAATAATTAGTAAATTTGGAATGTAGTGAATGTAATTGTAAAGATAGGAAAATAATAATTAATAAATTTGAGAAGGTAGTAAATATAGTAGATTGCAAATTGTAAAGCTAGGAAAATAATATTTAATAAATTTGGGAAGGTAGTAAATACAATATGTTGCAAGTTGTGAAGCTAAGGGAATAATAGTTAATAAATTTGCAAAGGTAGTAAATATAACGAATTGCAAATGGCAAAGACAGAGGAACAATTTCTAATTATAATTGTATTTACGTTTGAGAAGGATATGAAGATCAAAAGTAGGATAATTGGTAAATTCGGGAAGACAATGAATGCAGTAGATTGCAAATTCTATAATTGCTAACAGGAAAGTTGACGAATTCTAAAACTAAGTACATAATACTTGGTAAATGTATACGGTAGTATAAATTCATGCGAATCAAATTATTAATTACGAACTCTAAAGATAACAATATGGAGGTTGAATTTTAAAAATGAGGGTAAAACAATTAATAAGTTTGGGAAGGCGGCGAATATAATAGATCGCAAATTCTAAAGATTCTGATATAGGAGACGACGACGAGTTCTAAAGATAATCCTATAGTAATTAGTAAATTTGGGAAGGAAGTGGATATAATAGGTTGCATATTCTAAAGATAGTAACACGGAAGTTGACGAGTTCTAAATTAAAGGAGATAGTAGTTAGTGAACTTGGGAAGGAAGTGAATTTAATAGGTTGCGTATTCTAAAGATAGTAATGGGAAAGTTATTTGTTATCATTTAAAAGTAATACGAAATGTTGTTGGGCGAAATTGGAATTCCTATTTTCAATTAGCTTCTACAGAGTACATTAAATATGAAAATGGAAGACTTCCGGTTGCAGAGTAATACGGAAAAATTGGAGAAAGGTCGTTGGCATAGATATACAAGAATCCCAGAGGGGCTCGTTTTATACATGCTTAACAAGGTAGCAGACAGGTTGTATATTCAGACAAGCAAAGCGCTAAAAACGCAGCTATCATACGTTCTTACATGACGCAGCAATATTTTATTATGCCAACCACATTTTATCCGTATATTCCTGTGTATTTGTTCAAATAAATTGAGAAAAATCTATATCCATTTTTCTAAGTCTATTCTAAGAATTCTATTCTAAAAATATGAATAATTTATTCTCCTATATATATAGAATAGGATTCTATACAATTCTATTCTAAAAATACTACATTCTTCGAAAAAAAAAGAAAAAAGTATGATGCATAATATAAAAATATAATTTGCAGATCTGATCTTAAGTTTTCCATTCACCCGAATTAAATTTAATTACGCGTCATAACTTTTTTAATTACTAGTAACGATGTAAATTGAAAAACTATGCACTGAAAGTTTCATATAGAGACTGTGCCAGTTTTTCATATCAATTTTGCACGAATTCCACGGAAACCTGTAGAATTCGATGCAATTTTAATTTTACCGTTCAATTTTAAAGTTCCACTCCGTGCGAAATAAAATGATTCATTTATCGTGCTGCTTAACTTTTGTAATTCGGATAGTTTGTTGCTTGATCTGAGCAACTTTGACTCGAAAGAATTATCGAAATAACGCATGTGTAAAGAGTTAGCGAGGGATATATAGGTCCGGTCACAGTGGTTCGAAACGTGTCTGACAATAGACGATCCATTTTCCCTTCTACTGTTACATTTCGCTTCTTTGTTCGGGTCAATCATACCACTGCTATATTTAGCTGTATCCTCTTAATACATTGATGTATTATTTTGAAGAACGTCCCGAATAAAAGTCACTTGGATTAATAAAAGCAACGTCAGCTGCTTCTATTTCGAATCCTCAAACATTATCGTTCGTTTATTCAAGTTCCGAAGAATAACTTATTCTCTTTTACAAACGATAGAAAATAGAAACTATTCTGTACGCGCGATATATTTACTAAGAGAAGGAAAGAAAATTCCTGTCACGGGTGATTTCATAATGAATAAATTCTAACAATTTTCTTTTCTCTTTCGGGAGAAACTTTGTTCGATTATAAATATTATGGAAATGTTTTTGAATTGAAATTTGTAGGTGAAATTTTAGCGACTATAAAAGGTATTTTTGTATATTAATGTATTTATCTTGAAATTTAAGCGGTAATTAATTGAACTCAATTTAAATTAGAGTTTCCATTATTTAATAGTACTCTTGTGCGTATGTAATATATATGTGCAAATATAAATTTGTCGTGGATGAAAAGATATAAAGAATCTGATTAAAACGCGTCTAATGAAGAGAACGTTAACATGCATCAAAATATTATTTGTCATTTGAAATATATAAAGAAGTGAAAAGATTAGAAAATCCAATGAGCTGCTTTCGTAAAAAAAAATTGCACGTACATTCAAATCCAATTAGGTGTACGAATAAATAATCCACTCTTTTTTGTTAAATGCTACATTTATTTTTAATAATATTAAGTACTTATCATGTCATAAACATAATCTCTTTTATTCTGCAATGTCTAACATTATTTCTGACGTTTGCTTGAAATAAATCGCGATCTTTTGATCCAATCAATTCATCAACCCATTTGAAAATAGTGGATTATTTATTGGAACACCTAATACATCTTTTAAATTATATATATTATTTTTTACTTTAAAGATAACGGGTGCAATGGCATCGAAATGCTAATTATCATTTAAAATATACGAAGAGGCAAAAATAGTAAAAAATACTCGAATTTGGATCATTATTATTTCACAATAAAAAATAATTGAGAATCGTGTAACCTTTTTACACTAAAATTTAGGTATTAACTCTTTTGCATTAAAACACTAATTGTCATTTAAAATACACGAATTTGAAACATTGTTATTTCACGCTAAAAAATACTTGAGAATCGTGTAACCTGTTTACACTAAAATTTAGGTATTAACTCTTTTTCCTTAAAACACTACTTGGTATTTAAAATACACGAATAGGCAAAGAGAGTGAGAAATACACGAATTTGAAACATTATTATTTCACGCTAAAAAATACTTGAGAATCGCGTAACCTTGTTACACTAAAATTTACGCATTAACTCTTGTGCATTAAAACACTACTTGGTATTTAAAATACACGAATAGGCAAAGAGAGTGAGAAATACACGAATTTGAAACATTATTATTTCACGCTAAAAAATACTTGAGAATCGTGTAACCTTGTTACACTAAAATTTACACACCAACACAGTCGCGTTAAATATAACAGGCGTGCAACGGCATTAAAACGCTATCTTGAAGCACGAAACTGCTACCTGCGATTTAAAATACATAAAAGGGGGTGAAATCCAATAATCTCTACGCTTTTATCAGAAATTTCCACGGATACCTATACACAGTTGGAGAATTTGTTACAACGAAATATACTGCGCAATATGACAGAAGTACAAATACTCCAAGCTACTACTCTGAATGTATAATTATCTCGGGAAGCATTTTCACAGAGACATCAACTGCAACTTCCTCTTCGCGAGCGTTGCTCGTCCCGAAACTTTGCAAACGAGTCACACGTCCAATTTTATCCGCGACATTTTCACCCTACGCTCCTTTCCAGCTACGGTTTATCGCCGGAAATTCGAGACTTCTTGAAATTTTCAAATGTCCCACTCGACCTGACCCCTGTTGCGTATTCAACCCCACTTCTCACCCCTTTCCATACCAGCAAACCATTTCTCTCCCCCTTCTTTCTCCTCAAGCCACAACCTTTCGAGAGACTTTTAACGCTTCCAAAGTTCTTTTTCATTCTCTGCCTGAGATCGTTAAATCCTTCAAAGACCCATTCGATCGATCGGCGAAGCGAAAAGCAAAAAAGCAAACACGGTCTTCGCGGGACGTCGCGCCGAGGCGAAAATTCTTCGTCCACGGGATTAAATCGGTCGTATCGTTCGTCTTATTTATTTACGCTACTCCATTAACGGCCTAGGTGCTTTCCATCAGGCTTTTCACGTCTCAACCATTTGAAATATCGATCGATTCGTCTTTTCTTTTTCTCTCCTTTTTTTATGCAAGATAGAGAGTAGTAATTTAGTGGGAAATTTGGAAGAAACTCGATCGATTCGAAAGATAGACGACATGTTTACCACTGTTGTTGGAATGTTTTACGATTAGTATAATAGAGGAGGTTTTTTTGTTAAAAATAATATACAGATATATCGCTTACGCTTAAAAATGAAATGTCCTAATTTGTCGTATGCATCTTTTAGCTCAGAACTCGTTTATACTTATGTCGTTGTTGTTACATTACGTGAACTCAAACCACAGTATTGAATACTGAATGATACGAAATTAGTTCGACTGATCGATAATTTAGAAGCGGTGGGAATAATGATAGAGATGAATAAACTGCGGATCTTTATGCAAATTCATATCTTTACAAATGTAAATAAAGAAATGGAATATATAGTAAATATAAATAGACTTTATCTTCGAAATAGTGTAAGACTCCCTTATCTAAGAATATTCTAGCGTATTTTTGCACGTTTGAAACTTTTACAAAAAAATTTTATTTTAAAAAAAAGCTTTTACAAAAAGAAAACTTTTACAAAAACTTTTACGTTTGTTTCCTTTCACATTTCACCAAACACCATCAACCTGTCTCGACACAGTTTATCTTTCTCGATCAGCGCTAAAAGGGTTAAGATAGATGTCCCGATTATTTTCGGTGTCCATACAATTGTCACTCGAATTACTTTATTTAATAGCGAACGAATGTACGAAGAATCGAGGCTAAAAGAATTCCATTACTAAATAAATTAGGACTTCGGTTTAAGTAACAACACATAGACGTTGTATATTCATTTACACTTAATATTTATAACGAAATATTAGGAGGTAAATGTTCTGTTGAACATTAAAGCGTGACCAATGTAATTAGAAAGTATGGCGCGTGTGATAATTCGGTAAGACGATACGTTTACTATATATCTTGTATCTGTTACACAAACTGTAAAACGTGTTTCTATTTAAATGAAAAGTTTTCAAGTGACAGTACGAAGGACATTGGACTTTGTTGTACATTTTCAATTACGTAGTAATGAATTTATTATATTGAACGTATAAAAAGAATGTTCATAAATAAAAGAGATCTGTTGAACAATATTGTGCTCCAAACTGGAACGATCATTATGTTAACGACGTTCTAAAGCGCGAACCTTAAAGTGACAGTACGTGGTACATCTACCCTATTTCCTTCGATGTTTTCCTCCTTTTCTATTACTCTACTTTTCGGTATTTTTATATTCGCTAGTATAGTAGAACATTTTTTGTATCCTCCCCTTTTATTTTAGTGGCTAAATAAAACAGGCTAACTTGGATACTTCGGAGAGCTTGTAATCCTAAGGGTCTCCGAGTAAATGGGTTTTCCTTTTCCCACTTCTCGTTCCTCTTTCTTCCTCGTCCAGCCGGAAGAAGAGGGATTAAAGTTAGACTTATGTCGGTATCCTTGCCGTTTCTTGGTCCTTTGAGACCTTTATTAGCGACGTTTATGTACTCGAGCTCATGAAATTCCTCCAGCTGGAAAGTTTCTGGCAAAGGCGTTTTCCACCGACACCTATGACCATTTTCTTCCCCGTAAAAAAATGACGTATGCTTTGCTTACTAAAGCACCGAACATTTCCATACGCTTAACCAATTTGCATTCGTGAACAGAATAATTCGCGCACGATGACTGATATAAATATTAGTCTTTCGATTTTTGAAAGATCTTCATTTATTTTACAGGTGTGTTTGAAGGATTAGAGTAAAATTTATCAAGGATTTGAATGAGTCTTTGGATTTTTCAAAGATCTTAATTTATTTTAGAGGTGTATTTGAAGGATTAGAGTAGAATTTATCAAAGATTTGAATGAGTCTTTGGATTTTATAAAGGTTTTAATCTATTTTAGAGGTGTTTGAAGAATTAGAGTAGAATTTATCAAAGATTTGAATGAGTCTTTGGATTTTATAAAGGTTTTAATTTATTTTAGAAGTGTTTGAAGAATTAGAGTAAAATTTATCAAAGATTTGAATGAGTCTTTGGATTTTTGAAAGATCTTAATTTATTTTAGAAGTGTTTGAAGAATTGGAGTAAAATTTATCAAAGATTTGAATGAGTCTTTGAATTTTATAAATGTTTTAATTTATTGTAGATGTGTTTGAAGGATTAGAGTAAAATTTATCAAGGATTTGAATGAGTCTATAGATTTTCCAAAGACTTGAGTGATTCGATGAAATAGGTAACAACTTTTGCTACTACGTGCACCTAATAACAAAATTCGTAGGGCAAGGGATTAATAAAATAACAGCACGTGCAAAACCTGTAAAACATTATTCCCCCCGTTCTGTCAAACTTTCCCCCATAAATAATATCCAGCGAGTTATTATTAGCCCTTTGCCCTGCGATAACGATTTACACTCGTGGTAGAAATTATCGTTCGGCTGCGATAAAAGTACACTGCATTTATTGCTAAATTTCAATTTCAACCCTTCGCGGACTCAAGTTTTTTTTAACCTTTTCAACCCTAGTCGATTCTTAAAGTATGAAATTTGATTAGACGCTGCTGTTAATAGTTATACTAGAATTCTTCAAGTCCCGTTCACGAAAGGTTAATAAACGCACTAGAATTATCAAATATTATTCTGTTCCATCCTCACCGGATTAATTTTATTCGTATTTTCACTTTGTAAGGCTGAATATTGTATCGCGAGTATTGTGGCACTATTAAACTAACGAACAGCTGACATTGCTAAAACTATTCCCTAAAAAATTCGTATAGAATGGGGTTAACACGCTAAATAAATTTCCGCTAAAGAAAATCATCGCGGGGGAAGAAAAACCGGAAGAAGAAGGAAGGGATCGATATTCCCATCGAAAGAAAGGTCTCGAAGGAAGCTTTCAATTTCCCAGAGGCGAATTAAAGCACCGACCGCGAGGAAACCGGTTCTCCATTGGCCAGGGGGATGTAAAAAGCTGCAGAAAACGCAGCAGGAGACCCGGCTATTTTTTGTTCCATCTTTCTCTCTCTCTCTCTCTCTCTCTTTCTCTTCCGGTGGAAGAATTTTCAAAAAACCAAAGGCAACTTTCGCCGGTGATCCTCTGCTCGCTTTCAAAGTGACGATTTTTTCGGCTATGAAAGGGGTGCAAGAACAAAGGAAGAAGAGAAAGGGAGAGAGAAAGAGAGAAAAAGAAAAACAACAAACGACCACGCGACGAACAATAGCGTAATGAAGAGTCGCGCTTTACGCGCGCGATACCCGCCCGTGAAAGCCGTAAGAGGATTTTCGTTTGGCCGGGAAAAATGGCCGGCCAGAAATTCAATATCCAGCTGCTTTTTATTCTCATTAAAGAGGGGAATAACACCGGCGTAATTAAGAGAGAAGCTGTGAATCGAGAATCGTAAACAGGCTGATAAACTTCACTTTCGAACCAGTGTTTTTTTTTTCTCTTCTTCAATGGTTTAGCGTTATTGATAGACTATGGATCTTTATTTATTTATTGGTATTCATCCATTGATAAGAAACAAATAGAGTAGGACATAGAGTAGGATAGATGTCCTAATTAATGTCTTCGAACTTCATTGAATTATTTTAGAAGTTATATTTAACTTACGAATCGTATCGGTTTGGTGTACGGCATTAGTTAACATCTCTTTTATTTACGGTGATTTTTTTGTACGTTAAATATGATGTATTAATTATTAATTCGTTGAAAATGTGTAACAATGTCCAATGTCCCACGTACTGTTATTTGAAAACGTGTCACTTAAATGGAAATGATCCTTGCGTACAATATATTAGCACGTCAGCTTTCGTATGATAGATCGAAAAATCGTAACACGCATCGCCTTTACGGCATTATAAAAATTTCCATATTTTCTACTTGCAGTGGATTAGTCGCGTTTTTATGCTCAAACAACACATTCGCCTCTCAATATTTATTTTCAAATGTCAAATATAAACATATATGGAATATCCATATATTGTTACATAAAAATAGTCCAAATTTAGTATTGAAATTTTTTCAGTCTCAATTCTTGTAAATAAAATAAAATAGTTTAAGCGACAATTATAGGAATATTAACAGTATCTATCTTATCTCTAATCTACTTTAATTTTAATTCAACACTCTTGAAGCCATCAAATTACTCAAATATTCGAATTACGAATGAACTATTTTAGTTTTTACGAGCTCAGCTCGAGTTTCTAGCTGCTCGAATATTCGCGTACGATCGCGGTTCTAGATCAAAGCTATGGGATCTACGAATAGAAAAATTCACTGCATTATTACTGAATAGCAAAACAATAGTCGCGGTATAGAAGTGGTTATAAACGGGTTAAATATTCACGACGATTAACGTGGCAATTAATTTGCTATTATAGCGCGTATAGCAGATCTCTATCCGTTGTATGACACGGTGTGCCTTTATTTTCGGTATACGGTGGCATAGTTTTGCAATTCTATTCGCTTTGACGCGAATATCACTCAATTTGTATACGGTGTAAACTGCGAACTTCCCTCGGTTCTGATTATTCGCGTCTGTAGCTGAAGCAATCTAAAGTCTTCTTGTTTCGGGTAATCTGGTTCAGAAGTCGCATTTACGAGATTGCACTCTATTTTGTACGCTTTGCTCACAGTCAAGCTAAATATTTCCATTCGCGCAAGTATCTTCGGATATTTCACGTAACCCTTTTGCACCACTGTTTGAGGATGCGACCGATTGAAATTCGATGCTTTGAGAATTGGATCCGTTGGAGCGTTTCAAGCTTTGAGAATTGAAAGCTTTAAAATTCGAAGCTCGAGACAATTGGAGACTCGGCAGCTTTGAGAACTCGCTATGGGGACTCGAAACTTCGACAATAATTCAAAGCATTGCAAAATTTGAAGCTTTGCAAATTTCCAGTTTTAGAAAATCAAAGCTATGGAAATTCGAAACTTTGATAATTCGAAGCTTTAGGAATTCGAGTAATATTAATTTCTACTCGTTCTTTTGCTTGTATACCATACTCGTGTACCTTCTTTTCTGTTTTTGTAATAAAAAGTTTATCCCGTTGAGATATGAAATAAACGAAATGAAGTCAAAGCTTTGAGAATCCAAAAGTATCGAAAATTCGTAGCCTTGTCAATTCTAATCGTTGAAAATTCGAAGCTTCGAGCAAACAAAGAAAACAATTATAGGTATCGTTCAACCCTTGACCGAGATTTTCTCTGTTGCTAAATCATCTCTCTTAAAGGTTCACAGTTGTGATGAAAATTTCGCGATTAGCAGTCGACGATGGAGACATTATTTCGAGAAGTTTTCAATAAATCCGAGCACCAAGCGTCCGACAAAGAAGTAAACGAGAAAAGTTACGATCCAATGGTGGTGCAAACGAAGAGCGAAGGGGGTAGCAGGATAGAAAACCGTGCCGTTGCCGGTTCGAAAATATTTTCTCGCGGCGTTATCGAGTTTCTACCATTCTTTCCATTCGAATGCTCGCAGGGTATCGCAGTGAAAAGCTTCTCGGTAGTCGTCGTCGATGGAAGTTGCCTTGGAACGTTAAGAAGAAGTTAAGGGTATATATCGCGAGACTTCGTTGCAAATCCTATCGTTTCGCTCCGCGACCAAAAACTTCCAAACACCTGATCCCCCCCACCCTTAATTTACGCCCCTGTATCGCGATCTTTCCGCTAACGTTGCCAGATTTCTCGAGAATCGAAAATCTAAGATCGAATCTTGCTGGCAATTTTAGATAGCTCACGACGATTTACGAGATTGATCGAACGATTCGATCCGTTGCGCTGATAGTGCAAGAAAAAAAGAAGAATTTCTACTTCGATGGATTATTATTAAACCGATGAAAGAAACATAATAAACGAGTATTCTGTGCGTATAAATTAGGCTATCCTATGTTCATCTTTGATCTACGATTACTCGATATTACGAGATATTAAAAAGGATCAACACGGATCGTCCTATGGCAATCGATGACTATAATTATGCGCGACTCCTGTCGGATCTCAATTTTATTACCGCTATTACATCGCCAGTATAAAAATACTGGAACGGGAATAAATTATAAATATATATGAAAATATAAACCTTGATGATATATCTTATAATCTCCTAAAAAAAAAAAAACGATTCACAATGATAAACTAAACATTTATCTTAAATTTCGTACTTCACGATATCTTCCAACCATTCTACGAAAACTAGTGTAGGATCCTGCGGGCCGTATCGCCCTTGTATAGCCGAAAAAGGAAAACTGCGCTCCGGCGGGGTTCGAACACCTAGATCTACGACGGGTCACTAATCGATCGCGTTAACCACTACGCCACAGTCCCACTGGGCCTTATACTGTGTGTTAACGTTCTTATTCGGCACATACTGTCCTTTCTCTTCGTTGTCTATTGGGTCTAGAAGGGTCCACCATCCTACACTAGAAACGCACTTTTTATTTAATTAATGGGTGAAGCATTTCGGTCTTCATATATTGCAACGATCTAATAAAATATCCGTGGAACGTTGCTAGAACCGTAGAAAATTCGCCTAGCAGCGAACGCGTTGAAACTGTGATTTCAACCCGTCGTCGATTCTACCAAGCAAATTAGCCCGCGCTTGCCAGTTCGTTGATACAACTGTAAACGGTTTATCCGCGGAGTTAAATTTGGAAACGGCGAAGAAGGGTTAATCGCGAGGGAAGGGTAACAATGGGCGGCAGTGGTTAGCGATGGTAATCTCGCGGGTAATTTAATCAGCGGCGAGGGGAAGAGTAAATAAATCGCGTTGGCGGCAAGGTAAACGACGAGGTATTTATAGTTATCGTCCTAAGGAACGAATAGGGGATGGGGGAGGGGTTTGCGAGGTGAAAGATAAGGATGGAAGGGGTGAAAGGAAGACAGAAGCAGCCTTTTTATCCTCGGAGCGGCGTTGGAAGAGGTTCTCGTTCGCAAATGAGCCACGAGCGTCGAGATAAGGGTGGAAAAGCCGCGGGCCAGCAGGGTCGAGCGTACACGCGAATAAAGGGCGATCAAACGCGATAAAAACTCGCCTCGAGAACCGATAAGCCCTAATTGAATGTTCCCTCTCGATTTTAGCCGGCCCGTAAAGCCGGAAACTTTAGGCTTGCCCCAGTGATAACCCTTCTATCCTTCGACACACATCTGCAAAGCGATCCCTTCGTTTTATTTCTTTCTTCTTTCTTCTTTTTGTTTTTTTTTTTTTTTTACGTAACTCAATTTGGGAAGTGGATTCGGATGATTGGAAATTGCGAGAGGCATTGGAAATCTTGACAGGAAGTTATGGGAGGGTGTGAAATTATGGTTTGGAAGAGATAAGCGATGAAGATAGGACTCGGGGTAAAAGAAAAGTTTTAGGGTTAGTTTCATTGCTTGGATCTTTTTGGTATGAAAAGGGGAACTCTAGAAATGTAGAGTAAAAGTCTCTGTAACCGACACTCGAATTGTTTTGTTTAATAGCAAAGTAATGGAGAATCGCGAATAAAGTAATTTTGATAGTAAATTTTGACTTCTGTTTTGTGTAACAACACATGGACATTGTATGTATATATATTTATATTTAATATTTCAAAATAAATACGAGGTGAATGTGTCGTTTGAGCATAAAAATACGACTAATAGTACTGTGAGTAGAAAGTATGGAAATTTTTCTAATGCAATAAAGTTGATGCGTTTACGGTTTATCTTCTATTTGTTATACAATCTGAGTTACTAATATATGTAAGGATCATTTCTATTTAAGTGACGACTTTTCAAGTGACACTAATACGGATATTGGACTTTGTTATATATTTTCAACGAATTAGTAATTAATATGTAAATCATATTTAACATACAAAAAATATCATCATAAATAAGAGACATGTTAACCAATGTTGTGCTCCGAACCGGGAACGATTATTATGTTAAATAATTCCCAAAATAAGTAAATAAATTTGCACGATAAGCTTAATCCTTTGCCCTGCAATAACGAGTTACAATCGTGCTGCGAATTATGACACAGATTCAACCAAAATACCTATTATTAGGGATGAAATTTGATCGGGACTCTAGTCTTAACTTTGCATTACAAGATTAGAATGTTATTAAATAAGAATTGCTCAAAATATTCAAAACTTTTGTTCGCGACGCAATATAAAAATATTAATCGACTAACGTTAACTTAAATACCTAATAAAAGGATCGTACGGCAAGGATTTAAAGTGACACGAATTAGAACATCTATTCTAACCCTGTTATTATTCTTTTATCCTTTTCCGTTACTGTCTCGCCAAAATTATTCGCCAAATTTGGTCAAATGTTATGTAACTTGAACATATTTTTATTTACTTAATCGTTAGCGGCGATTAAACGGGAGCAATTGTATCAGTTAGGGGCGTGTTTTTCTTAATTATCAGAACATCCTAACGGCTCGACCTCGTCTCTCGTTCCGATACTAATGGAACGTTGCTCTTTAATTCACGGATACGCGTCCCACTCGACTTTCTATTCCTCGCCGTTTCTCTACTCGTGTCCTGATTCTTCGTATTTCTAAAGGAACACCGGTGACGTCGCTGGCTAACGTCTATTCTTATTCGCCGATTATTCCGTAATCCCTACTTCTGTCCATTGTCAATATTTTTGTCCCGTTCGATCTTTTCTTATTCGCGGGTTTCAAGTGACTCTTGTAGAGTGCCTTCCAAGCCTTGCCGTGAACGAGGTAAATTGTGAATTAGGTGAATGGAGAATTGAAGGGCTCGGTGCTAAAAACCGATCCAACTTCATCGCTTGAAATTTTATGCCATCGAAATAAAGGCACAGGTTAAGCGGGTTAAATTTGGTTGAAAATTGAAATCTACGGTTTTTACTTATCTTCGCCAATTCGATTTTCATTCATTTTAAAAGAAAGTGAATTAACCTTTCGAGCGCGCAGCTCAATGAATTAATAGTAGCACTTTCAGATAAAGTTCTGATTACATCTATACCTCATCTATTATTATAAATCTACTTATTTATCTTCGCAGTGTTAAATGGAATATTTACGCTGCTTCCATGTATTTATTTCAAACGATCGTTTATTGCAAATGAACATTTTTACTCAGCTCGCATTTATCAGATACATATAATAATAATAATTTCTCTTCGCTCGAGCAACAAAATTCTGATTGTAGAATATTAATAAATATTCGAAATTGCATTATAATAGAATTTTGTTAGATTTATTGCAGAAAGGAAGAATTTGCAATATTTGCATGTTAATAATATATTCATGTTACCGGTGAAATATAATATTATATTTTTTAAAGGTATCCTATTTTACAATATTATTGTTATTAATATACTATTATACCAACGATCAATAATTGAACGATTACAATTGCTATTTCCCCCAAAAATAAGTAAACTTCAATGAATAATAATTTTTCTTCACCCGAGAAAGAAAATTCTGATTACAAGATTCCAACTCGTATTACAATAGAATTTTATTGGATTAACTAGTAAAAAGGAAGAATTCGCAGTATTTCGATTCGGTATTCGTAAAAGGATAATATATTCGAATTGCCAATATTAATTATTATATAATTCATATGACTGCAGCGCTGAATTACTGATATCGAAATGAATATTTGATAGACTATGGCGAGCTCTGAAATTCTTCTATCCAAGAAAATTCCCACGATAAATCCTATGAAAAATTAACGAAGAATAATTTCAGCCGTCGAAAAACGTCACGATGTTACGTTTAAATCCTCGACACGACCATTTTGCACCGCGAAATTTCATTTTCCTGTCAATTGTTTCGAGCCCGGGCGGAAGAGAAGCCGGAAGTCGAGGGAAAAAGCAACGAGTCCAAGGAGACGGGACGAAATTTCATTGGACCGTTCCTTCCGACCGTTTCCTTCCACCCTTGTCGTTTTACCCCGATTTCAATTCTACCTTCTTGCTCGACAATCCTCTTCGATTCTACAGAACGATCTTGTCTCATCCCGGTTCCACCACAAATCCCATTTTCATCAATTCTTTTTCTATTAACTTTTTTATTCATTGCAAAAGCGTGCACTGTTTCAATAATTGTACTTCGATATTCGTCGCTTTACTATTTATTATTCCCGCATCCGTATACTTCGAATATTTCCCTTATTATTGTGCTTCGGTAGTCCGATTATTTTTATTGCTGCACTCTAATAGGAGAAGAATAATAAATACATTTTTTTCTGTATTATTCTACTATCTCTGTCTGTTGCATTTCAATAATCATTTAGTTGATTGTTATTCCTTTTTTGGTGCGTCTCAATAGTCAATTGTTTCCAAAATTAATGTCTTATTATTAGACTGCAAATCTATCGATGAAAAATTTAGACGTGTAAAAAGATAGAGAATACACGGAATATATAAAGCAAAACACGCGTTATGATATTTGGGGGATGAAACAGATCACTGTTTTGGATCCAAGTTCCAAGTTTTCAGGTACGTTTAAAAAAGTGTGAATTTACGTGAACATCTGTAGTCTAAGTACTTATTTTTTTCTTTCAATATTATACTATTATTCCTGTTATCGTTTTATCGTTTTAATTATTGCATTCTAATAAAAGACCATTTTCCTTAATATCCTTTTACTATCTTTACTATTGCACTTTTACAATAACTATCTTTATCGTTACGTTTCAATAATAAATTACTATACTAAACTCGAGGTTATTAAATAGAAATTGTCCAACGATATTCGACCGATTTTCGTTCGTGACGCGACGTAAAATTAGTGATTAACTAATGCTGGCCTAAACGGGTGACAAAAATAATCGTAGGACAACGGGTTAAAGTTCGGCTTTCGTATCGCAATAATTTTCACCGCACACGATATTAACACGTTCGGTTTAACCGGAAGCGAAGATGGGATCGCGTTGGAAACGCGCGCGGTTCACGGCGTGTAATTGACGTTAAGAGAGAAGATTAGGTACAAGGTAAACGTAACTGTTATTCGTCTAGCGCTGGATTCAGTCGACACGACAAGCAGATAGTTACGAGCTCGTTATCTCGCACGAGCAGACGCATTTAATTCGAGACACTTGAACTTTTCTCGCGAACACGAGCATTGCCAGACTCGTTTCTTTGACAACCGCGCTACGATGGATATTCGCTCGGTTGGAACAAGTGTCGTGCTCGAAACACGAATTATGGACGAGACCTTGGCAAATGTTGCTAATATTAACATTCGAACGCGACAATATCTCTCACTTTCTTGTTTGTTTATTTATTATTATTTATGGGCGAGAAAGAAACCCTTTGGTTTACAATAACAGAGAGATTAAGGTATGTACATAGATATACCAATTACCGTCACTTTAACCTTATCGAGCAACTTCATTTAATTATTTTTTAAGTTATTTAACCCTTCAACGACGAACTCCGTACACCATATGGAACCTGATCGTTTCCTTATATTTTAACGTGCGTTTAACGTCGTATCAACAGCATTGAATTATACTGTTCGGTCGGCAATTTTGCGTCTCTTTAATGAACTCGAGGAGATCACGAATCTTGTTCATTTCGATGTTAGATTTAATTGTGGGTAACCTGATTTATTTATGCGAGAAGCAGTCGATAATTGTTTAAGACAGAAGAACCATCCATTAAAGTAACGCATATTATATATATATTATATTGAATTAAGTTACTAGAATAATGCATCGTCTTTCTTCAAACGCAAAAATCACCAGAAATTAGATAAGAGGAACGAGAAACTCCTTCGTCGCTAAGAAGTTAAACGATTTAGGATCTACACTTGTTGACAAAAGTTAAGAAACATGGTACGTATTTGCGAAGCTTTATGTCGTCGTTAGCTTTTGAGATACATGCATTTGAATTAAAAGTAAAAGAATTTATTGTTTATTGATGTATGTAATAGTATACTTTTATGCTATTGTAAATTCTAAGCTGTGAATCTTAGAATCGAAAGGATACGCAAAAATTCGTAAGTGACTACTTTGTTTCTTAACTTTTGTCAGTATGTGTATATATATGTATTGAGCCGAGCTAATTCGCTTCCAAAAGGAAATAAAATATACTATTATATATATATTATATTAATATATTGTTCGTTTCACCTCTCGCTTTTTTTAATCGGCAAATACACGTTTCGTTTCTTTCCAGCTAGCATAAACGAACCCTTATGCTTCTCCACCGGTTTCCCTGAAGATTTCCACGACTTTCTCGCTCGATTCTCTATATAATGCCCCTCGAAAATCCTTTTCTACTTCTGAAAATACGCCGCACGGCGAAGGTTGGACATTCTCTAATTGACCAGATCTGACGTAACACATAGGAAGGACGAAAAATGTCTAGCTTTCGGTGGATCAGGGATCATGGATCACGCTACTTTCTCACGTCCAAGCTTTTAGTTAGTGTGACACGGCTCTTTCTTCCCTTTCTCTGCGAGTTCTTAGTAAGTTCCTCCCGCTCCGGAAATTCGGTCCAACGTCTCTTTGTGTCCCTCTCTCTGCCCCAGGAGGCTGCAGACTCCCACGCCTCTAGCTGCTCGGGCTATCGATTGCGAGCTGCCAGGGCCACGAAGACCCCTGGCTTGGCTTCGTTGTGCTAACTCGTTACGCGGTGTTACCGCGTGTCCCGATTATACTCTGCTCGAACCGAACATAGAACCTACGCTAACCTCCGTAAGTATTGGGACGCTCCACGCGATCCGATCGGAACGTTTCGATACTTCGTCGAGCGGACTTTAACCCCGTTAACACTTTCAGTGGCAAACGGGGCAAATGATCCACGTATTGTCACTTGTTCCTATAATCCGATGACTGCCACTTTAATTCGTTTAATTAATAGGAATGTAACGTATAAAGAATCGTAGGTAAAGAAATTTTCATACTAAATTTGGACGGCGGTTTACGTAACAACGCATAGACATTGCATATTCGTTTACGCTTAATATTTGTAGATAAATATTAGGTAGTAAATGTGCTGTTGAACATTGAAACGTGACCAATGTAATTGTAAAATATGGAACGTGTCATAATTCAGTATGGCGTGACGTTTATTATACATATATCTTATATCTGTTACACGAACTGACGTGTTAATATATGGAAAAGGTGTTTCTATTTAAATGAAAAGTTTTCAAGCGACAGTACGAAGGACATTGGACTTTATTGTATATTTTCAGTTACGTAGTAATGAATTTATTATATCGAATATATGAAAGAAATGTTCATAAATAAAAGAGACGTTGAACAATCGTATGCTTGAAACTGGAACGATCTTTATGTTAACGACGTTCTAAAATAGTTGAATAAAGTTAGGCGCGAACCTTAAAGTGGCAGTACGTGCTATATTTACCCTTTATTTCGAATGTGCTTCACGCGATTCGTCGAAAGTGGATAACTATAAACGAGTCGTAAAGAAATATTAGATGTATTGTACGTATTCCAAGCCTTTATATTTCTTTAAAGTTTGGGAATACCTAAAGGCAATCATAATTAGGCACGACTTAAAATGGCGAACTTGTGAATGAAATATTGCATAAAAATGTGGGCAGCATTTTTGGTTTCTGTGTCCGTGGTAACTGAAAGAAGATTGATCTTTGCAACCGCTACTCTAAACCAGTCTTCTATTGCTGCATTAAAGTAACCCATAATTGTCGCAACAACATATGCGATATTTAAATTTAAGATACTGTGAACTACGTACTACGTGAAAATACAGGAGAGATATTTTTCTATGCTCGTAATGACTGACAAAGGATTAATCTTTTCAGACCCCTACTCTAACCCAGTCCTCTATTTTTGCATTGAAATAATTCGTAATTATCCCAGTAAGATATTTATTATCTAAACTTAAGAAATTGTAATCAAGTACTGTATAAAAATACCGATAGGATTTCTTTCTGCCAGCATTGTCTGAAAGAAAATTAATCTTTCCAACCCCTATTCTAAACCAATTTTCTATTTTTACGCTAGAATAATCCTTAATTATCCCAGTAATATATTCAATATCCAAACTTGAGAAATTGTAAAGGAAATACGAAAAATATTCTTGCACTCGAATAATTGATAATTAATCCCAATAAAATATTGAGTATTCAAAGTTGAGAAATTGTAAAGCAAATATTGTATAAGATTACCGAAACGATTTTTTTTCTCTGCCCGCAGTGACTGAAAGAAAATTAATCCTTCCAACCCCTATTCTAAACCAATTTTCTATTTTTATACTAGAATAATCCTTAATTATCCCAGTAATATATTCAATATCCAAACTTGAGAAATTGTAAAGGAAATACGAAAAGTATTCTTGCACTCGAATAATTGATAATTAATCCCAATAAAATATCGAGTATTCAAAGTTGAGAAATTGTAAAGCAAATATTGTATAAGATTACCGAAACGATTTTTTTTCTCTGCCCGCAGTGACTGAAAGAAAATTAATCCTTCCAACCCCTATTCTAAACCAATTTTCTATTTTTATACTAGAATAATCCTTAATTATCCCAGTAATATATTCAATATCCAAACTTGAGAAATTGTAAAGGAAATACGAAAAATATTCTTGCACTCGAATAATTGATAATTAATCCTAATAAAATATCGAGTATTCAAAGTTGAGAAATTGTAAAGCAAATATTGTATAAGATTAGCGGAACGATATTGTTTCTCTGCCCGCAGTGACTGAAAGAAAATTGATCTTTGCATCCCCCATCCCGAAGGTTTTCATTTGTTCTTCCGCCACCATCAACGCTTAATTTTCCCTTTGTTCCCTTCACGCCATCCCCATAACGTCCTATCGTCGCATCTACGGCTCATTTTGTAGCTACTTTTTCACACCAGCTTTCTGCTTTCCACTTCCTGTCGCTCGTTATCTCAACCCCCCGGCCACCCCAATCCACGCGCAAACGTTTTTCCACCACGCGTCGGTCGATTCGTCTTTGTCCGCCCGCTTTTTCCCTCTCGCAATATCGAGACACTTTCAGCAAGACGTAACACCGCCGTAATTCTGATCGAAAGGTTGATTTTCTCGAAGATTAAGATGGAAAGAAGATTCCTCTAATAAGCGCCTAAGTGAAGTTCTAGATTGGAAATTTTTCGAGCATCCTAAAAATTGGAGAATTTTAAAACGAATCCAGGATTACGGAAGGAAGGATTTGCAGGGGAAATTGAGTGGAAAATCTCTAAGGATTCTATGAGTTTCACTGTTTCGCTAAGTTACCAAGGGATGGTAGAAAAAAGACGAATATACGAAGCTGTAGGATTTGTTTAAAACTTTAGAAATTCGAAGCTATTGGAATTCGATAGCTTTTGAATTTGACGGCATGGGCAATCGAAGGCTACGAAGTTCGAAAATTTAGAAACTTGGAAGATCTAAGATTTAATGGCTTGAGAATTCGAAGGCTTAGAAACTGAAATGCTTGAAAATTCATAAATTTGGAAATTCAAGCCTTTCGAATTTGATGGGCGTGGGGAATCAAAAACTTCGTAGCTCGACAAAAGACTCGAAAGCTCTAAAAACCGATGGCGTGAAAATTCGAAGGCTCGTAAAATTCTAAATTTAAGGCCTTTGAAAATTCCGCAGCGTGGAAACTCGAAGGCTCGGCAATTCAAAAGATGAAAAATTCAAAGGCACGAAAAACGCGAAGGCTGAAAAATTCATAGACATAGAAATTGGGACGTAGATTCGAAGCCTTTAAAAATTGATGACTTGAAAGCTTGCCGAGCAGCGCCAGTTTCCCGCGTTTCAGTGGAAAACGATCGGTGATGCTTGCGCATTTCATTCGCGAGCGGTAGACGGAGTGTTAAAATAAAGAAAGTCTCCTTGCTTATGTGCCTTCGAACTACGATGGATTCCGCTGCGATGCTGTTCGTGACGAGGGAGCTATTGCTTAGACGCGATTCACTCGGATTATCTCCGGCGTGTTAATTAGTTACGCGCGTTAGAGCTGCGTCGATTGTAGCGCTGGGCTTGCAGCATCAATTCCAATTAAACTACCCTATCCCCGAGGGATTTCGATTCCTTCGCGTTTACCACCTGCCAACAGATGCCTGGACCGATCCCCATCTCCATCTCCATCTCTGCGTTACATTTCCAATGATTCAACACGCCGCCAGACACGGCTACGCCATTCACGATAAGGGAAAATCGAGCGTGAACCCCGTGTACACGTATATCATCGATAAAACGATTCGGTCGATAGAGATATTTACATATGCAGAGTAAGGGAAACAAACGAGGGATGTTCATTTTTATTTTGTTCAGCTCAACTTGTAGGAATGTTAACCACTTGCACTACGATAACGAGTCACGCTCGTTCCATGAATTATGGCGTAGACTCGATAGTAGTGAATACTATTGGCGATGAAATTTAATTTCAACTCTAACTTTAACTGTGTGTTACAATAGTGAATGTTCCAATATTAACACGAAAGTGTTTAACAGATGGGGTCGATGTTTTAAAAGTGTCCGTTACGGAAGTAGCGTCACAGCTGGGTACGATATGTAACGGAAGTGACGTCACAGTTATTTGACATGATGTACTGTAATTCTAAGCATTCAAATATTTTAAAACACGTATGAAACGACCAATAAAATAATATACAGCTAAATTGTCTTCATTTATTGCATCCAAAAAAGTTAAATGATTTCAGTTAAACACTTTCGTGTTCTGGAAGTGTACAGCAGTACAGTTTTTTTTAGTTACAATTCCTATCGTTTTAATCCTTCGCCCTATTAATCTTTCAATTGCTGAAAATGTGAACACACGAAAGAAAATGTTCATAAATAAGCACGATGTTGAACAATATTACGCTCCCAACTTTTGGGAACGATCTTTATGTTAACGACGTTCTAGAATGGCTAAATAAAGTTAAGCGCGAACCTTAAAATTGTCCACCCTACGTCTATTAAAAAAGTACGAATAAGTCTATCCTATACCCCGTCAATGTTAATACGATCCGCTATTTTCGTTAACTTCCACCCGATTGATCATTAATTCTGAAACACCCGGTAACGTGTCACGTTCTCCGCAACGTAGCCGTGGACGAGGAGGACGTGTAGAAGGAGGACATTGGTGTGCGTCGGCGACGTCGACGTCGACGCCGTTGGCCGTAGGACGGCCGCGAAAGGAGGGATGCCACGACGACCCACATTCCGTCGAATTTAATTTCATGCCTTATCTCTGGTAACCACGGTACAATGCTTCAACTGGGGCGGCTGCGAATCCTTCTATCTTTCCCTTCTACGCTCCACATACACCGCCACACGACACACCACTCTACAACATGGTTCACGGTTCTGCCTCCTACCCTTGTTTCGTGGCCGCAATTTCTACCCCTATTTTTCTCACGAAATATTCACCTCGTCTTTTTCCTCCTTTTTCCTACCCCGTCGTTTAATAGAAGTAGGTAGCATTAATCAATTAAAAGGAGAACGTTCAAGAGACCGGCAGCCGAGGAGAGGGCGAAAATAGAAAGATATAAGAGATACGGTTTTGTAGATAATTGGGAGAAATATTCGGCGAAAGTTAAGTTGGAAATTAGGAAGTAGTTATAGATGTAGTGAGAGAAAAATTATAAATATAGTTATAACTATAAATTGTAGTTATAGTGAGAGAAAAATGAAAGCGTCGATTAGGATTGGCGGATATGTAAATAAGTAGATTGAAAGTCGTATTAAAAGTATAAGCTGCAAGCTTATGAAGAAATTATATTGGGTTTGAATTAAATTGTTGAATAGGGGGGAGTATTAAGAGTTCGATGGTTTGAGAATTTGATTCGCGAGCTGTCGAATTCCATGACTTCTAGTTTACAAGACTTTAAATTTCTAAGCTTCGGAATTCCATAGCTTTGAATTACTAAGCTTTCAAATTCTATGGTTTTAAATTTCCAAGCTTTTGAAATCCATGCCGTTGAATTTCTAAGCCTTTGAATTTCTAGCCTTTGGAATTTTATAGCTTTAAATTTCGAAACGTTTAAATTTCCAAACCCTTGCATTTCCAAGCTTTTAAATTTCTAAGCATCTAATCTTTCAAGCTTTTAAAATCCGTGCTATCGAATTTGTAAGCTTTTGGATTTCCACGCCTTCGCATTTCTAAGCTTTGGACTTCCATAGCTTTAAATTTCCAAGCTTTCTAAATCCATGCTGTTGAATTTCTAAGCCTTCGAATTTCTAGCCTTTGGAATTTTATAGCTTTAAATTTCGAAACGTTTAAATTTCCAAACCCTTGAATTTCCAAGCTTTTAAATTTCAAAGCCTCTAAACTTTCACGCTTTTAAAATCCGTGCTATCGAATTTGTAAGCTTTTGGATTTCCACGCCTTCGCATTTCCAAGCTTTGGACTTCCATAGCTTTAAATTTCCAAGCTTTCGAAATCCATGCTGTTGAATTTCTAAGCCTTCGAATTTCTAACCTTTGAAATTTTATAGCTTTAAATTTCGAAACGTTTAAATTTCCAAACCCTTGAATTTCCAAGCTTTTAAATTTCAAAGCCTCTAAACTTTCAAGCTTTTAAAATCCATGCTATCGAATTTGTAAGCTTTTGGATTTCCACGCCTTCGCATTTCTTAACTTTGGACTTCCATAGCTTTAAATTTCCAAGCTTTCGAAATCCATGCCGTTGAATTTCTAAGCCTTCGAATTTCTAACCTTTTGAATTCTAAAGCTTTAGATTTCCAAACGTTTAAATTTCCAAGCTTTGCTATTCCAAGGATTTAAATTTCCAAACTTTGACATTTTAAATCGTAGAAATTCAAGCTTTCAAATTTGCAAGCCTTGGAATAATATATCAGAGACATTTGACTTATTCTGTTCGCTGTATCCTTAGACAAACGACGCAGGGTTATACTTCAGTGATAACATGTTAATCAACGTGGAAGAATGTAAATAAGGGGGTTGCTAAGGGATAGTGAAAGGGAACGTGCGTGGTTAAATAAGAATTACCCTCTGTTTACGCTAGTATATCGAACCGCCCAACGGTGTGAAAGGGTTATTTTGTACATTTTCTGTAATATTAATTCCTTCTTACTGCTCGATACAAATTCTAAAAATATTCCAAACCAATAAATATTCTTTTTCAACTTTTCGTTTCAGTCGTTCTAAGATCATAAAATCATTGTATTAAAACTAAATTTGATTGTATATTAATGAACATCGAATCTTGTGAAATTCCGAAGGTTGAAAATTAATTTCTAGCGATATCGAACGAATAATTTGATCATAAGCTCACTACCAGTTTTTAGTATCTCCAGAAAAATATACTTCTTTTTTTGAGCTCTATCACTTTTGCAGCCCACGTACAATGCGTGGAGATAAATCACGCGTTGGTTGGATGGTACGCGGAAGAGAAACGATTGAAAGCCGCTGGTACAGAGAATATTGTAAAAGTAAAATACTGCCGGACACTAATTATTCATCTACTGATGGCTGGAAGCTTGATTGCTTCAAGAGATGCTAACTAAAGACTGACTGATGGAAGCCTGATTGCTTCTAAACTTGCTGAGCGTTGATCGAGGGATAGCCAGAAACTCTGTTTGCCGGAAGCCTGATTATTTAAAGAGATGCTAGCTAGAAACCGGCTGATCGTACTGAATTCCACTGCTCTTTGTACAATTTAACAAAGCCACGTGTGTGTAACTTACTCGTGCTGACCCGTAGTAACGCTAGGATATGCGGGATTTCCACCGCATTTGCATTTTCCGATGTTCCACGGGGAAAAAATAATCCTTTTATAATCAGGCTAGATGTCCGTTATCGCGTAACTTTATTCAACTATTCTACGAATCATTTAACCTAATAAATCGGTCCAGTTTCGAGCATAACGTTGTTCAACGTCTCTTTCATTTACGAACATTCTTTTCATATGTTGAATATAACTTAGCGAAACAGTGAAACTTATAGAATCCTTAGAGATTTTCCACTCAATTTCCTCTGTAAATCCTACCTTCCACAATCCTGGATTCGTTTTAAAAAATTCCTACGTAATTGAAAGTGTACAACAAAGTCCAATGTCCCCCGTACCGTCACTCGAAAAGTTCTCATTTAAATAGAAACAATTTGTACATTATATTAGCACGTCAATTTGCGTAACAGATATAAGATGTATACTAAACGTCGCTCCTTTACGCAATTATGACACGTCCCATACTTTACAATTACATTGGTCACGTTTTAATGTTTAACAGCACATTTACCTCCTAATATTTCGTATTAAATATTAAGTGTAAACGAATATACAATATCCACGTGTTGTCACGTAAACCGAAGTCCAAATTTAGTATAAAAATTTGCTTATTTACTATTCTTCGTGCATTACTTTGCTATTGAATAAAACAATTAAAGTGTCGGTTATAGGGACACTGAAAGTGCGTGGAACATCTACTCTAATGCCTATAAATAGTGTTGTTTGGATCGTGTTCCAAGTAGCACAGTTTTCTAAGTAGTATAGCTATGCTATAAGGTAATATTGATTAATACTAAGTTCTAAGTAGTATAGTTATGCTTATGTTTCGCTAATGATTCGGTGATTCGCCTTTACCGAATTATGACACGTTCCATACTTTGTAATTACAGTGGTCATCGTTTATAATTACATTCCATCTTGCCATTCCATATTACATACATTTACCCTACACGCGCCCCATAGATTTTGATTAATACGACATATGTACCTAATTTCATCTCATAATGATAAGCTTCTTGTGCTCAGAAAACGACACGCATATTTAATGCTCAACAGCCAGTCTTTTTTATGGTCGCAGCCATATGAACTCGAGTAACATCACAAAGAAATCGCATCGAAACAAGTTCGGAAATTTCAGATTCCCGGCAACCACCCACCAAACTTCTAGTATTCGTGAATTCGCTGAATCTTGCGCTGCGACACGTCGAAAGTAAGTTGCTATGACTCATCAGCCAGTTTTCCATAGAGAAACAGTCATATAAACTCGCGCAATAGCACGAAAGACTCGGATCCAAATCGCTTCGGAAATTTCACATTCGTGGCTTCCCCCGCCAAACTTCTAAACCTCGACAAACATCGTAGCCTTCACCGATACCCAAATATTCACCGAACACCAAGTCCTCTTTTAATCGCTATACCGCGAATCTTTATGGAAATTCCGATTTTTACCGATCAAATTAAAGAAGCGAGATCTAAATAAGGAGTTTTTTTTTTCATCCCCTAAACGCCACGATTTAAAATCTCTCGAAGCTCCGGGAACTATTTTTGACTTTAATCACGTTAAAGAATGTATTTATGCATTGTTTGTAAAAATCCTGAAGCGGTGCAATTTCAATAATTATCTATACTTCATCTACATATCTATAATAATCTACATCATCAATGTACTCGAATCTTTAATGAAAGAAAAGTATATTAATAAATAGATGGATGCAAATCTCCCAGATGAATAGACCGAGAGAAATGGAAAAAAGGAAACCGATTTGCTGGTATCACGTGCGCATTCTCTAATCGAAACAAAGATACGTAAACGTAGACGGTATTGAAATTCTCGTCGAGGGACAACGATACGACTAACCGAACACAGGCGGAGAGAAAAACGGAGTAGTTTACGATGTAGTCCATACCGTGATAGCGGTATGGACATATTCACCCGTACACAATATCGCTAGCAATTATTTCAACAACGTTACCTATCCAGAAACGCGAAAATGGTACGCGTATTCATCGTTAACGCTTAATGCAACGCGAAGTTAATATTATGTGCGAAGTGTGAGCGCATAAAATAACATAATACAGTTGCTGGTTTTAATTTAACTGGGAAAATAAGTTGCATAGAATTACTGCTTTTTATTCGCGGAGAATTTTTCCCTACCTGCGTATCGAATATTTATTATTCCATGCAGGCGATTGTGTTTCATATATGCGTTATGACCAGACTACGAATTTTTATGCAATATAATATATTTATATTTCTTATTTCACAAATCATCCCTAAAGAAATGAAAACTTAATACTTGCAGCGACATTTAGCTTCTGTCTTTTGTTGTGATTTTTTCGGGTAATTAAATATTTGATCCTTATTAGTTATGGCAAAATTTCTTTTTACCCTGTTATGTAGTTTTCTTACAATTTGAAATAAAACAACGAATGTAAAAATTAGCGAAGAAATATACGGAAATAATTAGTCGTGCAACGAAGATTTTTCTAGTAACGATGAAAGTTACACGTGTTAATAAAACTGACGACCATAATTTTATAAGTTCTTAATCAAGACAATCAAATCAAACGGCAACGTAGAACAAATCGAGGAGTAATCGAATGAAGCTATTAAATATTTCGTATATTTAATATTCATCTGAATTTGTTGGCGCCTCCGAAACGTTTAAAATATTAATAGAGGCTATTTTCACGATATAAGTCGAGCTCTACCGCAATTGATGCGTTAAGGGGTTAAAATACGAAAAAGATTAATTTTCCAAGACCAAATTGTCGAACCCACGGAATATTTACCCCATCGGGTTAAAATTAGAGTGTTTCACTGATCAAACAATTATGAATGCGGACGGTGTATATAACCGTTGTATAAAGTTATAGTTGCGCGTGGGAGGAGAAGAGGCTATTTTTGCGCGCGCAACGCGCGACGTGATCGCTTTATCAAAGAGCGAACTCTCTTTACGGAGGGCGGGTCGAAAACGCGAAAACGGGACATTTATTTCGGGAAATCGAGCCGTCCGATTATTAACTTCCCGTAATGGGTCGCGGGCCGACAGGAAATTGAAAAATACAAGCACGGAAGTGGATGGTCCCGCGGCCGATTCTCTTGCGGGGCAAATGTCGCCTGCGAATGCTCGCCATGAGGCGCTTTTCGAATCGTTTCACCGTGAAAATGATTTAAGCGAATTTATACAGCCACTATAATAGATCTCCGCGTTTCATATGAAATCATCGCCAGACTGCGGATATTTATGCAAATATACCGCTACGAAATATTCCGAAAGCCAATTCGAACGTGTTTGCGATAGAAAATGAAATAAATGCGAACGGAGGACGAATTTACAGAAAAATCCGCGATCAGATTATCGAATAGTCAATTATCGAGTTTGTATAAAGCTTTGGTATTTTTGTAATTTGATAATGGAACCCGAATTCTGTTAACCTCTCGCTTCGCAGCGACGAGACGCAGTGGTGGTGACAATTATAGTTCGGATACAACAAACACGTGCTATATTTACGATGGGAATTAATTTGAACTGCAATTGTAGCTTCAATTTGCAATATTAATGATTAGACTGCGGATTTTAAAATTAAAGTTGGAAGAAGGGGACGCAAATAGATGGTTGTTTCACCCTTTAATTATAATAACACGTATTCTACTTTGCACATTTGATATATTTTTGTAGCTCGTAGATATTTTGTAGCTCGTGGACATTTAAATTACCCATAAATGCATAAACATCCGCAGTCTAGTCATTATATTAGATCGTCCAATAAGTTCGTACCGCAATATGTTTCTATTGCATTTCACAGTATTTTTTAAATATCAATGTACCTTAATTTAGCTATTCAAGATCTGTTTAAGAAAAGCATTCCTGGTATCAGAATGCTTCTAGTGTAACTATAAAACTAACTACAAAAACAAAACATGTAAACATAGTCGCTAGTTGACTTCATTAAAAGATTGGCTTTAGGGAATTTTATAAGGTTAAATTCTGCGGTTAAAAAATATGAAACAATTTTCCAAACATATATCCCCTTGGCTAAAGTATTTCTGATTTTTTTCGTAGCTTTTATATGCGACAAACCAAAGAGAATGGAGCTTTAACTCTTTAAGGTACATGACTTTTCTTGTAATTTTAAAATTTGTAAATGGGTTTAAAACGATTCCACCGTGCAAGTACTTTTACATTGCTTATTCGACTGTGTAAAATTCGGCACGTAACTATCGGATCACCTAATAATTTCCTTCACATATGCAGTAGCGTTTGAACGAATAAAAAACGCGATAGTTAAAAAAAAAACCCCAATCTTGATCCCGCAGCAAGATTACTATTTTACTAAAAAATGAATGACTTACTTGATACCCAAAAATGTCGAAGATACCCAAAGTCCAAGCAACGAAGGTTAACCCTTTGCGGACGAGAAGTAATGACACTTGTGAGAGTACTTTAGTTCTGAATTCCACGACTATTGAGTTTTCACGCTTTTGAGTTCGAAACCATTTAATTTCCAACGATTTCAAATGTTCATTATTACATTAAGTATTCATTGCATTAAGTTCTGTGCTTTAAAAGTCGACATGAAATGATTAGGCGACTATTTGTCGACGCTCGTCCGCAAAGGGTTAATTAATCATCCGCGTTCATCGTCGCGTTCAGATCGAATTCCATTCTCCCGAGATCGTACGATTCGTCACCTCTATCGCGTGTCCGCTGACCATGCACTCGTCACCGTTACCTATAACATAAGGAGATCCTATGCAGCGTCTCCGGAGGCCGTAATCGGCTAGTAAGGAGCAATTAGGGCAACGAAGGATCGCGACAAGATCTAATGGGATCTCGCTAATCTCTGCGACAGGCTTGCCAGCGTACCAGATGGACGAGGCTCGAGGGAGGATAGTGGAACGATAGGAGGCGACCGGTTGCGGCTGCAGCTGCGGCGTCGGTCGCTGCACCTGCAGCTGCAGCAACGGCTACCAGCAGGCTGCAGGTAGCAAACGGATTGAAACGATGCAGAGCACCGGCGGCGACTACTATCAAAGGGCGCCGAGATGTTGTCCAGGAAGGAACGCGAACGCGAACGCGGACGCGTTGAGGATCAGCGCTTCTGTCAGGGGTGCGGAATTGCTGTGCTGTTGCTGCAGCTGCAGCACGGCCACTTCTACCAAGACACCGGGGCTGTTGGCCAGTTTGGGGGTCTGCGTGCTCGTACTTGGGTACACGCTGTTGGGCGCGTTCGCGTTCATGGCGTTGGAAGGTGGCCTCAAATCGGTGAGCGTTGGTTTATTCAGTTAACGCTTTACTTAACGTTTATAGGGTGAAGTTATTAGCTCGTTGCAGATGAAATGGACTATTTTATGCTGCTCAAACTTTTGTAGAGATTAATTAGTTAAAAATAACATTAAATGACACGTAAGTACTGTAGTACAAATATAAAGCGTGGAGCTTGTTGAATTTAATAGTATTAATAGATTCTTAATTGTTTTAAACCGTCGCATTGTTCGTGTTGTTTATTAAAGAATTTTTTTGTACAAAAGTAGCACCGTAATGGTACCACAATCACTGTGTTCGCAAGGTATAACATTTTCTGCTTCGTTTCTCTTTTCAATCATAAAAGAGATCATGAAAGGACATTGTTTTGTGATTGACGAAGCCATAAAGGAAAAATCGCTAAGTGAACTATGATTCAATGAAAATGACTTTAAAGAAAACAAGATAAATACTGATAAATACGATTAAAGATATACCGTTTCGAATCAACAAAAATTCCAAATGCTGTCGTAACCACTGTATAACTAAACTAGCTACATCAGGGATTCCTAATTTTTTTTTTTTTTTTTGACAAGCAAAAGAATGCTTACCATTTTTGTGATAGGATCCATCGAATGATCTGCTCGTCCCTGGTGGTTCCAAGTCGGAAGGTGGATCCTACGTGGTGCCCAGTCTCGATGACGACACCGCAGCCATGGAGCTCAGGGCGCGAACCGTGGAAAGACTCTGGAGTATCACGGAAGATCTAAACGTGCTGTACAAGGAAAATTGGACTAGGTTAGCCGCGAGGGAGGTTTTCGAGTTCCAGGAGAACCTGGCTCGGGGGCTCAGGAGAACTTCCTCGCAGTACGAGCCGGTTGGACCATCCTCAAGATCCAGAGACCACCCCATGGACAGGAGACCTCATCGAAGGTGGACTTTCAGTGGTAGCTTACTGTACTCCTTGACGCTGATCACTACTATAGGTAAGTTCACCTCATTCCTACATATTCAAGCTTCAAGATATTCAAGATGATGAATACCAAGGTATTCAAGATATTCATAGATATTCAAGATATCAAGCTTCCGCATAAATTCATGTAGGGCTCAGAATGGCGAGTAAATGTTTATAAATTGGAGTGTGGTTGAGGAATGTTCAGACTAGAAGGATTGTTGCGCGAATTTGATATGCTTTGCTGAGAGCAGGGATTAAAGACTGATATACTATCGGTTTTGGCTCTCGACACATTTATGAAGAACTGAAATGATGTGGTAACTATTATGAGTCGAAAAGGGTTCCAATTACTATCGATTTTTATCCATGAAAACCAAATAGCTCCGATGGGAAGCTAAATGGATTCTGTGTGTGAATGAATTAGAGAATGAAGCGGCAGATAATTGCAACTAGTTTTTAATATCAATAACGACAACATGTTACTAATAAAGGAGATATAATAAAAAAAAAGATAGAAAATAATATCGATCCCGATTACGGTTCTGTAGAACCAACGCTGTAGCGTTTCCAAAACGGTTCTATTAAATTCATGCATATGAAATGTGGTTTCTGTGATGGTTGAACTTAGTACGGAAATACTCTGTTCTTTTAATTTTGCCCAATCATTAGTTACAGTAAATTAAATTAAGATCTGTATGCTACTGAAATCTAAATCGTTTCAAATCGCACCCATTACATCCTAATAAACACCTCGGATTTGCTTTCCTCGAGCGCTAATTTTTCCCTTAATGGCAGCCGATTGCGACACTTGTTCCACTGGCGTTTCAGGATACGGTAGCGTGGCGCCTCGCACGGTCTGGGGTCGTTTGATCACTATAGTGTACGCCCTGGCCGGAATCCCCCTAATGCTGGTCTATTTGAGCACAGTGGGCGACGTGCTTTCAAGAAGCTTCCGCCGTTTGTACGGCCGACTGTGCAGACCTCGAAATTGCACCAGGAAGCAACAACCACCACCACCGCCGCCTCCTGTCGGTGGAATCATGAGCAAAACGTACAGATACGATAACCATGTCGACTCGAAGTCTGGAAATTACTATTCCGCTAGCAGAGATAGCTCTTGCGACGATCTGGGGACTAGAGGCACCAGCAGCGCTATCCTGTTGGACTGTGGAAGCGAAGGACTGCTTCATGCCACTACAAGCTCCACAGCTGCACTTCAGGTATAGTGCATTTCAACTCGTATTCAAATACGGGCAATCCACTTATAATACGGTCTTTCGAAAGCACGGTTTCAATGTAATGCTGTGCAAAAATTGCCACGGCTCATCTTTAACGCGACATTTTTATACAACGAACGCGAAATAACGCGAGTATTGCGACACGATTTCCAATAACACGATGTTCGTGCAGATGCTATAGCAAGCGCGGTTTTAGGACGAATTGATTCGATACATTATAGAACACCCACCCCACTTTATGTCGAGTGTGGTGTCTAGTCGAGAACGATGTCGCTACATCTCGAGGTTTACCCCCATATCATAGTTTCTCCCCACACCATAGTTTCCCCCCCATATTATAATCCACTTTACGTTTGATAAATTTCCATACCTTAGTACGTCATATCTGGACCCGGAATCTTCTTATTTCCAGCAGGACGTAACGTCGGGAAACAGTAAACGTCATTTTCACCCGTGCTCGTTGTCCCTGTCGACAACATCCTCGCCAGGCTACGTAGTGGAGACGAATCCCGTTAGGATACCGATCAGCCTCTGCCTGGTGATCATGTTGCTCTACATATGCTGCGGCGCGGTGATGTTCAACCGTTTGGAGGGCTGGAGCCTCCTGGAGGGCGGCTACTTCTGCTTCACCAGCCTCGGAACGATCGGTTTCGGCGACCTGATGCCCGTTGGACGAAACGCCGCGTCCGCCACCCTGGAGGAACTCAGCCTGTGCGCCTGTTCGCTCTACATACTCGCCGGGATGGGCCTGATCGCCATGTGCTTCAACCTCGTCCAGGAGGAGGTGGTACGCGTGGTCAGGGTCTTCGGTAGAACCTGCGGCATGTCGTCGGGGGTGGTGGTCGGACCTATCGGTGGTACAGGTATCCCTGATGCAGGCATTCGACGGGGAACCGCTAGATCCGGGCGAGAAGCTACTTTACCCGGCTACGCTTTAGATTATTACCTGAACGCTTTGAGCCTGGCCATTATATGTACACCATTTCCATGTATAAATATTGTATATCGTGCGTAACGCGCTGATGACTATACACCGACTATGCACTTACTGATGTTTATAGAACGTTTATAGACATTACTGCTTTTATCAGTACTGAGAGCTGACTCAGCTTTTGGAAAGATAGTTGCGTTTCATGAAGAGGTTTTTAGTTAGGTCCACTTTCATGTGTAGAAGAAAAGGCGGGATAATTGTGTAAAGTTTCGTTTTAACGATTTTAATGAATGCTATCGAATCTTTTACTTAATTTTCATCGATATAACCATCGGGCGGATCTCGTTCACAAATAAAATAACACCGCGAAAAAAGTCGTGTACCAACTTTTAAGGAAGTCATTTTAAAAAAAAGGCTTCAATCTTCAAATTTATGGTAGCGTAAAGTATAGTATAATAAAGTATAGTCGCGTAAAAATTTGTTTACGCATTTGGGAACAACTAGAATTTTTCCAATTGGTTTAAGATAACTATCTTTACATTTTCAAGCGATTCCTGGTACAAAAGGATTTTTGCGGGAATTGAGATGGTTATTGATAGCGTTTCGATCAAGTATACCAGTACTTATGTTCATAACTGTATACATATAACCACCGTCTAGCTTGAATTTTAAATAGATACGCGGTTAATATAGTATAAATGAAATATAAGCAACTACCTTTTCTTCCATCCCTCCACTAACAAAAGCTTCAGCTTTCCACCCCCCGAAAGTTAGAATTTCGTTTCCAAACCGCACCCAGGCTCAAACTGTCGAAGGTATCACAAAAAAAAGAGTCGATCTCTCATTCGCTTGCACGTAGAGCGGTTCTAATCCACTCGCGTCGGGGATTTCGATCGGGCATCTTGACCACTCTGCATAACCCCTTCATATTAAAAAGCCAAACGAAAGAATCATGAATAAAACCTATATATTATAACTAAGCTCTTCTGGTGCAGCCCAAAAGAAGTGACGAATCCTTGATCTGTTCAGGTACCGGGCCCGGAATCAAGGGGGACCTGGACGACGGAGGAGGCACCAGCGACTCGCGACTGTCCGAACAAGAAGAAGAAGCGATCGCCATGTCCCTGGTGCCAGCATCCTGACAGCACCAGGCCAGGAGTCCCGGGGACGGGAAGCTCCTGGCCCACGCGTCCAACACTGCCATAAAACCATCGCCGGGTCATCATTCTCTGCCAAGGAAAAGAACACCGTCTGAATCCAGGAACCCTTCCACTCAACAGTTTCAACGCGCCCAATCTCTGAGACGCAGCTGCCTATCGCCGACTCAGTATCATCATCAGCATCATCAGCATCGCCAGCAAGAGAGTTCCTTGCACTTCGAGTACTTCGTGCCTAGAAGCGTGAGCGAATTCAACCTGGCCGCCGCGGCGGTTACGGATATCGCTGTGCCTCCACCGCCGCCCACTTCCGTTTTGAGACCATCGTCGGCTGTGACGCCGCCGTTGACTTCCGCTGCGAATCCCTCCGCCTCGACGAATCAATCGAGATTATTGGAGTGCTCGGGAACCGCGACGAGGAGCCGCGAGAAGATGGTCACGTTCGAAGACGAAGGTGTCATCTGCGCCACTTCCACGCCCACTAGGAAGAACGTCTCTGGGTTGGAGAACGTTTTCATGTGACGCTGCAATCACGGGTTGTGCGATCTTGTGAAGGAAAGTTTGAGGAAGTTGCATGGGTGGAGGGCTGGTGGGTTCTCCGTGCTTTGAGTATCGCGGGAAGAGAGTAATTCGAGCCGGATAAAATCGTTCGCTGAGAGATATGCGAGATGTACAAGACACGGTATGCGAGCGATGGCAAGTCTTCGGTATCAAATACCGGATACGAAGTCGAAGCATATGGAATTCGACAGGATTTTTATTCGTCAGCTATACAACAGAAAACGAGAATAGTTTGTACTGCACAAATACCGTATATATATTATATGCGTGTGCATGTTCGGGTAATGGAAAGACAGCAAAGAGGACGAGAAGAAACCAATATGCGATGATTATTCTGTATCTGGATCGATTGCAAATCGGAGAACGTGTGAAACGGTACTGAACGCCGGATAGCCGACATCAAACACGAAGTGTATGGAAATCAGTGAGAGCGTTCACGCGATGTTTATTCGTCAGCTGTACGGCAGTTTTTATTATACAAGTATCGTATACAAATTATAAGCGTGTGCATGTGGAGTAATGGAAAAGATAGGCAACAAGAACGAAGAGAGGGAAACGTGCGAAGAATATATCCGGCGTTGGACGTGTGTGAAACAGGCCTTAAACTCGTGGTGGAATTAATCACTGAGAATGCAGTCGTTTGGAAATGAGAATTAAATTTCGTATCGATAGATTACTCCTGTGCAATCCCGAGCAGATGTGACCGAGAGAATATTTCTGTAAATGGTTACAATAATATTGGTACTCTTCGATCGTATCGCGAAGAGAAGAGTAGAAACGACGCGCATCGTTAATTTTTGGATGGAAGAATGGTCCTAGAATTACGAATGGAGGGCCTGTTGTATAGATTTTTCAAGCTCTAAGGCACGGACAAACTTTGAGACTTTGAGGAAGAAAAGTGTCTAAAGATTCGGAGGACTTTTACGGGCGACGAAATGGTGCGCCGCGATGAAAGACACTAGATTTCTACCGTTTACATTATACTACCGTTACTGTAACACTATTTAATACTCTTATCGCTGCTGATACTCTTCTTCTTACCATTATCGTTGCTAGATTACGCGACATGGGCGAATTTACTTCGTGTGAGTCCTGTGTGAGTTATCGAAACGTACGTGCAAATTGCATCGCCTCTTTCTCCCGGTGAATAGAAGTTTTTAAAGGAAACGTGAGACAATCGAAAGAAAAAGATAATTATTCCCGAGAAAATGCAGTTCGACTGGAAGGAAAACTGATACTTAACCGGTTAGCCGTGTACGACGAGTATACTCGTCGCAAAGGAATGGCAATTTTTAACGTTGTCACGAGTATACTCGTCAGGCGTATACAACAGTTACCATTTGCTGTTTAAATGAAAATTTTAGTGCGAAGTAGAATATATTCGTAAATTGCAAGAATTTTAAAATGTTTAGAGACAAAGGCGAAATAAAATGAACAAATAACGAAATATAAAAAGTTACTATGAAAGAAGTGTATACAGTGTGATGAAAGTAGTTGTTCACATCGTTGAAAAAATAATATTCGGAAATAATTGAGAATTAAGAACGAATAAGTCAGATTAAAATTCTAACTTATCACTTCTCTAAGAATTTGATTTTTCTTGTTCTTTGCTTCCATATGCAACCTATACAGGACGAGTCAATAAGAAGTTCTACTTGAAATACGTGGCTGACTCATCCTGTATATACTTAAGTTTAGTTAATAAATAAATTTCAGCAATAAAATGATTGATTCTACAGAAAAATGAAACATTGTCATTTCATTGCAACTTGATTCGATATTATAGCAGCTGCGCGTATTCTGCGTTCAACGAGTATACTCGTCGTCGCTTAAAACTGATTAAGCATAAAAGTGCAACACTTTAAAAATTAAGTGATCAGAGGGTGTAAGAGAAGGCAGCACAGCTAACTGGTTAAACGCAACTTTAAACGCTCTTCCATAAATATTTAACAAAGTATCGTGTAACAAATTCTACTTAGAAAATCGCCTAATTTTATTCGATCGATTAAAGAAAAAATGAAAACATGTTCCAGAAGAAAGAGGCGAATGTAAGAAAAAAAAGAAAAAAAAAGAAAAACGAAAGAAAGACACAGCCTTAAAGCCTGACAGGCGGTTCAATTAATATTGTTACAAAAAGACAGATAAATATAAAAATATAGGGGAAAAAAGACGTGCACAAGACGGTCTGTCCTAGTGTAACTTTTAAGGCGACTCGTTTAACGTCGAACACCGCTTAATTTTAATACGAGATCGATAAGCAAGTGTACGAATAATTATATCATGTAAGTGAATGGTTGAATGGTGGAATTTATCATTGAAGAATGAAAAAAAAAAATGTTTAAAAAAAACGAACGAAAACGGTATCGGTATCTATGATGGACCAAATCCAGTCTCGCAAGGGATTTCCCGTAAGTAATGCCATAATCGGCGAACAATAAAGTCACTAGATCGCCAGACTGGATCGAGGCTCAACGAGTGTTCGGATACGCTGTTTGTACACGTGTTTCTTTCTTCACATTGAATGAGTTTTCATTAAAGAGAAACGAAGTAAAAGTATCAAGAACAATCACAAAATCTGGCTGTTCGATTCTTTGTAGCTTTGAACCCATGGGCGGATCTAGGATCTTCTTTAAAGAGGTGAAATATGTGGTATAACTTTTTTTAATTCATTTAAAATTCGTTTGTAATTTATGCATTGGTAAGCAAAATTAAAGGATTGAAAATTCTGATGGAAAAATTGTCAATCTTTGAACTGCTGTAACTTTGTAAAGAAGCATCGTAAGACGATCAACTTATGCTCGTTTTAAAACTCGAGATCTCTACTTTTATTAAACAGAAGTTTTTCAAAATGTGACAGAATATTTTTAAAAAATATTATCGACCTGGATCCGCCACTGTTTGAACCCTTTAAAGTCGCGTAATAAAGACTAGTATGTAAAATGCTAGAATTTTTTAACCAAAAAAGTAAATTCTATATTTATATGAAAATACAATATCACAGTTGAAATTCCTTTTTATTAATTTCATTGCATTAGTTTTCTTTGTTGTATCGTTTATCGAGATCGTTTTGAGATGCGCGTAACATGTATAAAAATTTCCCTTTCCTTCTATTCAAGTGTTTTCTATGCATTATTATTATTATTATATCGTTTTCTGGTAAAAGTTTCAAAAGTTTCTTTGGTACTTATCGAGTTTGAAGCTCATACGTTTCCCCCGCGATATTTAAATGTTTTCCTCGTCGTCTTCTTCGCAATAGTCCCACTCTTCTTCTTGCGAATTCGGTTTTACTACTGATGGCGGCGGGTTTTCTCCCGGTTTCGAAATGGCGGCATTAAAACCGCAAGAAAGGCCGCATAAAAATCCTACAGGTAATAGCAAAAAGCATCGTGGTAATTATTAAGCTAGTCGTTCACAGACTAAGGTGGCTAACTCTACTTTTTGATTTTTTTAAATTTAAGTCCCAACTAAACCTAACTTTTTATATTTATGATAAATTTCCTTAAATGTTATTCGAAATATTATTCAAATACAATTTTATTCGAAACGTTATTAGAGTCAAGTTTTATTCGATTCGAGACGTATATATATGTCTTTAGTAGCGAAAGTGTTAAACATTCGAAACCGCTCGAAAATAATAAAAAAAAAGTCGAAACCTCTGATTTTGGTCATTAAATCTTCTCCTGGTTCCTTTTCAACATCCTCTTCCTCGTCGTCCGATTTCTGAATTACATTCTGATAAAAAGTAAGCCCGATCTCCATGGCATGATTAATTACGAATTGCGCGGTGCAAAGAACCATAACGAGCAGTATAGGCAAGCATAAAGTAGTTTCCACGTCGTCCAGGAAAAGATTCAACCATTCCGGTAACAAATCGCAGCTCATCTTCGATTAGAAATATTTCCAACGATTATGCCGGAAAACGTCTCTAACCCTTCAAAGCGAAAGCACCAACGATCTTTTCTTTGACGCGTCTCGTTGTCAAAGCGGACCCGTTTGCGAGAAAATTACGTGAACCATATTCTTGTTAATTTAACCGAAGAAAGAAATCATTGCCGAAATACACTTGGACGTCTTTTTCACAGCACTGAATCGGTTTAAAAGCTGAATGTTTCGCGAGATCGATTATCGAATCGTGATTCTCGAAACTAACGAGGCGCCACCTGATGGATCTCAACGGTTACAACTCGATTGTTGATCTTTATGCATTTACAGAAAATTTGAATTTGGAAGAAATACAGCATGCATAGTTATATAAAATACGCAAGTAATATGCGTAATAAGCAAAGGTATATAAAATATCCAAAATTAAGCATAAGTTAGGATAATTAGTGGGTGAAACAAACGCTAATTCTTTAGTGTTATTTGTAGAAATATGACTTTGCGTAAAAATCCGCAATCTAATTATGACAAACGCTATAACTAACTAAATATAATATATACAATTTGAATAAGTAAAACTTTTGGAAATGTGAACAAGTTGTATAATGCTACCACTATAACTACTCGACTACGTCTTACGATCATACACAAATTTATACTCTACCCCTTTAACCATCCTTGAAAGTATATCTTTTTTACTTGCTTGAACGTAATAAGAAACATAGTAAAACATTAGTTCCTTTTACAATTTTATTATAATAGCTATAGACTTGGTATTTTACATTACTCTCCGAAGCGTAATAGCGCGATAGATTCAAACCGAAGCCGTACTAAAACCCGCAATTACCCGCCCTCTACTTTGAACTCGCATAAGTTGCAAGTTGCAACATAACCCCAATCATGCTATGATTTCATAACAACATTTTGTTTATATCAACGTATATAAAATTGAACGAATAACAATCTTTAATACTGTACATAAATTGTAAATCTTTTCTCGACCAAAGACAAAATGTCTACGCGTTGGTAAGCATACAATATTGTTGCAAAGAAAGGAAATTCTTGTAGAGGAGTTTAGGAAGTGTGGAGGATAAATTGTTTAACGATTATTTTACAATTTATTGACACGGTGTTCTGATGAATGCGTTTCAGGTATCCGTTTTATCAGCAAGGCAATCCACAGCTAAGAGTGTATCTTCCGAATTTTTGGTTGAAACTCGTGAAACCGGAACATAACCAACCGGACAACATAGTACAATTTCACTGTTCAATGGAAATGACTAAATTCGACATAAAGAATTATTTAGAGAAAATTTACAATGTACATCCAGCTCACATAAGTACCAGAATCGTTCTTGGAAAAACGAACTCATCCCAAAGATTTGTTGCAAAAGAAGATGATGTGAAAGTAGCTTATATTACTCTGGTAAGTGTATCTGAGTTATTTTGGGTATGCAAATTAATTTGGTGCTTTTATATTCAAAGTTTCGAAGATCTTGTTGAGTTAAAACCATTACCCTTTATGTCATTCATAAGTATGACAAATATGATAAATATGGTAAAATATAGTTTCATCAACACATACGATAAAAATAATAATTTTGTTTAACTATAGAATTCAGGTATAATATTATTAATCTATTAGTTAGTTAGTTAGTTATTAATTTCAGGCCTTAGAGCCAAGAAATGGGCTTAGGTAACATTTATAGCATGTATTCACACTCATCCTTCTGTACCGCTTATTTATATTATATTATCTAATTGGTAATCATAATTAACCATTATTAACCACAACCATACATTTTTAATTTGTACTTGTATATTAAATGTGTTTTACTCAAAATAAAATTTACTTGTTACATAAATTATTATTATTATTATTAACATTAGAACTAACAAAAGGAAATCAAAATGACTGATCACAAATATACTATAAAAATGATATAAATTTGCAGTGGTACATTTTGAGGATATTTTTTGCTTTTCTGTGCCAGATATAAGTAAAGATTTATTGTATTTTAATCAATAATGTTTACAATTTTTATTTCTTTAGTACAGATAATAAGTATACTTTTAGTCATTGATAGTTATAATACAACAAATAATTAGAATACTCGGAGTAATAATGAAATAATCCGGATAGTTAAAAATATTCGAATATTCGGAATAGTAATAAAATAATCCGGATGTCTAATATCAATTTTATCGTATTTATTAATCATTACAATGTTTCTAAATTCATTATTGACCCGTATTTCGTATTAATTCTTTACTCTTTCAAATGATCCGATTGTTTAAACTCTATGTCTCGAATTCGAACTCAGACGCACATGGTGCGTTCACAGTACTCGAAGGGTTAAAGACGTACTTAAAATAAAAATAAATACAACCGATATTCGTATATCTGGAGTTTTTGGAAAAAAATGCGGATATTCGAAATACAGATTACAAATAATCCGTGACGTCATTATCTGGACAGTGAACGTTTTAAAATGGAATTTATAAATCGAGTATAATAGAGATCGAATAATGGAAATTATTTTGAGCATCAAAATCGTATTTGGTTTTCTGTAAATACCGATGGAATTTTCTTAACAATGCACCGAATTAATTGGTACACCTAATAATTATTATTCCCGATAATTCAATAATTCGCGACGAATCGATATGTTTGATATAATTACAGCCAAAAGGTCAATCATTCACATTTCCGAATCTAATACCTAAAAAGAAGGATGAGATAAAAGAGAATGAGGACAGAATGAAGGAGGTCAAAGAGAATTTCGACAAGTTTACAGGAGACAATAAATTGCCTGGTTTTCCTAGTTGGTTTAGGGTATAAGTTTTTGTTATAATTCAGTACAAAAATAAATAAAGTTTAAGCAACTCTGATTCGCATTTATTCTATCAAAAATTGCTACATTAGTTACAACTTAATACTGATATTTTTGGTTATTAGAAATAATAATCCAATAGAGTAAACACAACAACTAATATAAGTGTCCTACATTGTTACGAATAACAATAAACAACAAAATATAGATATTCATCGGTATTAGAACTAATCTAAATGAGTAGACAAAATAAGTAAGAAATGTATGTCTACTTTGTAGATAACAAAAGATAACAAAATATGGTAGTATACATAAATACATTTGTTTCTCAACATAGTATTATACAAAGTGATCTTCTTCTGAAGATTTATCGTTCACTCAACATAAAACTATAAGATTTACATTGAGGACACTGTGTAATGTCAAACAAGAAAACAGTCTGAAAAGAAAAAAAAACAGTTAGAGGAAATCAACTAAAAGTATAAAGAAAGTATAAACAAAATTAGAACTTAAATAACATGCAAGTAAATGAGGCAGTTGATAACAAAAACAACTCTTATCAAAGTTAACAATGTTAACCACAAGACCTGCAATTTTGTGATTAAATTGGCTAGAATTTCTCTATGGTATAATTACAAATAATGCTCATAACGATTGTAAATTTTTTTCTTTTTTTTTAACTTTACTATATTGTTTTATTTACTTCCTAACAGGAATTAGAAACCATACTAGATTCGGGAGTTACTATTGTTCCACCCTTTATAGTATTATAAATATTTTGTTAAAAAGCATTCAATTCTACTCAACAAAAATTAAAGATGTTAAAGAACTTCTTTGCTTTTCTGGATACGAACAAACATTGAGAAGTGTTGTTTTTGTTATTTGCCCTTGAAATGTAACACACCTGTGGGTGAACAGGGCAAAAATAACGTACTCTGCCCTTTGTCCAATAGCCACAAACATTGCATACAACTACGCAATGTGGTCTGTGACAAAGGCATTTGTTTGTAGGTATATTGCTTTGAGCTACTCCTCTTCCTCTGCCTGTTCTCAATGGACTAGCATTGCCAAATTTTGAATTGACATACATTTTTAATCTGCTCCTTCCTGATTGAATTATTCAGCATGCATTATTTTATGTCCACAATAAATATGATATTAATAATGACTTTTTTAATCAATTTTGTGTAAATAAGTACATAGTAATAAGTCACATTTTCTATAATGTGAATTCTAAGGCAATTATCCTTTAACCATTTTGGTATCAATAATATTTGTATGTACTTTATGAATATCTCTGTAATGTGAATTCTATTGCAATTATTTTTTAACCAATTTTTTGTTAAATAACATTTATATGTACTTTAAGAATATACAAAGTGTAAGATATTTTCTACAAGGTAAGTTCTAAGGCAATTTATTCTGTAACCAATTTTGTATAAGCAATACTTGTATACACTTTATGAATATACATAATATAAGATGTTTTCCATTGTGTGAATTCTAGGGCAATTATTCTTTAAGTAAGTTTGCCTAAATGATATTTCTGTGTGCATGTTATAAATATTTCTATGATGTGAATTCTAAGACAATTAGTCTTTAATTTTGTGTAAATACTACTTGTCTGCACTTTATGAATATATATAGTATGGAGTATGTTCTACAAACTAAATTTTAAGGCAATTATTCTTTAACCAATATTGTCTAAATGATATTTTTGTATGCACTTTATAAATATGCATAGTGTAGAATGTTCTCCATTGTACGAATTCTAAATCAATTATTTTTTAACTAACTAGTGTTGGATATTTTGTATAATGTGAATTCTAAGGCAATTAGAGCAGAGAAAAATTTGTTGCATTTAATTGGCGCTTTCTAAATTGCATTAGCCGCGTTCATAAACACAAAGACGCATTTCGAATCGTAAATTCATGACACAAATTCCTGTGCGCAAACATGATTCAGCCGCGACGCTTTTGGTACTCTCGAGGAGCGTTTAATTTCCGGTTCGCGAGTAATAATCGTCTCTTTGTGGCTCGCTTTTAACATTTAATTCGCATCGTTTTCGACAAAATGAAACACGCCGCTGTTAACTACGCACGTTCTGCTGTATCGCGAAACGACAATACGATATACCGGGTCGAAACAAAATTTACTTCGAACTATAATACTTATAATATACGAAATACAAACAAACCACGTACGAACTATAAACTTCCTTTGTAAATCACCTATGGCCTTATTTATCTTATACTCTTTACCACAATATTTTAGAACGTTTTTCTCTCAAGGACGTAAAAATATACATATAAGTACGTCGTATTAAACTATCATTTATTTTAACACTGTTAATAATTGCACCGTGAATAAATACCTTCGCAGAATCGTCCAGAATGAATAGACAAGGTTTTGAACTTACAATCTGATCGATAGTAGCACGAGTTTGGGGTGTCACGAATTTGAAGTGACTTTTTCTCGAATAGAAGAAGCGCACGATTACACACGTCTAGCCGGTCGACACGCTAGCGCGTTTCTGGCACGTGAAACGTTCGGCGGAGATCGAGAAAAACAAACAGCGGTGTAAACGCACTTGAAACCAGCCGATTTTATTGCGGTACCGATTTTTTAACAGCGGTCAATAATAGTTCGACCCATAACCTAATGTATCCTGCATCAATGCGACGCATTCTGTAATTAAATTCTGTAACGGATTCTCGATTTTGTATAATTATGATTAATTCGCGATCGACGGGATGTTGCGACGGAAATAAACATGGCGAGAAGGTAAAAACATTGACTAAAGGGTAGAACATCTATTTATAGGAAATATACATTTCAAATTGAAATTTGGATTGTGTAAAGAATTGAGGTTTTTTTGCACCCCCTTGCGATTTATATAATTATTATATAAATATTAATATAATTAATTATATTAAATCCGATCATCAAAGTTAACAAAGTTAATCCCCTATCTATGTTTTTAACGTTGTTGAATTTTATTTCATTACCATATCATTGTACGATTCCCATTCTTTTTTCCTTTTCGATTATATCGACATCGGTCTATTTATACAGTATACGTATTAATTCCTGATTTCCAGGTTGAAATGAAGCGTTTCGTTTAATTGTACGTTTGTTCGTATCGTAAAACTAAATTAAATTCGGGTTGTAGAAGATTAAATAATAGTAGTCCAATATATATGAAGATACACTTCTATACACGTTATTATAGATCGCGTATATCGGAAACAATTACTACGCGCAGTATTTATTTATAATTCCCATCGTTTTAAAACTGCTGTTCGTTTAATCTAGTTTAAAATACATAGCAATGTCGCATGCGACACCAAAATGTTAAGTACGGTTCTATATAAAAATGGATAGTTTATCCTATGCTTCGTCGATGGTAAAATCGAAAGCTAATCGATTAGCGTTAATTGATTCGCTTTTAAGTTTAATGGGTTACGATTAGCGGATAAGAAAAAAGGAAAGCAAAAGTGGGTTTGGTAAAGCACATAGTTGAATTTAAAATGCGTGCAAATTGCGGTAAAAAGAAGGAAAGGAGATAAATAACGGTGTAGTAATACTTATCGGATTCCACTTTAACCGGTCTTCGCTTGAACTGGCTACGCTTCTCTCGGGAGAAAGACAATTGATCTTGAAAGACAGGAAAGTAATTGATACGTTTCGTAGCTCATTCGTTGTTCACGCTATTTATCGGCTTTAACGAACGAAGCAAACGTAAATTGCCTACAGTAACAAAAGTCTACGTACACCTATTAAAAATGTCAAATATTTAAAGAAATACAAGTCTCTTCATCGTGTTAACAATAGTAATTTATTTATAAATTAAAAATGGACAGATTGTCGAAAAAATAGTGGCGTTACAACTGTATTTATACTTTGTTAGATTCTGTAGTGCATTTGTTGCAATAATTTGTCGAGTATCGGTAGGATTACATTTTCTGTTCTCTTGGGAGCAATTTTATTCGTGTAATTAACGAGACTAACAAATAAAAGAACGAGTGGAATAATAATTTGAACGTAAACTATATTTCTCACGTATTAAAAGAATAGTCGACAATTTATTGGCACACCTAATAATCACAGTTTAACTTTGACACATTTGTAAACATTATTGTATGTATATTATATTATTATGTAAATAATAAATATTGCGTGTATTTTTTTATTTTATTTACTATTTACCTTTGGCACATTCGTCCATCCGAAGTTTACTATAAATAAATGTAATGAATTTAATGTAAAGAAAATGAAGGAAAATTTTCTACTCGACTCAACAATCGTTCATCGTGGCTCGAATAGAACTGAGTAGAAATTTTTAAACTCCCTTCTGGATGATTAATAATCCCCTTCCTTTCAAGAGTGTTTTATCTTTCCGTTGGTTTGTGTATTTTTTCACGAGTTATCACATAAGCATCGTATCACCATTGCATCATTAAAAAAAGAAAAAAGTTTAGTACAGTGCGATAAATATTGGATCGTTCGGTAAAGTACCGCGTCGTGTTTATACTGAATTTTACAACGCTGTTTAAATATCGAATGATTAGAGATTAGAGTCACATTATTTATGTTCATTTTGCACCTTAAATATTTAGTAGTGAGTTGTAAATGGATAGGTATATGTTCTTTTGTTTCTACTAGATTATTTGTTATTTTGTTTATATTATTATTATCATTATTTATTTATTATAGGGCTCGTTGGCCTTTATGTACATTGACAGTAGTAGCGCAGTGATATTAAAACAAAAAAGCAAAGAAAAATATATTAAACATTATACTTAAGAACGTTCCTATTATATTCGTCTTAAAGATTTACTAATAAGTTATAAATGAATAAGTATACGTTTATCTATGTTCACTGGTACCTTAAACGTTTAACAGTAAGTAGAAAATGAATAAGTATATGTTTCGTTTTCACAAGATGATTCATATCTTGTTTCATTGTAATTTATGTTATTCTATTTTACTGAATATTTATGTTTGAATGTAAACCGGAAGCCATCCGAAATCAAAATACACGGATTAAGTTAAATAAATAAAAATGGAGACTGGAGTATATTAATTTAGCTATTCAAGTTTAGTTTAAGAAACGCGTTTGACACAACAGAATGGTTCAACTATAATAAATATATAAAACTGCATACGCATAAAAATACAAACAATCTCTAGAATCTCTCACACACATCGTTACCGCATTTATTGTATTCCCCGTGCGCGAATTTTATTCAAAATTCGAGTATCCACGGTGAATCGATCTAACACTTAACTTAACTGTTAGTAAGATATGGCGTCGAATGCAGTAGCTGAAATTAAACGAGTTGCTAATTTGAATGTGTCTACTACTTATGGCAGGTAAAACATAAATTAACATACGTTCAACCCTTAACCGTATGATTTGTCATTCGTTACAAATAATTGGATTAGCTATTCGCTGCTTTAACGCTGTGTGAAATACGAAATACTCTAATACTGTAATTAGTTTGTATTTAATAATATTCAATATTGTATACCGAAGCCGCGGTTAAATTTAGTTGAAGTTAAACTGGATTGCAAACAAAATCTGTCTTTGTTGTATTTATAAGGCACAGGATTAAAGATCGACAAAAGAAAATGAGAGATACGATAAGAAGAAATTGCAAATGGGAAATGGTTTCAATGCTAGTGATTAGGTATCTTTATTTTCTGTTAGAAAAGTTCTAAACGTTTACAGAGTATCGACGAGTGGAACGGACAAGACGAAAGTGTCGTTTTGCACAGACGTGGACAAGTCCGTGATAGTACATAATTTCGAGAAAAGAGGCTGGGTGCAAGTTGGACCGGATGATGATTGGAATTTTTATTGGTAAATAAAAGGAATTGAAATTGACTATCATCCAAATTAATTGAGATATTTAATAATGAATATTATTACTTATTATTACACAGGGCAGTTACACAGTCATGCAGAAATATATTCAGCGTGGAAACCGGATACAGGATGGACGATAAACAGTTAAATAATTTACATAATATTTATAATATTATATATTATAATATTTTTTAAGAGTATCCATATTGTTTTCTATAGCGTACCATTACTTCTGTTTCCATTCGTACGATAATATTAAACCATAATCAATGACGTAAAGAATCCGCATATTTACATTTTTCCGATTTTCATATTTATAAAGATTATTCCGTATCTATCGTTTTAGTTTTCACCTTCAAGTAAGAAAGGGTTAATCAAGCTATAAATATACAGTAATAGTAGTGTTAAATAGTAGTATAAATATATAGCGATAGTAGTATATAGGTATACATAGTAATAGTTCAATGAAAGGGTTAACCAAGTGTAATTATGTGTGTTGTAATAATATAATAATTAAGTGTGATTTCCCTTTTCAATAGAATGATTAACCATTTCCCGAATCATTACGAACTCACACGAAAGGATTTGTTGGTGAAGAATATAAAACGATATCGGAAGGAGTTGGAGCGAGAGGGAAATCCTCTCGCGGAAAGAGGAGACGGGCCGGGGAAATATCTTTACCTGGATTTTATACCCGTCACGTTCGTTTTACCGGCAGGTAGGACTATTCTCCTATGACAATTGTTCCCGAATTATGGGCCGCGTTTTATGAGAGTAAGCAACACGTGCATTGCAAGATGTTTACCTACTGAAAGTTCTCGGGTGCAATTGACTTTTGTTCCAAAACATATGTACATTATAACATGGACAAAGAGGTAAAAAAATGACCGCTTTCAATAGTCAACCCAAGCGATTCGGGAACCATTGTCATAATATTTGGTTGCTCAGAAAGTTCGTAGAGACGCTTTAGAAACGCTAGGAAGTAACATGTGCACATTGACATTTTGGTATACGATTTTGCAGGTAGTATTTATCGTTTGATACGTGTACGACTTTTAGAAAGGTTCATAATTACCTTTTCCAAAAGGTTTATATTACTTGCACGTGTTCTTCCTTTCGAAATAAAACCATGCTGTTAATTCTTATAGACTTCTCTGATTTATTCAATTTCTGGCTATCAATAAAATTTTACAAGCATTGCAATAAATGACAATAGTAAAATATTCTAAACAACGATTAATTATTCTTGCTATCTCGTTACTGAAAAATTATGTTGTTTAAACATTTCGATATTAAAGGCGTCTATAGTCGCGTAACGAAATTTCGCAATAGTTAAAAAATAGTATAGTTTGACATTGCTAAGTTTGCAGTTAATCTAGCATTCGTTAAATGTTAGTTGGTTAAAAAACTAACAATTTACAAGTGAACATTACATTGTAAATTCGTGGCTGAATTGTCCTATACGGTCTTTGTTCACTGACGGCTAATTTCGTCATAGCGAAAGGGTTAATGTTGTCCAATGAACACAGTTGCCTTTGTTTTTAACTATGCATTGTCTATTACGCACTTAACGGCGTATTGCGTGCCCAATACGTATTGGACTTTAAACAGGAACAGCATTTGTTCAGATGAAGAATGCTATTATTTAACTGAAACTTATAAAATGAATGTTATGAAATGCGCTACGAATTTTTCGGACAATCCAATAGCCATAAGTGTGTAAAATTTCTAGACTACAATATGTTCGTGGAGGAATATCGAAAGTCACCTCAAAGTACCTGGATCATGAAACCGTGTGGAAAATCGCAGGGTGCGGGGATATTTTTGATAAACAAATTAAGTAAATTGAAAAAATGGTCTCGCGAAGCGAAAAATCCGTTCAATCCTAATTTAACAAAGGAATCGTACGTAATTTCAAGGTACAACACATTATTTATTCAATTATTTTGGTATTGTTTTTAGTACTAGGATATAATATGATATAATAGTATTTAGATGGGTGTAGTTATGATTATTTGTGACTCGTTTTGAGATAATTTCTACGATAAATATATAGATATATTGACAATCCGCTTTTGATTGGGGGCAAGAAATTTGATCTTCGATTGTACGTTCTGATCACATCTTTTCGACCGCTGAAAGCGTATCTCTTCAAACTGGGATTCTGTCGATTTTGTACAGTGAAGTACGACACCAGTATCCAAGAATTGGATAATATGTATGTTCATCTTACGAACGTGTCCGTGCAAAAGCATGGCGTAAGTGAATTTTGTCCTTCTTATCCATTAATTATGTATCTGGTTCATGGCACTTTGCGGACGCAACAATTTAATGCATGAGCGTATGCCTAAACGAGAGCTTTTCGCGCTTCAATATTAAATGATTGCGTTATAGAAACGATAAGTTTCACCGTGTGTGAACAAACTTTCCTCTAATTATTAGCAGAAATATTTATTAATTAAATTCGCTTAGATTGCTTAAATTTCTAATGCCAGCAATGCTGAAACGCAAAGGGTTAAAGTATAAAAATTGAGTGTATATAAAATTAGAAAGAAATCTGATTTACAAGCTGGCGAAATTGAAATCCGAAATTTTGCGCGATCTCAAAACTTCGACATCTTTCGAAACTCGAAACATTTCGAGTTCTCGTAATCCGACACTTTGAGTTACTTTTATTATTCTTAACTCAAACCTTTTTTGATTTCAAAGGATTTCAAGATTCCGAGGTTCGAAGTGTTTCATCTCGATGTGAAATCTTAAATAAAGAATATTATAATTTATCATACAAAATGTATCATGAAAATGTAGTTTGCATGGCTAATTAAATATTAAACGAATCAATGGAAGCGATATAAAATTTTCAAAGAACAAATGTTCTTGTTGCAGGAAGAGTATAACAGCAAGCACGGTGGTAAATTAAGCGTACACAATTTGAGATTGTACTTGGAAAGCACGCGTGGAAAAGCGGTCACGGAAAAGCTGTTTGCAAATATCACTTGGTGCATCGTGCATTCTTTGAAAGCAGTCGCCCCAGTTATGGCTAATGATCGACACTGTTTCGAGTGCTACGGCTACGACATTATCATCGATAATGATCTTAAACCGTGGCTTATAGAGGTCCTTTTAAATCCCTTGATATTCTTTCAAATTTCGTTCAATCCTAGTGTAGACAGATTTATGTAGATATTAGATGTATCGTTTCTCGTAACCCATCAGATATTTATTCGGGTTTCGATAATTGGTATAGCTGACGAATAAACAGAAGTTTACCATTGACTAAGTGAGAAAGATTTATCGAATAAGATTTATTGTATACGTAAAGTAATAGTATGATTAGTGTTAAATTTCAAATATTTCCATACGCGATATGTTTTTATATTTTAAGGTAAACGCATCTCCATCACTGACCTCTACTACGGTGAACGATCGGATTCTAAAATATAAATTAATCGACAATATAATCTCCATCGTCGTACCACCCGATGGTGTTCCAGAGTAAGTCTCGTATTTGTCTCTATCAAAGTTATAAAAGTCGTAAAAATGTATCTACTATATTTATTATATAGTATTATATTTATTATTATTATATAGTATTATATAGTATTAATAAAATACATAAAAATACTACATCGGTATAGTTTCGACGTTTATAGCCTGCAACTTAACAGACCATAAAAGTATTACACGGTAAAATTTTCATTACGTAAATGCTACTTCTATTAACCCTTTCGCTACGGCAATGTTGGCCTTCACTGTGCTAACACCGTACAAGACAATTCAGCTGCGAATCAACAGTGTAACGTCTACTGTTTCGCGAATCGTTAATTTTTTAACCAATCAATTTAACGAGCACCAGACAAACTACTAGCACAGGAATATCAAATTATTAGACTATATACCGATATACGTAAAAAAATAACCACTATTTTTTCTGCTAGCAGAGGTTGACAATGTTCACAACTCTGGTTTCCATAAAACTATACCTGGTTAATTGCGATCAAATTGAATTATTCGCAGTGTAAAATGGAACAAGTGTCCTCCATCAGAAGCATTGGGAAACTTCGAGCTACTGTTAGACGAAGATCTATACGCTCAAGAAGACAAGGAATACTCATCCGGAAAATATCGAAGCTCTTCCAACAAATGGAAATAAGTATCCAATTTATTGTTTCCGAATTGAAGAATCAATATGTACAAAAATGAGTGTAAATTATTTTGTGAAAAATTAGTCATCGCTAGACTGTGGATTTTTAGAAGTTTACAGAAACAAGACTTAAATTGGGGGGTACTTTAGCTTCTAAGTATCGTAATTCGTAGTAGTACCATTTATTTATTATATAGGATTTACGCCTACTATAATATATACATGTGCGATTTTACAGATGCGTTTTAATTTACTTCCTGGCTTAATTCTTCTCGTTGATTTATGGGCTTCACAATTTGTACTATATACACATTGTTTAAAATTGTTACTATTTGTACAATGTACTTTGGACATTCTATATAGTTTTGCAGATTACATGCATTCTGCGTTTCACGATATTTAGAAGACCAAACATTACTCTGATTATTTTGTATATTTGGATTAATAAAAATTACTTTCCATTACTTACGAAATTTCATTTACATATTTTGCTCAAAAATGCTAACAGAAACCTCAGCTATGTTAATAAACGTTCAATTTTAAATAAAACGATTGTTTTAGTTCAAAACCCTATCACAGCAATTAATAGTTAAAATCGTTAAGTTAAGAAGCAAAAACAAACGCGCTTAATAGTTTTTACTAGAATTTAGCGTTAAATGAGGATCGCGAAATTATATAGCGTGTTGTATAAATATTAAGCGACTTGCGGCGAAGTGAAAAAAAAATGGATGGTCTATCCTGTACTTAGTCGATGGTCTAATCATCGGCTGGATAAAGGATCGAGAGAACGAGGCATGCGTAGATGCAACAGGCAAGGGCTCGCGGTGCTGTCGTCAAAGCGCATGTACCGAAATCTTCGAAATGCATTTATTCCTCGTAGTTTATTTTCCATCGTAGCGCGCAATTTATCGTGACCCGTTGCAGATTCCTTAAAAAGAATCACGCGGGCAACGAAGGCGTCTAATCGCGCGATGGACGCGCGGTACAGTGACATTAAAGTGTTATGTCAGTCGCTATATAAGGGTGAATCTTCCTGGGGGATGGTTTAGACGCCTGTTAACCGGCATTCCGCACGTGATTCTGTTTGTGCGATTAAACCATCGTCGAATCGTTCCTCGAAACAATTAACTTCTCCGCGCGCGCGATTTCGTTTGTCAACGTCAACGCTAGAAAGTCGAATTAAAATTGTAATATAAAACGAGGACGTCGCGTTGTTTCGATTCGGTGTTAAAATGTTGATATTAATCCAATGTTGAAGTAATCGTTTCGTAGAAGAATGGAGAATAGTTTATGCAAACGGGTGTTATTTGTGAGTACCAAGCTTCTGATCGTTGCGGCGCTTTTTCGTATATTCTGCTTCGCCGACGTTTCGCCAGGTAAGTGGAAACATTACGAGTAAACGTTTTATTAATGATAAGCTACCGATGGTTTACGATAAGTATTCGTATAAGCATTCAATAGTTGAACTTGTTAACTTTGTGAAATAAATTCGCTGTCAATTTTTGGGGAGATTATTAATTTATTTAATATGGAATTTAAAAATGTTGTTAAAGATGCAAGTTGATCAGTTATGGCATCTTTGAGGCTCAATTATTAGGTATAATTAATTAGGCGCGGTTTTTCGTTCCTCTCATGCGAATGCGACAGGTTTTCGTCTTCTAACAAGTTTATTACGTTATGCTACTAATTTAGTTCGCTATTGAAAACATGGAGAGTAGTTACAGGTTCACATGATTGCAAACACGCAGTTTTTTTTTCTGTGCTAAACAAGTTATTAACACTATTATATTAATATATTATATTATTGTTAATACTGTTATACTATGTTAATATTATCACAAATTAATTCAGTGCCTTTTGTATCAAATTCAACGTATCCGCGTAAAAAGTCAAATAGAATTTTAATATTCAAAGTGATTTCCATTACTTTAGATGGCTTTTTTTCGTTCATCGATCAAGTATCAAATTTCTTCTATCGTGCGTTTAGGTCACGAAAGTCTTGTAGATTTTAACGAGAAACGAACTGGAATAATACTATAATAAAAAAAACTAACCACGCTATAATTAATACTTGATTAATTTGTACATTTAATGTTACTCGTTCTCGTAAAAAGAAACTAGAATCCACACTGGTACCGTCCAACTGTTCGAAACTCGAAATAAGAGGAAACTCGTTTTCTCAAATCGTTTCAAGTATTTGATTAACCAAATAGCTTGAATATAAGAAGAACAATGAAACAATTCACCTGCTCGAATGTTTGAACAGCGTGATTGCATTTGAATGAAACTAACAAGGAACACTGTTCAACTGACGATGAAATCGCGCGGATTTTTTTATCCAGATCGAAAGTATACGTCACAAAGATCGCAAAAATGTAGATTAAAAGTGCTAGTCAAAGTTAGTCCGATCGTGGTAAGATTAATAAAAGCAGAAAGGAGAAGATAATTATTGATACGTTTGATTATTATTGACTATTGATATGTTATAATTATGATATTAGTGATATTACACTGAAGTAAGCTACAATAGATGAATGATAATAAGCTACTGATAATAATTAATCGCTGTTACGATTTCATTAGTATTATCATTTATCGTAATCCTTTGCGATCCATTCTGTTTGTGATAATTTTGTCGATCAAAAGATTTGAAGAAGAAGCAGCAAGTAGCATTTTTAATTTACTTGTTTTTTTCTGACCTTTATGATGTATACTTTAATATTTAAAAGATTAAAGAAGCACAGCGGAAAGCTAAAATATTACCGTTGTATTACCGCAATAGAATTTCATCGACGTATAGCTGGCTACGAAATAAAAATGAAGCATCGAAAACTTATAAAAATATAGTATTAATAGAATCATGCAACCCCTTCCTTTGGCGACCCTTTTTTTCGTGTCACGAGTAACTGCGCGTATGAATGAAATAATCATACTTTCTACTCGATTTCTTTCGACGGCTGACAACACAGTGACTTCTTCTACTCGTTTGAGCCTCTCTCTGTTAGCGCAATGGGGTCTTCCGTTTCACGCGCCAATCGTTAAAAATGTTCCAATTTATCGAAGGATCCAAAAATCGAATTACTCTACTATTTCATTTGATAAAAATCTGGATAGAAATACTTTCCGTTTTGCAATTTTGAACGGTGGTTAAATATATATATATATAAAGCGAGAAACATGATAACGTAATAATAATGTACAAACATAATAACATAATAATGATATAGAAACATAATAACATAATAAAGATATAGAAACATAATAACATAATAATGATATAGAAACATAATAATATAATAATAGTATAGGAATATAATAAATATATAATAATGTAACGATACAATATAAACATAAACGTCGCACAATAATAAGCACCTATAAATTGAAAGAGAGGAAAACAAACACCTAATACAAAAATTGTAAAAGGTTTCAACAGGATTAACATGAAATAAGTTACAATCAACCCCTTCGCTATCCACGAATTGGAACTGAAAACGACAATAAAAGCGTAGGTAAGGGTAATGTATATTAATCTGGAAATGTCATTATAGGTATAAATATTTGGATACTCTATATAACTTATCGTACCGTAATATTGATGTACGAGAGATATGAGAAATTATATTCCGTTACAGGAAAAAATATACGTATGCTTTTAACAAATATCGTTCCAATTCTCGAAGACGTACATACACGTTCATGGTAGTGAAAGGGTTAAAAAAAAGAAAGAAAGAAGATAGGAGCGCTATATTGAATTGCTTTCGATTTCATAGCGAACCATGAATATTCCACGAGGGTATACAACGTTGGAGTTCTCATGGCTTCCCATTTGAACAGTCCATTCGACCTCGAGAGATGCGGACCAGCCGTCGATTTGGCCTTGGCCGAAGTAAACGACTTCTTAAGCGTTCACAATGTGCAATTACGCAAGGTTCAAGGAAGGTACTGTCCTTTATCGCGTACCTTGATTTCTTATACGAATATATTTTATTGTTATCCGACGGTTGATATTCCGGCTGCACGACGAAGAAAAAAAAAAAAAAGAAACAGGTATACGTCCTAGATCGCCACTAGCAGCGACCCTGTATATAAATTGATTCGCTTCTGACCACGCGTTCCCATCGCTTTCATGCTATTACATTAATTCAATTGGGCAGGCGTTTGCAGAAAAACCAGTCCCCCGGCGACGAATTTTATCGAATATAGGATCTCACGGTCAAATGGTACAAATAGTCGTCTAAAGTTCGACTGATATCGAAGATAAGCAGTAGCGTTGATGTCTCAATTACTGTCAGTGTTCATGTTAATATGAAAATGATGTAGGTATAAATATTCGAATACTCTGCGTAACTACGTGTACCGTTGCATTGACGTACGAATGATTGCGGAAATTGTATTGCGTTGTAGAACGAATATACGTACGCTTGTAACAAATTCTGTAACTAATTCTTGAAGACGTATATATACGTCAATGGTAACGAAAGGGTTGAAGGATACTAGTACCTTAGTATTTCTTTCCGAATTCAATTCTAAATCTATGGTTAATTCGTGTAAAATATAGGAAATCTTCTATTAAATCGAAAAGTTTGACTATTTACTATTTAATAATTCTTAAAGGATACTAGTAAGTATGTTAGTATTTCTTTCTGAATTCAGTTCTATATCTATATTTAATTCGTGTAGAATATTGGAAATCTTTTATTAAATCGTAAAGTTTGACTATTTAATATTTAATAATTCTTAAAGGATACTAGTAAGTATGTTAGTATTTCTTTCTGAATTCAGTTCTATATCTATATTTAATTCGTGTAGAATATTGGAAATCTTTTATTAAATCGTAAAGTTTGACTATTTAATATTTAATAATTCTTAAAGGATACTAGTAAGTATGTTAGTATTTCTTTCTGAATTCAATTCTAAATCTATGTTTAATTCGTGTAAAATATAGGAAATCTTCTATTAAATCGAAAAGTTTGACTATTTACTATTTAATAATTCTTAAACGATACTAGTAAGTATGTTAGTATTTCTTTCTGAAATCAATTTTAAATCCATGTTTAATTCGTGTAGAATATTGGAAATATTTTATTAAATCGTAAATTTTGACTATTTAATATTTAATAATTCTTAAAGGATACTAGTAAGTATCTTAGTATTTCATTCCGAATTCAATTATAAATTCATGTTTAATTCGTGTAGAATATTGGAAATATTTTATTAAATCGTAAATTTTGACTATTTAATATTTAATAATTCTTAAAGGATACTAGTAAGTATCTTAGTATTTCATTCTGAATTCGATTCTAAACCTATGTTTAATTCGCGTAGAATATTGGAAATCTTCTACAAAATCGAAAAGCTTCTTTTACCAAATAAACGAAATATAGGAGAACTTTTATTATTATTATACAGAGGTGAAGAAACCCTTTAGTGTACATAAATTAATGCAACAATGATTAATAAAAATATAAACATCCGCGGTGCGTATCGATCGGAATTGATTAATTCTGCTTACGATTCGTTAACGAAGGGAACGAAGGGCAAGAATGGAGGACGATAATTTGTCGGGGATTGGTCAGTGTATCCAATCATTGCCCATTCACTGGTACGATTAATCTATCATTATCCCGAGTCGGTCTTTACACTTGGAATGACATTGCATTCTGCTGCGTGCCCCTAACAATTATCAATCATTCGCCGCGCCGCGTACGTGCGTATCGAACGTTTCACAGATTCCCTCGGGATATCTCCCTACAGTAACGCCATCCTAATTCGATCATTTCCTTTTCCCTTTCGGCAGGGTAATTTGATCGCAGCCTGTTTGCGCGCTGGAACACGATCATCCATCAACTCGTTTACCCCTGCTCCCCCTTTCTTCGTATTGTTTGACTGTTACAACCGTTACCGTTGTCTCACCGCTCCTCCTCCTTTTTTTTTCTTCTTCTTCTTCTTCTTCTTTTCCCGACTCGGACTCGGATTGCGGGAAAAACTGTAGGAAACACGTGATCCTGAAAGATTGAGTCCGCGGACATGAAAGTGGTTCTCCGACAAATATTGGCCCATGGAGGTCATATTAAAGTGGATCTCCTTTTACATCCTTTTGTACGCCCACTCTTTTACCCTTTATCCTTTTCTTACCATGATTTATCGAGTAGAATGCGTTTCTTTCCCTTCGAACGCGTATATTTGTTAAGGGAATAGAAGGAAAGGGATTCAAATGGAGGATTGTTTCACCCTCGGAATGAAATGGTACTCATATATATTCCATTTTACATGCTTTATATATTATAATAGGTTGGGGAAAAAGAAATCCATTATCTTGTACGTTTATTTCAAGACATTATTCAACATGGTTCGGATTGTCTGATTTTGGTCAAATATGCACCGTTTTGTTTTATAATTTTGTTGCCATTTTAAAGGTAACTTCGTAATGCCTCTCTCATAGAATATTTTACAAGATATATATCGCTACAGCCATCTAACGAAAAAATAATCGATTTCTTTTTCCCCGACTTATTATTTAATAGCGAACGAATGATTCAGCCATTGACAATAATCCGGATGCTTAGTTTTAACGCTAATCGTACCGGCACTTTACATATACCTATTTAACAATGCCGATCAAATAGCAATACTTCCTTTCGTTTGCGACGGAAATAGAAAAGAAGCGACTAGAAAATTTGAAGGCTTGGAAATTCGATAGCTTGCAAAGTCAATGGCTCGGATACTGAAACTAAAAGTATTCATTTCTTTGAATATCCTTAATAACGAGAGTAAATATATTGAGGATCTTTAGATTAGGAAATGAAGATCACCCAACCACTAATGCAGAAAAGAACTGTTTAATGAAAATAAAAGTTGAAAAAATATACAATACAATGGAGGCGACAAACCTTACAAGAAAACTGCTTGTTCTAGTCGCTATGGGTTTCGCTCGACTGACTTCTGCCCAGGAAAAAACCTTATTATATAGGGGTCAGCGGACCCATGGCTTTTATGGCCCGGCCTGGGCCGACGTCCAGACGCGGAAAACTCGCAGAAGACATTACAAATACTTTCATTCTCAACAAAATACGGTTTCAGTGGACAACGAGAGTGATATGTTTTAGTTGATAAAGTACACGCGGCAGTTTATTAGCGAACTTTATGAAACGTTACCTTTGACAAAGGCTGGCATCGCGAGATTAAGAGTCGACTTTATTTACGGCAAGAAAATTTAAGTTCTACGGATGGTTACCAACCTATTATAATAATTAAAGTGACGATTACAGGGACACTGACGTTGATTCGTATAAAAATATTCGCGATCTATGGATAAGCAATTATTGTAGGAATTAATTGCAACACTTACTATGGTTTTGTATCGTGTGTTTGCCAGCTATCCATCGTGTAGCGGTGCCGCAGCACCGGGTTTAGCGGCCGATATGCATTTCCGGGACAACGTAATTGCGTTCATAGGTCCAGCTTGCGCTTTCGCCCTTGAACCCGTGGCAAGGCTCGCTGCTTATTGGAACACTCCCATAATCACAGGAATGGGAGACCAAGTATAATCTCTTCAACAGTTATACAATAATTCGTTATAATTCTATTAACCCTTTGCGGACGAGAATTAATCACACTTGCAGGAGTACTTTAAGTTTTGAATTCCACGACTTTGAGTTTTCACGCTTTTTAGTTCGAAACCATTTCATTTCCAACGATTTCAAACGTTTGTTATTACGTTAAGTATTCATTGCATTCAGTTCTGCGCTTTACAAGTCGACGTGGTTTCGGAAAGCCAAAAAATGATTAGGCGACTATTTGTCGACGCTCGTCCGCAAAAGGTTAACGAATCCCATATAAATTGGCCAAAATTAACCCTTTGCGGACGAGAATTAATCACACTTGCGGGAGTACTTTAAGTTTTGAATTCCACGACTTAGAGTTTTCACGCTTTTTAGTTCGAAACCATTTCATTTCCAACGATTTCAAACGTTTATTATTACGTTAAGTATTCATTGCATTAAGTTCTGCGCTTTACAAGTCGACGTGGTTTCGGAAAGCCAAAAAATGATTAGGCGACTATTTGTCGACGCTCGTCCGCAAAAGGTTAAAGAATCCCATATAAATTGGCCAAAATTAACCCTTTGCGGACGAGAATTAATCACACTTGCGGGAGTACTTTAAGTTTTGAATTCCACGACTTTGAGTTTTCACGCTTTTTAGTTCGAAACCATTTCATTTCCAACGATTTCAAACGTTTATTATTACGTTAAGTATTCATTGCATTCAGTTCTGCGCTTTACAAATCGACGTGGTTTCGGAAAGCCAAAAAATGATTAGGCGACTATTTGTCGACGCTCGTCCGCAAAAGGTTAAAGAATCCCATATAAATTGGCCAAAATTAACCCTTTGCGGACGAGAATTAGTCACACTTGCGAGAGTACTTTAAGTTTTGAATTCCACGACTTTGAGTTTTCACGCTTTTCAGTTCGAAACTATTTCATTTCCAACGATTTCAAACGTTTATTATTACGTTATGTATTCATTGCATTAAGTTCTGCGCTTTACAAGTCGACGTGGTTTCGGAAAGCCAAAAAATGATTAGGCGGCTATCTGCCGACGCTCGTCCGCAAAGGGTTAACTTTAATCGATGAATAATTCGTGTCATCTTATTGAATTCGGTATTCGTTTCGAATTAAATCAAATACTTATCCCTTCATCCTTTGCACTCGAGAGCTTTTAAAAGTATGTAGTTTATTTTGGGGATTTAGAGTCGTTTCTCGAGTGCAAAGGGTTAAATAGAAACATCGTAGTTTTGTAGCGTTTTATGCTATATCGAGTAAATTCATTTGGGTCATTTCACGCGAAATCGATCACTTGTTTACTTCGATGTTTCGGAGCTTTGTTCCAATTGAAATATGATGTAGTTTATGCGAAATTATGGGGGGTTTAACCCTTTGCGGACGAGTGTCTGCAAATAATCGCCGCTTTCCTGGTTTTTGTGGACGCACGTTTACCGTTAAAGCAGAAAGTTTAAATTAATATCGTTGATAAACGCTTCGAAGTTTTGGGAATTTGTTGACCTGGAATTCGAAAGCTTAGAAATTTAAAGGCTTAGAATTCGAAGTCAAAATACTCTTTTAAGTTTTATTATTCGTCGTCCGCGAAGGGTTAAGTCATCGTTTTGCCAATAATGAACGCGTTTAAAGATTGCAGTCTATTGGAGTTTGCACATTTCAACGCGTTTCAGGAAAGGTACCTTTATAAAAGTATTTTTATCTACGAAGGTATTAAAGATACGAACTTCATCTTTCTTCGATTATAATCGTAAAGGTACGGCCTATTCAGATAAATTTGTATTGAGTCGAAGAAGTGTGTTTTTAATACTGCAAATTATAAACAAATTCTTATGTCGCGAATTAAGGTTGAAAGTAGCGATTTTAAAAATCTGAAAAAAATAGTATTCTATTCCTTTAAGTTGTGTCGATAAAATAAGCTTTCCTTTACTTTGATACGACTATTTAATAACGTGTAATATAGTAATTTTGATATCCATGTTGCACTTGTTGAGAAATAGCTGATCCTGTAAGTCGTCTGTGTTGGAACATTACCTATAACAAACTTTCTTGGCTTATAGTGGACCGATTTCGATGTTCCTTGGCTTAAATTAAAGGGAAAAGTCCCGAGAATATTATGCTACAGTCTTTTGCAACTAACCTTTGTAGTTCATTTGTTATAAACAAATACATCGCGCCATGGTAGATTACTCAGTGAGTATCCGAAGAGAAATATTAATTTCTCAGTTCCCAGACGTCCGATTTCAATGCCCCTTGGCACAAATTAAAGTGGAAGGTCCCAAAAATATTACTTTGTAGGCTTTTGCAACTAGACCTTGCAGTTCACTTGTTATAAACAAATATATATCGCGTCATCGTAGATTACTCAGAAAGTATTATGAAGAAAAATATTAATTACTCGGCTTCTAGACATTCGATTTCAATGCCTCTCGACTTGAATTAAAGAGAAATGTCCCAAGAATACTACCTTGTAGCCTTTTGAAACTAGCCTTTGCAGTTCATTTGTTATAAACAAATATATATCGCGTCATCGTAGATTACTCCGAAAGTATCTGAAGAGAAATATTAATTTCTCGGCTTCTAGACGTCCGATTTCAATGCCCCTTGGCTTAAATTATAGGAAAAGGTATCAAGAATATTATCTCATAGACATTTGTAAGTGGTCCTTGCAGTTCATTTGTTATAAACAAATGTATATCGCGTCATAGCAGATTACTCAAAAATGTACCTGAGGAAAAATATTTATTTCTCGGCTCCTAGTAGTCCGATTTGAATGCCCCTGGACTTAAAATAAAGAGAAAGGTCCAAGAAATGTTACCCTTCTACCAATTTGCCGATAAACATTGCGGTCAATTTGTTATAAACAAATCTTCCGTACTTTTCCCTGCTACTGAAAAACTATACTTGAAAAAGCTTTAAAAGTATACGAAGAGTATTCCTTGGACATTTCCCTTTAATTTGAGTTGCAGATGATCCAAATCGGACGTCTAGAAGTGGAGAAATAAGCATTTTAAACAAACTGGAAAAGTTTTTTGCGATAGCATTTGTCCGAAGAATGAATAATTCTTGTTAAAGGAAAAAATTAATTTCTCCGTTTCTAGACGTCGGATTTCGATGATCCACGACTCAAATGAAAGGGAAATGTCCAAGGAACGTGATTAATATATATTTAAGTCAATTCCGTGCACGGTTTTTGAGTTATTAATGAAAAGAGGAAACATTTGTTTATAAAAAAGAAACCGCATTGTTTAGCGACATAAAACCTATCGGACATTGTAGCGGGAAGTCTCCCCTTTAATTTAAGTCACGGATGATCCAAATCGGACGTCTAAAAGCCGCGCAATTAGCATTTTAAGAAAACTGGAAAAATTTTGTCCGAATACGTGTGTCCGAAAAAATTCCGAAGCGGCAAAATTATTGGCCAGTTTGGTGAAATTTTTCGACGCGCCATCTAGCGGTAGAAAGGTGGAACTAAACCTGCAATTTAATGACGAATTTTTGTTAAATTAAAAAATTAATATCTCGGCTTCTAGGCATCGGATCGGGACAAACGACGACTCAAATTAAAGGGGTGACTGCCAGCTATAAGATAGGGTAGGTTTCATCGCGATTGCTTTTCTGGTTCAGAAGTTATAAGCGTTTATTTCGTACAATTTAGTATAACTTGCAAACTGTAAATGCAATCGCCTTCAAACCTATTAGAGCTTATTCCTGAACTTCTAATATTTAATTTAAACCTAGGTTCATCGATACAGCACGTCTAGAAGCCGAGATATAAGCACTCATCTAATACGATGCACAAATATAATACGATCTTACAACTCTTATAACTTTGCTTCTAGACGGCCTGTGTCGATCAACTTTAGCTTAAATTAAAGCTTAGAAGTTCAGAAATAAGCTCTGATAGGTTTAAAGGCGATTGCATTTACAGTGTGCTAGTTATACTTAATTGTACGAAATAAACGCTTATAACTTCTGAACCAGAAGTACTACCGGGATAAGACCTACTCCATCTTGTAGCCGAAAGTCTCCCCTTTAATTTGACTCTTCGTTTGTCCAGATCCGATGCCTAGAAGCGGAGATATTAATTTTTTAATTTAACAAAAATTCGTAATTAAATTGCAGGTTTAGTTCCACCTTTCTACCGCTAGATGGCGCGTCGAAAAATTGCACCAAACTGGCCAATTATTTTGCCGCTTCGGAATTTTTTCGGACACACGTATTCGGACAAAATTTTTCCAGTTTTCTTAAAATGCTAATTGCGCGGCTTTTAGACGTCCGATTTGGATCATCCGTGACTTAAATTAAAGGGGAGACTTCCCGCTACAATGTCCGATAGGTTTTATGTCGCTAAACAATGCGGTTTCTTTTTTATAAACAAATGTTTCCTCTTTTCATTAATAACTCAAAAACCGTGCACGAAATTGACTTAAATATATATTAATCACGTTCCTTGGACATTTCCCTTTCATTTGAGTCGTGGATCATCGAAATCCGACGTCTAGAAACGGAGAAATTAATTTTTTCCTTTAACAAGAATTATTCATTCTTCGGACAAATGCTATCGCAAAAAACTTTTCCAGTTTGTTTAAAATGCTTATTTCTCCACTTCTAGACGTCCGATTTGGATCATCTGCAACTCAAATTAAAGGGAAAAGTCCAAGGAATACTCTTCGTATACTTTTAAAGCCTTTTCAAGTATAGTTTTTGAGTAGCAGCGAAAAGTACAGAAGATTTGTTTATAACAAATTAACCGCAATGTTTATCGGCAAATTAGTAGAAGGGTAACATTTCTGAGGCCTTTCCCATTAATTTAAGCCAAGGGGCATTCAAATCGGACTACTAGGAGCCGAGAAATAAATATTTTTCCTCAGGTACCTTTTTGAGTAATCTGCCGTGACGCGATATACATTTGTTTATAACAAATGAACTACAGGGGCTAGTTACAAAAGGCTACAACGTAGTATTTTTGGGACCTTTCCCTTTAATTTAAGCCAAGGGGTATTCAAATCGGACCACTAGAAGCCGAGAAATTAATATTTTTCTTCAGATACTTTCTGAGTAATCTACGATGACGCGATATATATTTGTTTATAACAAATGAACTGCAAGGACTAGTTGCAAAAGGCTACAAAGTAGTATTCTTGGGACATTTCCCTTTAATTCAAGTCGAGGGGCATTGAAATCGGATGTCTAGGAACCGAGAAATTAATATCTTCCTCCAGGTACTTTCTGAGTAATCTACGATGACGCGATATATGTTTGTTTATAACAAGTGAATTGTAAGGTCTAGTTGCAAAAGCCTACAAACTAATATTCTTGGGACCTTCTACTTTAATTTGTGCCAAGGGGCATTGAAATCGGACGTCTGGGAACTGAGAAATTAATATTTCTCTTCGGATACTGACTGAGTAATCTATCATGTCGCGATATATTTGTTTATAGCAAATGAACTACAAGGGCTAGTTACAAAAGCCTACAAAGTAATATTCTTGGGACCTTCTACTTTAATTTGTGCCAAGGGGCATTGAAATCGGACGTCTGGGAACTGAGAAATTAATATTTTTCTTCGGACACTGACTGAGTAATGTACCATAGCGCGATATATTTGTTTATAACAAATGAACTACAAGGGTTAGTTGCAAAAGACTGCAGGATAATATTCTCGAGACTTTCCCCTTTAATTTTTGTTATAGTAAATAGTTCCAACACAGACGAGGTACAGGATCTATTGATCCAGATACAATTACAGGAGCTATTGATCCAGAAAAATGTGATCGATTTAGCGTGGAATGATCAATCTAATTATTTCGTATCTCATAATGAAAATCCATGGCCGTGGAAGTTGTTTTTAGTATAAGAATGGGTAGGCATAATTTGTAGCAACTATAAAGTGAAATCTCTCGAGAACAAAAACCCATTTTAACGAGTGGTACGAAGTATAAAGCACTTATACCATATATACAAATTACAAATACAAATTACATATTACAAATTACATCCAAAATTATGCTAAAAGTGATTCCGACATCCGTGGGTTTATCAGTAGTTACTCTTTTATTATTCAAGTTAAGTAGCATTACTTTTCAAACAGTGCGTTAATTATTAATACACTTAATATTATTCAATTTATTACTAATCTCGAATTTATTAACCCTTTGACTACCGGCTGCCTCGAAGCAAACATGCTAACGTAAATTGATCATTGCTCTTATATCGCGCGAAATACAAATCTTAATAATATCCACAGCACTTTTTTATTTTACAATCTCGAAGCTTGTAAAACGAAGCTAAGATTAATGTTAGAATTAAATTTTACTCTGAGCAATATTTATTTTTCTCGAATCTACGCTGTAAAAGATAGAACGAGTGCGATTCGGTGTTGTAAACCAAAGAATTAGAACGCAAAATGTCTATTGGCACCCGTTACAGTGAAAGGGTTAATACAATTATTTATTCTCGCTTAATCACGATACTTTTGATATTCTATAGCCGCCATCGGAAGGAGAATTGTCCGTAACGTCGGGCATCCTTGGTAGAATCAATAAATGGAAGAATGAAAGCTCGGTAAGGAGATTCTAACCGCGGTTCTCTCTTCGTTACGTTAATTGATCGCGTTATTCGCTTAATTATCGCGTGCTACGAGCGCGTTCGTGCAGAAAAGAACACGAGAAGCTTCGCTTGATACCTCATCCCTATTTACGACGCCATTAATATTCTTAATTAGTCGCGAGTTTGTTAAGATGATCAAGATAAAATGAAAACATTGTATTTAGAACGGAGAACGTTATAAATTTCTCCGCAGAAGCGTTTTTCTATTGTTTACACGCTTGACTTTAGAACAATAGTTCCCTAATTATGAACCGCGTCGATTATTAAAATATAAGAGTGATTAACGTGTTCGTTAGAATACTTTTGCCTACTGAAATAAAATAAAATATGGATTGAAGTATTCATTATAATATAGGCGAGTAGGTCGCGAAATATCAATACAAAAAAATATATTTTTTTGCGTTGGCGACCACATTTTAGAATTACATAGTTATATTTATTATATTATAGTTAATATATATATACATATATACCGTAATAGTAAGAATAAAAATTTTTCCTTACATTTTGACGCTTGCTATAGTTTCTTATTTATTTAATGAACATCGCCAACTATAAAAATATTTATAATATCGATATATACATTTCACACTTTGGCAAAAACAAAGTAAAGAGAGATCGATGATAGATCAGATCTTCGCGTTAAAAAGTTTTCACGTTTAAAGGAAAAACCAGCACGTAGCGTTTATTGATTTTAAGGCTTCGACAGTTTAAAAAAAAAATAGTATAAAATTACACACAGTTTTTTTAGTGGCAACTCGTAGAAGAACATTTTTGATCGTCGCAATCGATCGACTTGTCCGTGGATCGCATTTCTCCGCAGCATTTATAAACACTGATAAATATTGAATATTTTTATCGTTAACGAAACGTTAATAAAATTCCTTCGACAATGTTAACGTAGAATACACGTTGTCTACAAGCTTGTGTAGAATATAATTCGAACCTTTCTCCTGTCTACTCAAGGGAATCTTCAAAGATAAGAGCAAGTATACTACTTTAACGAGGATGTCCTATTGCCAATGCAGACTTCGATTAGTGTTCTCGAGTATTTTCAAACAATTCGGATGGTCCCACGTGGCGTTGATACTAGATAGATCGGATCTATTTTCGTGGACGGTTGGCAAAAACTTAGAGTACGGTTTAAGGAAAGAAGGACTGTTGAAGTTCGTCCGAGAACTCGACGGAAATTCCGAGGACGAATCTTACCAATTTTATTTGCGCGACGCTAGTATGTACGCCAGGGGTAAGTACTATTAGTAATAGTAATATGCTTTACTTCGAAGGATTACAATGTTCCCTCTGCCTATAAATTAACGTATATTCTATTACCTATAAATATACCCCCACGTAAATCGACGTAACATGAAAATATATGTTAGCGTCCAAGTGTCTTACAGTAGGAAAGTAATTATAAAGGTTCGAGAAAGATAGCATCCGTGAGATAGCAACCAGCCCGACGTTGCGTTGCTATAAAGAATAAGGCTTTTGTTTTTGAGAATCTGGCCACGGAGTGGGGAAGGTAGGGGGTACCTTCTGGTAAGAGGACTGTGAGGAACCGCACGGCACTTACCCCAGAATCTCTAAAGCTATAACATATATAATATAAATGCTCTATTAACCGTAGCATTCGATAAACTTCAAATTGGAATTAACGTATCTTTATACCTATTTACCTCGAACGTAAAATAAATGTCATTTGGGGGTAGGTACTGGAATAATTTAACAAATCAAATAACGTATACTTTAAGTTATATGTTATTCCTTTTGTTTTAATAAATTTAATTGAAAGCACCGTAAGAAATGTTAATAAGGAAAATGGGTAAAGAAATGTTAACGTTATTAGTTACAGTGATTTATTGTATACGTTATTTATTCAAGTTTTTCCGCGTGTCTAAAAATTCTATGCATGGATAGTGCAATGAAATAATGATGTATAATTTATTTTTTAATAGTGTTGATTCTTAGCGTTCGAGGAACTCTGGTGAGGAAATTCATGCTGGCTGCTCACGATTTAGAGATGACCAGGGGAGATTGGGCATTTCTCGACGTGGAAATATTCCAAGTAACATAACATGACATATCTTTATTGGTTTCCTTAGAGGATTACAATGGAGTTCCGTTTTTTACATCTCCCCCTCCTAATCTTACAAATACAACTAAATACTAAATCTTAAATAACAATCAATAAACAAAAACAAAACAATAACAAAAACAAAAACAAAAACAAAAAACAAAACTGCACCACAATGACTTATCTAACCTACTAAACTCTATATTTTCATACTTAATCCTAATGCTGCATCTTTTACATCTTTCACTTTCCCCCCGTTTCCTTGCCTTTCCGACCTCCGAAATATTCCAAGTATTAAATCGAAATTATTAAAAAAAATATCAATTTCCAAATGAAATATTTCAAGAACGACAAGTAGACCGGATTTTTGCGCGATTATATATCTTTACAAATAAAATTGATGAGCTGAAACCTAAATAGAGAATTGTAACTATTAGAACTATTATAATAATAGAGACTCTATATATTATAGTTTCTATTATATTTTAACTGTTTCGTATATTATTGCGTATCGTGCGCGTTACGCACTTTTTCGCGCAACTTAAATTTCCCATAAATGCATGAAAAGCCGCAGTGCAAGAATAAATAATTAGACTCGTGCGAACAGGATGGGATTAAAAATTTTAATCAACACGCGAGATATTAACGAGTTGGGTTTAAATTCGAATCGGTAGATTTACATTTAGATAGGGAAATTTGGATGTTTAGATACGCATGCTTGTTTGTAATATAAATTAGGGTTCGTATTGGGGCGACCACGACTGGGAAGTCGGTGACGAAGACGATGCTATTGCCAGAAAAGCTTACGAAGCTTTGCTCAGGGTATCTCTTTTACAACCGACCAGCCCGAGATTCCAGGACTTTGCCGAAACCGTGCGTCAAAGAGCTCAGACGGACTACAATTACACTTTCTCCGAGGGAGAAGAAGTAAATTGAAGTTATTCGTATACCTTATCGACCGGTGCAACAGCTGCAATATTTATTTATTTAATCCTTGCTTATTAGCTTAGGATGGCTTCCTGTTTACATATTTATTTCATATCAATAATTGCACTTATCTTCTTTTTTTTTCTTCTTCTCTAATGATTACAGCTAAACTTTACTTAATCCGACTATTAGCAACTTAAACTAACTTCGGTAGTAATTAAAGGAATAGTATAACTAATCTCTAGGTTCTTCTGTTCTCTTCGACAACTGTAACGTGTTGAAGGATAAATATTTCCTATATTTATTTATTTCCAAAGATATTGGACGAAGGGGAAATGTCTTAAATAAAATATAATTTGAAGCCTTCCTATAATAAATATGATTTTTTTTGTAAAAAATATCTCAAAACTAATCTGTTAGTTAGTTGTTAAATTCTATTAGATTTAGTAGCTATTACTAACTATTAGTTATACTTTACTTTATTACACTTTAATAACTATTAGTTAGTAACTTAAATGATTAGTTCTTAAATTCTACTAATCCTGCTGCATTGTTCAAAGATTATATTCGATCTGATCACATCCGCTTTTCGTTACAAACATTTTATCATTTCGAGGAAAGGAAATAAAAATTGATACTTATTTTATTCTTATTTTATTTTATCTACTGGCAATAAACACATTGATCTACCAAACGTTTCTTTATTATATATATATATATAATATTAGCGGCAACCTTTTTTACATTCGCTTCAAAATTAGGAAATGTTTTCCAAAGATAAGAATACTATTGGGTCTTAAATGGCCCGAAGACCGAAGCAGGGTTAAATAAGGGCGTTCGTAAAATTTGATATTTTTAGGTAAACTTCTTCATCGGGGCATTTTACGACGGCGTTTATTTGCTGGGTATAGCATTGAACGAAACTCTGGCCGAGAACGGAGATATTAGAGATGGCATATCGATAACGAGAAGGATGTGGGACCGGGACTTCATTGGTATTACGGGGCACGTAAGGATAGACGACAATGGAGACCGCGATGCGGACTACAGTATCCTGGATTTAGATCCTATCACGGGAAGGTCAGCATCAATTAAGGCAGCCATTCCTCCGATCCGTTTGCCATGCTAATCAAGCGTCATTCTGCTAGCCAGCTGGGCGCATTCAGTGCGAAAGCGTCTTCCCTTCGAAATTCTGCTTCCTTTGAATTCGAAGCAGCATTTTGAGCAGGCAAATATTACGCGAACATTGAAACTAGATGTTGCAGTACGGATCTATGTAATTATATATATTTGGAATATGGTTATTATATCGCGACCAGCGGAGAGCTAATAACCAGATCAACTTCATTCACAACGCAAACTTTATTTAAAGTTTGTTACAGTAAATTAACGTATACACTCTCAATTTAGAAAATTTGGAATACATAAGTCTTTAAAATTGAAAGAGAATTATCGGCGGATTCTTTTATTTCGGATATTTTACAATCAAATTGCGTTGGAATAAGATACGAGTGATTTGAATATCGTTTTGTAAGAAGATATACTCAAATTAACCGATTGAAGTTAACCCTTTGCACTCGAGGGCTCCGCTACGAAGACAATGCAAATAATTTTTAGTTCGTAACATAAGGATGAAAACAAATCGTAATAGCGTCACTTATTCTGTTAACGAATTGCGAATCAACCTTTTACGATCGAACGAAGTCTCTTAATGTCCAAAATGTCCAAAAACCAACTTTAAAAGCTTCCGAGGACAAAGGGTTAATATAGTTAATATTGTTCAAATGTTGCGAAATATTTCTACGTTAAATAGTTCTGCTTTACCGCTGTTACTGCGGTGTGATCATGATTTCCAAAATTTCCAGGTTTGAAGTGGTGGCGCATTATTTAGGACTGAATAGAGAATACAGTCCAGTGACTGGAAAGAAGATTCACTGGCCTGGAGGAAGAGAAGGTCCACCAGCGGACGTTCCCGAATGCGGATTTTTGGGAAACGATCCAGCTTGCACGTCCAGGACCGAAGCATACACATTTGTTGCTTACACTAGCTTAGCTCTTGCTGTATTTCTGCTCGTTGCTGTTACCGCAACTTGTGTCTTGTACAGGTCAGTATTTTTTTATATTAATCTCTATTATAGTAGCTCTGATATTTCATTTATGTATAAGCGATCTTTTTTCGGACACTGATACTAGAGTCTATCAAACTTCGATTGAAATCTGTTGCTATTAAATGTCTATGAAATTAATATTACATTAATTGTCACATAGAAAAGAAAAATGATATGCGTTACAGATTTGGAGTAGAAAATATTTCCCAATTACGCAACGCGAAGTTTAGAAACTACGAAAGATAAGAAAGATGAAAGAATTTGTCCCTGCAATGTATGCATAGTAGACTTAAAATGTTAGTTGTTAAAAGTTAAGAATGGAATGTTTGTAAATTGTAGTATAATTATTTTTACAGACACCTAAGATTGTCAGCCGATCTGAATAACATGTCGTGGAGGATCAGACCGGAGGAATTGTTGCTGGAAATAGGGAAACCATTTTCTTCGAAGATTAATTTACACCAAGCTATAGCCGAGGTGAATTTTAGTGGACGGAGGAAAGAAGACGCGTTAAACTCTATTCTATCGTTGCAGAATTTTGGTTTGGAGCAACGTGTACGCCGAGGATCTCAATTTAGCTGCGATTCTTTACCACCGACCACAGTGTTCACCACTGTTGGCATTTACAAAGGAGAGAGAGTAGCTATTAAGAAAGTTACGAAAAAGAAAGTGGTCGATGTGACCAAGAAACTGCTGTGGGAGATTAAACAAGTGCGAGATGTCACTTCGGAAAACACCGTCAGGTATTGAAAATAAAAAAAAAGTAATACGATTATACGCGTTGCAATGAAAACACAAATTCATTGTTTAACAAATATTATACGTGACGTATTGAATATTGATTTCAGATTTATCGGTGCGTGTCTTTGTTCCCCTTCGCCGACAGTATTAATCCTGACCGAGTATTGTCCACGAGGATCTTTGAAGGATGTGTTGGAGAACGACGCTATTAAATTAGACTGGAATTTTCGAATGTCTTTAATCCACGATATCGTCAAGGTAGAGCAGGTGCAGAAATTATGTCACGCGTTCATTTCATCCAATTATACAGGGCGCGGATTGTGCTATCTTCGTCAACTGTGTACGGACGCTATTTTCCTAATTATAGTATAGAATAGTATAGAATAAATCCCTCGGTAAAAGGAAGTTCTTTTATTTTTATGCTGCGTTATATATACTACATTTTTTATTTCTATATTATAGTAATCTTAGCGTTTGTACGAAGTTCTTCACTTGAGGATCGCCAGAGTTGATCGTAACTACCATAAAATTAATATTTTAATATCTCTAACAATGGTATCCTGTATAATTAAATTGCTCATCGATTCATCAGCATTGAACGTTAGTGAAAAGATTATGAACACCGAAAATTATTCTGCTTCTTCCAGGGGATGTCTTATCTGCATGCTAGCGAAGTTTCATCTCATGGAAAGCTTCGCTCGTGTAATTGTTTGATCGACGGTCGTTTCGTTTTGAAAATCTCCGACTTCGGTCTCAAAACTCTCACCACCCCTTCTGACCTAATTATGGATGATAATTATTATACTAGTAGGTGAAAATAATTGATAATTATTTTTTTTTTTTTTATTGTAACTGATTACTTAATATTATTGTTCGACAGAATTGCTTTGGGTCGCACCGGAACTTTTACCATTAACCGTGACACCTGGAAGTACAGCGACTCAGAAAGGGGATGTTTATAGTTTCGCAATTATTTTAGAGGAAATCGTGGTCCGCGGAGGGCCGTATGAATCTGTGAAATCATTCATGACCGCCCAAGAGGTGAGCATTACAGAGTATTATAAATGAAAAAGTATGTATAACACGTTCTTATTATTATAGAAAAATATTATAGCAGTAGGATTATTATGGAAAAATTAGTATAGCAGTAAAATTACTATAGAAATATATTACGATAGAAGTATTCTTTTCATTTCTATTGAATTTTTCTACAATTATTGTTTACAATTTTCTGCCTTGCTCTCATGTTGTCTATAATTTGTTACAAATTTTGGAAAGATTGTCAGCCGCGTTACGGCATCAGAATCACCACCTTTTAGACCGTCAGTAACTCCTAAAGATTGTCCCCCGGATATTCTATCCTTGATGGAGAGATGCTGGAATGAAATCCCGGAGGAACGTCCAACATTTCACACGATTCGTGGAACTATACGTAGTATCATGAAGTAAAGTATTTCCCAATCCCAATTACTTAAAAACAAAAAACAGAAAAAAGAACAAAAGATAAACCAGAGTGTCTTTCTTACAAAAATGTTGCAGGGGCTACTGCGAAAATTTAATGGACGATTTATTGAGACGCATGGAACAGTATGCGAATAATTTGGAAGCTCTCGTGGAAGAGAAAACGGAACAATTGAGTCTAGAAAAACGACGCAGCGAGGAGCTTCTTTACCAAGTACTCCCAAGGTACGAGCGTTGAATTATTTATGAGAAAGAGACTTAATTTAGCACTCCATTTTTTGGTAATTTATCCACAGGCAAGTGGCGTGTCAATTAATGGCTGGAGAATTAGTGCGACCAGAGCAATTCGAGTGCGTGACAATTTATTTCAGCGATATAGTCGGCTTCACGGCTCTCTGCGCGCAAAGCACTCCAATGGAAGTGGTAGACTTCTTAAACGATCTTTACAGCACTTTCGATCGCATCATTGAATTCTATGACGTCTACAAGGTACTTGACTATCATCCAAGAATTTCATTTGCAATTTAGTAGGTGTATGCACAGGTCTTCGTCTTGGTTAATTAAAAATAAAGAGTTAAACTTTTGCATGCACCCAATACTAGGTCGTTGCACAACATTTTTTTAAATTATTATTATTACTGTATACGGGTCAAAAATCCCTTTGGTATATACACAAAGTAATGTTATGCAATTGGTAGAATTAGGAGAGACCTATTTTTGTCGAACTCTTGCTGAACAATAATACTGTCAATTTGAATAAATATTGCTCAGTTAGGCCTCTTAATTAAGACAGTTAAAAAATAACACCGCAGGCAAGTTGAAAGGAAAGGCAACGACTTTAAACACGCAACTTTTTGAGTTTCGAAGGGTTTCGAGATTTCGAATGTCCCCATCCCTAATTACTGCTAATATTCTACGTGATATTAAAAAAAGGTGGAGACCATAGGAGATGCATACATGGTGGTATCGGGTTTACCAGGAAGAAACGGTGACGAACACGCGAGGGAAATCGCTCTGATGGCTCTAGCGATTCTCGACTCTGTCCGTTCGTTCACTATAATGCACAAACAGAATGCACAATTAAGCGTCAGGATTGGGGTACACAGTGGGCCAGTCTGTGCTGGAGTAGTTGGACAAAAAATGCCGCATTATTGCCTTTTCGGAGACACAGTGAATACTGCGTCAAGGATGGAGTCTTCTGGACTACGTAAGTTACTTTTAAAAAGCTATTATTGATCTTTAATCTCTTAACCCGTAATCACAAACGTGCGGTCGAAATAGAGAACGGCGAAGGCAAAATAGAACGGAAACGGAAATTATTAATAATAATCGTACAAAGGAACACAGATATTAGGTGAACCCGCTTTGTGCGTTAAAGGGCTAATAATAAAATTAACACGATTTTTACCAAGAGGGTCAAACGACCCCCTTTTTGACATTTGAATTCTTATTATTTTGTTTGTAATTATTCAATTAAGAAAACAGAAAAAAATTAAAAACTATTGTTTATTATTTCGAACATTTATTTGCGCAGTTATCTGCATCCAAATGCAAAGAAGTCGTTTGACGCCTTCTGGTAAAAATAGATAGTTAGGAAAGGGCGATAAAAATAGCGTTAAATAATGTTGAATATCTTCAGCGTTAAGGATACACGTTTCCGAGGCAACTAAATGTATATTGGACAAGTTCGGAACGTTCGATTTGGAATTAAGAGGAGAAGTAGAACTAAAGGGAAAGGGACGAGTGACTTCTTTCTGGTTGAAAGGTTGCTCCGAGCCCGATCCAAGGCCACCAACCCCAAAATACCGTAAGCATAGCGTCAGTACACCAGAGAATAATTTGAACCCTTTAATCTTTCCCCCTAATAACACGAATGGTCCGAAAACCAACAACAATACGTTCATTAATTTATCAGAGCTACAACAGACCGTGTAGTTTCGATGAATTTAGAAAATTGAAATGTAAAAAGAGATTATTTTATTGTTCAATGGTAGATGTTATTATAACTTGAACTGTAATTAGTCGTAATTATAATAAATTTATTTAAATTCTTTTTCTATTACAATATGTCGATTCGGGATTTTACATCGATAACATTTAATTTATACATAAATAGAAGAATTTGTAATAGGCTTTTGTCGACAGGCAGGTGCATTAAATTGTGTCCATTGTGATTAAATATACGACAATACTCAAAAAGAGAGTTATCTTATTTTTTATTCTTTTTGTCATTTTCACCTGTTTGTGCAACAGAGATAGTTCCACGTACAATTTAATACACTTGTCTAACAACAATCATCTACGTAAAGCTTGAATAAATTGCAGAATAGTTGACAAAAGAAATTTCGGAAGAGAAAAAAAAACGAAAAAAAAATACAGAACCGAACATTGCACGTATCTCGAAAAATCTTTGCATGATTATTTTTCCTACATCCTCCTAATTAAACGCAGTGTAACTCTTTTTTTTAAATGTAATATGTGTGTATAGACTACAGCAGAATTAGCATCTTTATCTTCATTATTACGGTTAAACGCTACTAATAATCGATTATAAACCTCTGTGTGTGTGTGTCGCGTGTGTGTCGCTTGTCGTGCCCGTGTGTGTGTGTGTGTGTGTGTGTGTGTGTGTTTGTGTGTGATCTATATTTCTTATCGCTGTTAAATCTAAAAAGTTGTGTCAATTATAATTCATTCTCCATAAAATCTGGACAACAGTAACTGTTGCGAACTACTTGGATGCCAGGAACATTATTAGTCTAGAACAAAAAAATATGATACACGCCTCGTTGTCAAAGCGAATGCAAGCACAGACGAGGTACGGAATGGATCTATCATCTTACGGAACACCGTGTCACATGGTGTTTTTATTTTTGTTTTATTCATCAATTCACGGGTTAAAGTCATTTAGTAAAAAATAAAAAAAAAACGAATGAAACACAATAAAAATATATGCAACATATTAACGAATATATATATATATGATGTGAAATTCTGACATTTAAAGAAATCGAAATTTTTCGAAGAATATCTTCCTTTTCATTAGTTGAAAAGCAATGTAAACGATTCTGAAGTATTTTAACACTTTCCCGTTGAATAAAAAGAGTACGACTTGTTTTCGTGTCGAATGGAAAATGACATTCAATCCCGACGCGAAAGTGTATTAATATACTAAATATAAAAGCTGTAGATTTTATCAATGTCAAATCAAGCAATCGAAAAGGTAAAAATTATAATCTGGAATCTTGAAATCCCAAAATCGTATAACAAAAAAATACATTGGACGATAGGTCGATTCTGTATGTCGTCTGTGATGCAAGTTACACGATAAAAATTCTTCTTGGCAACTTGCTAATAAAAAGTTACCGCGTAAACGTATGCATACTGTTTCCTTACCTGAAACTAATAGCTCTCGCAGCAAGAAGTCTATTGCACTCTGCAGTATCAGGTAAGGGTAAAGGTAAATATGGACTTTCATTTTCTTGGTCAGTGAACTCGAATTTGTGTATTCTCGGTTGTACTTTCATATCTCCGAAAGGTCCTTTCAATATCAAATAATGCAGCGGTAATGGATACGTTGTTTTCGTCTTTAAAATCAACTGTAAATAAAAAAAATAACGTATATTTAACGCATTGAGTGTCGCGCCGAATTCACACTTTTACAACATGTTATTCACGTCGCGCAGGCCACCGATGGGAAATTTAACATTAGTTTTATATTAAGTGTACAAATTTATTTTGAGCTTTTAGGATTTCATAAGATTTGACACCTATTCCTTATTGTATTCTAAAAAATCAAAGTTTTCACGGAATTTTCATATTTATCAAGCAAATTCATCACTTGAAAGATAGTAAAGAAACGATTGAATTAATTCGTTACAGTAATTAATAAGCCCCCATTCAGATTCCATTGCTTTAATTTTGTTAATAAAAATAGGAATCTGCATAAAGATCCACAGATACATTTGAAGGATGTTTTTTTTAGTATCAATAGTACTGGAAGAATAATGTATTATCGAGGGGACAGAAAAATTAAAAAAAAAAAATGAAAACAATGACCCACGCGGCACTCAACGCGCGTTAATAAAAAAATGTTGTCTAATTTTTTTTCTTTTATTGCTACGTACTTGGTAGGTCATATCTCTTTCGGAACTCTGAGTAGGATCACGCTGACTATTGTTGATCCTCGCCTTTACGACCCATTGGTTATTAAACGCCGTGAAACGGGAGGTTTCGTAAAACAGTTTATGAACAAACTCGTCCGTACGATACGGCTTCATTTGTAAATCTATAAAGGACGAAATTCCTCAGATAATTCGTATCCTTCGCTTCCCATGATTCTATTATTAACCCTTTGGAGCATAGCGAAATAGAAGTGAGATAAAATATCAAAATAATTCGAAGCGCACAACAGGATATATTAATAAATAAAACAAATGTACCTTGTTACATTTTGTTATAGATTTATCTTAAATTCCTGTGCCCCAAAGAATTAAAATAGCGAAAGGATCGTATGTAAGATAAATTCATTTGTTATATTTTAACACTTTAAGCGCCGGCTATTTTGGTGGAAACTTTACTTAAAGCGCCGCAATATTTACGAGCTTAGTGAAGATAAGCATCTTTACGAATACAGTCAAATCTCGATAACTCGAATCTCAAGAAGACAGCTAAAATCTTCGTCTTATAGGGGAGATTACAGGGGACATTTATTTTATTATAAAATAAAATAACTCTTGTGGAACATAACATTTCTATTAAATAATCATGGCTGCTCCTGCAAAAAAAAGCTAAACAAATCGTGCACAAACGTGTGAAAACACATTTGGGCTTTACCATTAGTCTACAGTTTACATAATTACGCCTTGTAGCGAGGCCGGCGCTTTAAGCGTTAAATGAAATAAATTTGATGAAAGGAATTATTCCTTCTGCTACAATACAAGGCAACACAAATAAAGGCGTGTAAAGTATTTCTCATATAAAGGTTTTCATCAAAACAAGACTATACAAGAGAGTTTGAGGGCACTGATACACGAGAAACGGATACAGACCGTTGAATGTGATTTTCTCGTAGGACAAAAGATCAAAGACATTGTCATACAGCCTACGTTCTTCAAGGGTACGGGCGTCTATGTCGCGCAAAGCTTCCATCACATCCAGCCCTGAACGATGTGGATGGACGCAATGCGCTTCGTGCTCCGGACGTTCGTGATTTGGACCACGCCAAGGGCATCCGATTCTGCTATACTTGCAGCTGGATATTCTGCAAACAGATAAACACACCGAAACAAATTAATACTGTTTTATCCAGTTCTAAGGTTCGTCTTTGATTACCTCTCCTCGCACATAGTCTCTTCGTGACGCTCCAAAGAGTTCCTCGGGAACTCTTTCGCGCAATATTGACATTCCGCCGGCAATTCCGACACCGCTTTCTCAACTGCCAAATTTCGAGACGGAGATGTTCTGCTGATCTCGATTCTGCAGTTGGGACATGTTGCCATTTCATCTCTCAGCCTGGCATCTGCGAGGACATGAGTGAAGCAACCGGCACACATCAAGTGTCCATTTGTACACTGTGAACATTGTTGCAGCATTTATTACTAGTATTCTTAATAAACGGATACTTATAAAAAATAAGCCTAGCTGTTTTGTTGATAAATTTTTTTTTTTATCAACCTGTAGTATTCATTCTGTTTTATCACGTATGCGCAGCATCGTGCAAAATATAATCCGCTAATGAGATCTATTAGCTTTTTCCTGTTAACAAATTGAAGTTACAGATTTTTTATTTTGCACAACTCGACGCATACTATGTTTATCTCTTCTTTTTTTTATTTAATGTACATGTAAGACCCTTATAAGAACATTAATCAAACTAGAGTAACAAAACTAATGTCATGTATATTACCATGATTTGATGTTTTTAAACCTGAAACACAAAATTGTGGTAGCACCATTAATAAGTCAAGTTCAGTAGGTTTTGTAAAATAACAAGAATATTTTTTTGCCAAAAGCAACCATCATTAATGCTGCCAATATTGATAATAGAAAGGAGGAGAAAAGGATAATGATGTGTGGGATAAGTGAAACGGGGTGTCGTATGCGAAATAACTAACTAATAACCTTTAAGAATATTTATTTTGTTCAATGCTTTTCAACTATACATGTTATACAGATTTTCCGGAAATGCGCTTTCTCTCTCTCACTCTCACTCTCTCACTATTAATCATAATTGATAAACATTAATTCCGCATGGGTCTACAATAACTTTTCTCCTAGGAACTAATTATCTGGGTTATTCCTCTGATTACTTCTTACAATAAACATAATACTTTGTAATAAAAAAAGTATTGTTATATTATGTTCTAAAGACTATGAAGATCTTTATTATTATTGGTGACTTAATTAATCTCTCTTTTTTCTTTTATTTCTTTCTTTTCCCTCTTTCATTGCTTTTTTTCTCCTTTATTTTCCTAATTGACTTTATTATTTGGAGTACCAACAGGAATGAAGTTAAAAGAGTTCAAATCATTTGCATATTTTTACTTATAAAAATGAAGTATTTTTATGCAGTGTCTACAACCTTCACAAATGCATGAATACAACGTTCAAACTTGCGTACCATATTAAAAATAAACTTACACATATGTGTCTCTATCATGATGGGATAAACGCAACATTCTTCCCATTGTTTTACAGTTAATGAGGACAGTGAATATAGAATATGTGTTACACATATACATGTATATATGTATATATAAATATATATATTTCCATTTAATAAACTTCAAAAAAAGAATTGAGAACAAAATATAAAACAGAGTACAGAGGTGGAAGTATGAAATGCTACAAATTTAATAATAGAGGGAGTGTGTTTCTGTAAATAAACAGTTACTAAAAAATTGGGTCCATTGCCTGGGCATGCATACATACAATAATTCTCTTTGATATTATGTATCTGCTTTGTTTCACGCATGATTTCAAAATTCGCCACAAATTTACATCATAGTGAGAATTACTTTTACATGCATGCATAAATATATATATATATATGTTTATCATAAATGTGATTCCCTTTAAAAAAAAAAAAATAAATAAATAAATAAATGAAAACATTTGAGTAGTAAATATATTGTATATTTGGAAGTTGCAAAATTTAGGGATTCTTTTATTTTATCAGCAGTTAGAGTCTAATTAAATATATATGTATTTTAATAAATGAAATAAGTGTTTTGTATTTAGCAAATTAAAGGCTGTTCTTCATACATCTGTTTTGCAAATGCTCAATATGTATTCCTATTAGGAAAAATTGTGTAGTTACCTACCTGGTAGTTATTACTATCTTAAAGAAGACAATATCAATAAATATTTTGCAACCGTTATTAATAATAATAATAATAATAATAGTAACAATAATAATAATAGTAATAATAACAATAGTAACAAGGAATTAATTACAGAACAAGAATCTGCAAAATTATCAACAATTCCTGCAATATTAAAAAAATAAGATCTTACTCTATAAGGGCAAAATATTGATAAAACACGTGTTACAGTGATCAAGAGAAAAGGAGGGTAAGAAAAATGGGCAGAGTGAGAGAGAAAGAATTTAACACAGAAATGAAGCAATATTAAAGGCTGTTGTTAATCAATTAACTGAATATCTTTCAACTGAATTATAACACGAATGAAATCAGTAAGAAGAAATTATATGTATTACAAAAACCAAGTTATAAGAAATCTTCTGCTCTCTTTTTCCCCAAACATACAGTGATTGAAAAAGGAAGTATCTGTACACCATAAATCCTTAATTTTTATCAGAGATATCATTTCCATAGGCAATGTCTGATTAAAGCCTGCTTATACCATAATAATCTAGATTCTGATCAAAGTATATTAAAGGTGTATTAGTGGTGACACTAAAAAAAATTCGCTATTAGAAAAATCATAGGTTGGTGTGGTGTACATATACTTTTTTCACTCACTGTATTTATTGTGTATATATTCAAATTATTTTCTTATTGTCTCGTTATCATATTAAAAATTCGCTAATCGTATTGGAGAAATGATTACTTGTACAATGCTCCATCGACGCAGCAGTTTTTATTGTATGACTCAACAAGAAGTTCGACACAACTACCACAGAATACCACACGATCGAAAAAACAACAAAAGACAATTTCGGGTGGAGGAAATGTCAACAAACTATCACGACGTGCACAGTGTGTGCGATCATAAGATTCATGTAAAAAAAAAAGAGAGTTCCTTCGGAGTTAAACGGATCTATATACGTACGTGTGTGCATATACATATCGCAGGTAACGACGGACGAAGAAGAAACCCATCGGCCTCGGGTGAAAATGTCGGATGGAAAGAAACGACGTCGTTAGAGGAACGACGGGGCACGTTAAGGCAACGAAACCAATCGATAGAACGCACATTTGTAAATTCGCGTCGCACCAGGTTGGCACGTGACGGAACATTGCGGAAAATATCGAGAGATATTAGAAACATACCTGATAAACGGCCGCCTTGGGTAAATCGAGACAAACTGCGCAGCAGAGGATGCCGCCCAAGCGGTGTTCCAACTTTTGCTCGGTTTTCCCATCGTTCCGTGACACTTTCCGACGCTTTTTATCGGGCTCGAGGAAGTCCTCTATTTTCTCGAGATCGTCGCGGATTGGAGTGGCCGGCGGGGCCTGCTCCGAAACGCTACTCGACGATGCAGCTTCGTTGTTCGGGTCCGCCATATTGATTGTTTTGATTTTTCCTCCGAACGAGCGTGAGAAATGCGCAGATGTCAAACGCAGACCACGCAATAGTCGCCTAGATAGGGACACAACACCGATCCGATACTTGGCGACGTTATCGAATCGGTTGATGCCTCGTTCAGAGTTAAAACCCGGCGCGCATACAAATTTTCATAATACTCCACTATTTTATACGTTTCGACGAGGATACAACGAATAGCCTTATTTTGTTAGGTAAAGGAAAATCTACTTAACACAGTATTACAGTGAAACCTCCGTATCCATGATTTTTAAAGTGTTCCGAGTTGCACAAACTCTAAAGAACAAAATCATAAAATGCAGTTACTCTTACTGTTACGGAACGAGTAATTAAAGTTACACGAGTGTTTATAGGGGAATTAGAATCCCTATAGTACGATCGTAACCATTTGAAACGCAGGAAACAACTACTTCTAATCGCTATGTTTCTACAAAAGATTCCTATGTTTTTATAAGTCTTATTTTTTCACGTAGATTCACTCCCTTTCAGTTTGAACTAGCAGTTTGGTAATACTTTGTATAAAGAGTTCGCTATTATCCGTGGAAAGATTTGAAATCGAATCTTCGTGGATACGGAGGTTTCACTGAATTACGATAGACTCTGAAAACTTTGTCTTCGTTTCAATTGTACACATTTTTATAATACTTCACAATTCTACCGATTGTATCCACGAAAATAGCCTTATTTTGTTAGGTAAAAGGAAATCTATTAAACAGAATTATAACGATAAACTGTTTGTAAATCTTTATCATCATTTTGATTTTTCAAACCTTATCATCCGGACTTCCTGCTACGAAATTAACATGATTCGATTCCATTCGGATTACTGCATGCTTTTAATTAATAAGATTTTATCACACGATTGACGTTTCGAATATTTGAAAGTTGGAAAATCGGTCGAATCGAAAAGTACTCTGGTTGATTTCCGGTTAACTTCCCTTTGCTGATAGACGTAACCGAACGATGTAAAAAAAACCCAATTCAAGTATTATGTAGCAGTAAATTTAATTAAAATATTTATACGATTAATTTAGTTTATTATTTGCGGGTTTTATTATATTTTTCTTATCGTTAGTTGAAAATTTCTGGACTAACTACGTGGTACAAATTCGATTGAAACAGTAAGGCTCGCGCGCTTTTTTAGTTGGCGTCAGTCCTACGCAAAATTTCGAAGAGTGAGTAGTTATTTTTTAGTGCAGTGAAATACCATTGATATACCCATTTATTTCTAAGAAATTATAAACGAGGTACATAAAGATGACTCCGCAATACGTTCAAGTATATTTCTAACGGTATTTATAAACAAATTCTCCTCTTTTAGAAGAATTCTTCTGAAAAATTGCTAGTTCTGGAAGTTCAAAGCTAGCCCCGCTCTCGTCACCCGCCATCTTTTTCACGTGAGTCAAAATCCCATCACCTCACTTCAAATTATATTGGTTACATGCTGCGTTTTGATGGATTTCATTGCAAATGGATAGATTATGTTATTTTATTCAAAATCATTTATTTAATTAATCAGATGATCGCTATTGTTTTCAATAACTCTTGGAAATTATACCGAGACTAGAAACGGATTGAATCCGAATTTCTAGATTCGCGAAACTCGAAACTTTCGAACCACTGAATCTTTTATTTTGCCAAGAATTAAAATCGTAATCGTGTCGAGGTTTCGAGTGTCTCACACGCAATAGGAGGCACCTTTTTCTGCTCACAAAAAATACGCAACTAATTTTTCACACAAATACTGAAAAGCCATCGAAACATTTGCACGCACCTAACATAATAAAATAAATATCGTTAAAAAAATAAAGCGAATCCACATATGTAGGAGAGATAGAAGAAAAAGTTGCACGGTTGATTTTGAATAATCAATTCTTTATTCGCACATCGACGTATTGTCGTTTCGTCGCGTTCCGCCTTTCTTTTTATAAATTTATATATATATATATATCTATTTCGTACAATCCCCATTGCATCTGTTGCCATTTTTCTTCTCGCGCGTCTCGCGTTTTATCCCTTTGAATACATTATCTCCCGTTCCTCGCTAGAATGGACGAATACTCGTTAAATATACTATACTCGCAATCGCTACAGTCCACTCGCTAAGCGCGAAAAATCGTTACGCAACATATTCGAAAAATCAACGGTGTATACTTGTTACGATAACGTGAACGATTTCGGAGCGCATTCAAAATATAATAACGCTAATTACAGATTGTTTATGGAATACAATTATTGAAGGTGTGCGGGATCGGCACCTTCGAATAGTCTTATCGCGTACAGTTGGTCACAAACCTTCATTTATTTGTTGCTAATTTAAACTGTGGACGTTTATGCAAATTCTCGTACATTTACAAATAAAACTAAAAAAATGAGATTTAAATAGTGGGTTGTTTTAGCCTCTAAATACTGTAATTTGCGTATTTTCTATTTTTGAATTTTGTACCTTTTTAGTAAAAAGGTTTTTACACATTCAAATAATCCGCAGTTTTTTGTATCACGCCTTTTGCAGTTAAAGGGTTAAAATACTTATTACAAACATAGCTAAGTATAAAGATTGTGACCAACTATACAGGGCGCGAAAACTTTACATCTAAATATTTCAAAAACAATATACTTCCGGGTAAAATGTTAGATACAAAAGTTTCTCGATTTCAAAAGAGAAACACAACTACTTCGTTTATTATTTTTTTGTTGAACGTTTTCAAAGTTATTTGTAGGGCAACTTAGTTTTTTTAAGTGAAAATGGGGCATTCGTTTCTCAGATTTTAGTTTAACAAGATATTTAATGAAATAAAAAAATTTTTTACGTATGAAACTTCTTTATTTCTTTTTATGGCTGATTAATGATAAATCAATAACATTTACCCTTCTTTATTTCTCTTTTTTTTTTAAACCGAGAAACTTTTGTTGACGAGATATTTAGATGTAAAGTTTTCAAATAAACATCTTGTATATTTATATTATTTTGGGGGGAATATTTTAACATCTTCCACAGCTTCATTTTGTGACTGTAAGTTCCAAATTTACGGTGACTGAAAAAAGTATTCGTACACCATGGAATTTTAATTTGTATTGGCAATATTCTTTTTTGGGCAACGACGAATTAAAACATTGCGATTGAAAGTTAGATTATTAGAAATGGGACAATGCGAGAAGGTGATAAAGAAGGTCAGTGCAAAACGGGAGGTGTTGGAAGAACATGGCAAGAAGGAAGAGCAAGCTGCTCTTGCGGCTGCCGCGTAATCGAGGATGGTTAGGAGGGGAGGGGATTATACCGGAGCTTAATTACATGAAATTTAAATATACTTATATTTTAAATAAACGAATGAGCGAAAAGTAGGTTTCGAGAGTTTCGAATCGTAAGAATAATAAAAAGTTTCGAGTTTCGAGAATATGAAATTTTTTGAGTTTTCAGTGATCTATCCCTAATTATTATGGTATAAATGAATTTCAACTAGGCGTTGCCGCGAAAAAGATATTTGCCATAAAATTCTATAGTTCCTAGTATATAAAAACCTTTTCAGTTACCGTCTAATAAAATCCTCCTGTATATCAAACAAAAAATCATGGTAATTTAGCATCGGTGTTTCTTCGCGCTTTCTTTGGGTAATTTGGTAATAAAAATCCTACAAAATTGCATTTTGCACGCTACAGGCGCGTTAACCGAACCTTGTTTTAGTGCGGTAGAGACAGTACACATTTTTACGTTTGAAGTTTCTCTGTACATTAAAAGGGCGGCGAATACTCTATTAACGGAAACGTAATCGATCGCTAACGTATATAGAATTTTCACAGATCGTTGAACTTCTCTAACGTGTTTGGCAAAATCGATAAACTACGCTCTGCGCTATAAACAGTAGAAGAGTAGAAAAATTTATCGTGATTACTTTTATTATAGTGGACATTGTAGTGTACGCTTTCTAAATTTTCATAATTTCTTTCTTCTTTATTCTCTCCTCCTCGTTTCTCTTTTCCTCGTGTTTTGTAACGCCAGAAGTGTAAACTTTTTTTTTTCTTTTTTTTTTGTACTTTTTCGATGGTGTGTATATCTGAATAAATTCAGGTTTGCCGAATAACAGAGCCTGGGCCTCTAGAAATTGGCAATTTTGTCGTTAATTGAAACACACACGCGCTCGCATCAAATACTTAGTATTCGATCTCCACGATACTGGACTCAAACGTATACATTATTGCTCGTTTATAAATATTCTCCCTAAATCATGTTCAATTTCCAGAATACAACTCGCTTAAAAATTGTTCACAAATTAGTCTGTGTACAGGACAGAAAAAAAGAGAAATCACATGATTCAAGTTATAAATATTTACCTCTCTATATACATGGAATTTCTCAACGTACTTAATTTATTTAATATTTACAACATACACACACACGCGCGCCTTTTCTCGTGCTTTCTTCTCCCTTAGAAACAGAATCAGTTCTTTTTCTTTGCTATACAAGGCGAACCCGAAAGTTATCACTGTGTAATACGAATCCCCATAGAAATACATTATGGGCCCATTCTCGAACGTTTCGCATTATCTGTCGCGTCTTTATTCCCTGATGCCTCGTCCGGAACTGCAAAATAAAAAGAAGAAAGGAATTTTTACGCTTGTTCGTTTAATATTCAAAGTTGATTTTCTCGAAAAGCAAAGCTTCATACGAACAAATTTTATTGTATATTTTCGATATATTTTTTCACATAAGCGACCGAAATTTTCATCCAAAGTTTTACATAGTAAAAAGACTCCTTCCTTAAACGATGAAAAATTAAATTTAGTTGTATCTAATTGATTAATCGATGAACTCATACAACACGCAAGCGATGTACAAATACTTTTTGTAGGCACTGTAGATCGAAAATCCCAAATAGGAAAGTCAAATATTTGTTGTTCCGTCTGCCCCGCAGACGTTTGTTTTTCGAATCAACGAACCCAAACACGGTTCAGCAAATCTACTTACCTAACTCGTTGTGATCTTGTTCTGTGGTGGCATCGTCGCTCATTCGCTCCTCCGAAACTTTCCCCTTGGTCAGCCTCTGATTTTGAATGTCTGGTATTGCAGCCAGCATCATGCTGGTGGAACTTTTTAAACTATCGTACGATTGCTGCAGCTGCTTCACTTTCTCGCTAAGATCTGTGTTAGCTGCATAAATTTCTCTCACCTGTGTCAATTTATATCGAGTTATTTGTGAAAAATAACTTCAACCCTTTAAATGCTTAAATGTGATAAAAGAAAAACACCTATTTGTTTACGTAGGAAATCGCTTCTAACTATCGTAAATAACATGAAACATGTTATCTAATAGCAGCGACGGATTTACGTTTTTATCATATTTTTGTCGCTCCGCAATTATATGCTCAATTTAGTTAAAATAATACGTAATATTAGGTGGACCAATGAATAATCTAGTAACTGTTTTGATAGGAAAAAGGTAAAAACTATAAGCAAATCAGGAATAAGTGGATTATTATCTATAAGAAATAATGAATATTTGTTCGATTCATAAGGATTACACTCCGGATTTAGCGTAATCTAGCGGTCTAATATTAAAATTAGCTGACGTTTTCTTTTTAAATTATACGAAATATACACATACTTGGTCGGTTAGGTTCATAACAGAAGTGAGTATGGTGGTCTTCACGCACTCCCCTTGTAAGGACATTACCGTCATGTTAACGTTCTGCGTAGTCTCTTGAAGCAACACCAACGTTTCCTACAAAACATATCAAATTTTTCCGTCGCCATTAAACTCCTGTGTACCATGACATTTTATGGCTTTTATATTACAATATTTCGTTCGAAATATTTACATGGTCTTTCTTCTGGTCTTCTGCTACCCATTGCACTGCTCTCGACAGTGTCTCATTGATGTTCACCAAGTTATCAGACAAATGTGCAATAGTTGCGTTCAATTGATCAGTCTTTATCTTTGTCTCATTTGTGGTCAATACCTGAGGTCTTTGTGTAATATTAGCCAGCTCTGTCACGCTGTTCTGTAATATAAGACAATGGAAACATTTGTACGACTCTATATTTCCTTCGGAAATAGAGTAACGATTCCAAACCGGTGGATTGCGAAGTGTTTTCTGGGGTGTCGTGATTTTCCAGATGCAAAATAATTAAATAGAAGGGGTGATCAAAAAGTTCGGGGATTTTTGTCGTAAATTGTTTACTCGAAGGCGTAACAGAATTTACAGTGAATCTTCTTGAAAATAGGCTCCTTCTGCAAGTACACAGTACTTGGAAGCGTTTTTCCCAAATTGCGAACGCATTTCTACAAGCCGATTTCGGCATTGCATTCAGTATACTTTTCGATTTGGCGATTATTTCTCCTCGCGTCTTAAAAAGGTTTCCCTTTCATCGTATAAAGCCGCTTTGAACGTGTAAGAAGGTAGATCTATTCGGAACCTTTTCAAATTTAAAGCAGAACTCGATGCATACTCTGCTCGTGAAAATCAGACATCAATAGAAATTGCAGAAGCGAAAAATTTCAACGTAAAGTAATTAACGACTATTCGTGATCTATTCAATCGATTGTTTCGATATTTTTGGAATATTTGGATAACTTCAAAATCGCGTACGATTACGTTGCTTCTAAAGCCACGTATCGTAAACACTATCGAACTTTTTGATCACAGCGTGTATATTAAGTATTTTTAAATATATTAAATATATGTACTAGGGGAGATAATTAAATATTAATCCTTTGCGGAATTGTGTCTATAATTATTTCTGGTTTTCTGGACGCGTGATTTCCTAAGCAAAAAATTTAAATTAATAGCGTTATTAAACGCGTCTAAGCCTTGAAAGCTTGATAAGTTAGAATTCGGAAGCATAGAATTAATAGTTTGGAATTCAAAATCAAGATACTTTCTTAAGTGTTACGATTCTTCGTCCGCAAAGGGTTAAGATTGTATTCTGAAATAATTATTTCGAATATGTTCTTTTTACCTTATTAAAATTATCTTAGCCTATATGTAGAGGAAGATTTATAGGAGGTTGGTTGCGGATGACTTTAACTCTTATAAAAGGGCGTAGAAACCCAAAAAGGGTTGGGAAACGCTGTATTAGAATAAATAGTGTTAGTATAGACCTTGATGCTAGTGATGTTCTGTTGCATAGTGGTTTGGGCATCTTGCACCCTAGCGTTAGATTCTTTTAGCGTATTTATTGTGGCACTCAGGTCTTGTATTTGGCTTCCGAACGACACAACGCTACTCGATAGAGCTTTCAAATCTCTTGGCACACTGATTAACGCAGGGTCAGCTTTGAACCATTCTTCTACTCGGTGCCAATCGCGTTGAATAACCGCTAACTACAAGTGAATTTTTATTATAGATATCAGTTATCCCTTATAGAATGCGGCATATTGCGTACGAGTATTTTTAAGTCACCCTTCGGTCAATTCGTGAATTCTTGTTTTAATTAATTACTACTATAATCATTTATGCCACGAATTTCAAAACGGCGCATGTTCATTCTTGGACTTAAATTCTTTTAAGAACCGCACTTTCGAAAAACACCATTCATTAACAAGATTTCTGGTGTTTGAGGATTAGAATCAGCTAAATTGTACTCTAGAATACGTAAACAATACAGGCTATTGCATGACTATGCAAATTTTTATAAATCGGTTGATCAGTTAAAAAATGGCCGAGCAGATGTTACCGATGTGCAACGAAGAAGTGAAAATCTACGTGCAAAGTTGACTCAAATGCTAAAAAAAAGTAATTCTGTTTACTGGCACATGAAAGCTATTAGAAGAGTTGAACAAGTGCATAATTATAGAAGGAGATTATGTAAAAAAAAAATAGGTAAATTATTTATAAACAGTTGTTTGTTTCTTTACGTATTGAATAGGCCTCGTGCATCCAAGTAAAAAATCTAAGATATGGCATAAATTTTTGTAATATTACAAATTATCGAGTAAAATTGCTAGCTGATAAATTCACGAATCGACTTGACGCATAATTGTTCAATTATCGAATCGATTTACCTGTGAGGTAAAATTATTAATTTGGAGTTTGAGATCAGACAAGTGGGTAAAAATAACAGTCTGGTTATTCTGGAGATCTCTGGACAGAGAATGGCATTTTTGTAAAGCGTCGGGAACGCCCTCGCTACCAGCGATAACTGCAATGTAAACAATACGTTTTCCATTTTTGGTTGTATTTCTTAAGCTCAAGCTACATGCACGTGACACGATAATCACGCGATTCATTAAATCTTATCGTGTACTGAAACCAGAACCAGACACAGATCCAACGTTGTATTTACTCGAATCCGTAGTCTGTATTTTTTCTTTTCGATATCACGCTGAAATAATGATCGAGCCTCCAGAGGATTAAAATGGATCAACTTTATCTTACCGCTGAGACATCATTGACTAATCATGCAAGTTTTTCATTTATATTCCAGTAACTTAACGTTAACTTGATATTATAATTTAATTCTTCAGCGACGGCGCGATTTTCCGTTCCGCACACGCGAATACAAAAGATTTCCGTATTTAACACAAATTTGCTCCATTATGCTACAAATTTAAACTATGCGTTCCTTAACTCACGAAATTGATCGAATACTTCCATTCATTATAAGGAAAGTTTAATCGTTAACTATAAAACTTTGGGGACATATTTAATATATAATTTAAGTGCTTATATTGACTTTGTTCGAGACTAGACTATCCTATAAAAACAACTGTACAAAATAATTTTATAACAGTGGTATCTTTCGATCAATTGCGCGAATCACTGTATATACTTCTTTCTGTTCTAAGTAATTATTAATCAGTCACATATCTAAAAAGAAAAAGAAAATAGGATCCATAATAAAAAGGGCTAATATGGTTCAATATGAACTAAAAAATAGCTCGATACTTTGGTAACTTAATTTTTGAGCGGGTAAAAGTCTCTGTAAAAATCTGAGAAAATTCTGATAGCATCTTCGTACATTCTAAATTACGGATGAAAAGGAAGAATCGAGCAACAGTTTATTTAAGTATATTATTTTTTCAATTATACGAAGTGAAAAACAAAAGGTGTATGGATAAGGGTTAAGAGTTAAATCAAATTTCTTTAGTATTCGAGTAATTAAACAGTGACTCGACGTAATTCAAAAATAGCTTACTACTACAATAACACTACAGTAATTTGATACTGCAATTTCCCATATTTGTCCATTATCTCCAGAGGCTCGATAAATCTCTATCATCTTCCATCCGACAAACAATAGCGAGTAACCGAATATTTGTAAACATATCGATTCAACGATCTTATTCGGTAAGCGTATTACCACGCCGCCATAATCGTTGCATTATAAGCAGATTACCTAGCGTTACGCTAACAACCCGATCTTATAAGTGCAAATTAACCTAGCTAGCTAAAAACAAATTAAATAGGAATTAAAAGAGAGAGAGAGAGAGAGAGAGAGAGAGAGAGATAAAAGGGCAAATCATAAGGCGCGTTTCTATTCTGGAACTCATTGCTGAGGACTGTGTTCACGTCGCAATAACGTGAATTACATACAGTAGAATAAAAAAAAAAAAATATTCCATTGTTTCGTTATTAAATTCCATTTTATTATTCCCTAATTTAGATTTCTCGTTGGCTCGGTAATTTAAAGCTATTTCTCGAGGCTTTTTCTTTGAGAGGTCCTCAAGATGCAGTATACCTTGGTCCAGTTCGGTCCGTAGAGCAGTGAGTTGCTGACGGACGTCGATGAACAGCCAAATTAAACTAGCGGTTGCTAATACAGAGGCACAAGCCAGAAAGGCACTACAAGCTTTAAAAAATCCGGGGCAAGCTCGACTTCGCCTGCCTCTGCATTTGCGGCCATTTCTAGTCGATATATTCCAGTATTCCGATCGTTCGTCGCTGCTATCTGATAGTAACTCCTAAAAATTGCACGTCAAGTGATCAGTACTGATCCAAGTACTCGTCTTCCTCTAATTTCCTTCATCGACGTTTCATTCAACAATATTTTTCATTAAAAAAAATTCCCACAAGCTTCATCGAAATACACAGAGTGTTCCAGATTTAAATCGACAAACTTTGTCAGACATGTTCGGGAGGTTATTATGAGTGAGAAATGTCGTAGGGAAAAGTTAGACAAAACGGGGGATAGTTTGATAAAATACTCAGTACTATAAGTTTTGCTATTTCCTTGATATCGTTAGAAACTTATGCTATTCGGTTGGACTTCCTATAACGCGAACTAAAAATTGCGCAGTTTTTGAAGAAACGTCATTTCCGACACGAAAATGTATGCGTCTTTTATTATAAAATATAGATTCTTCTATAGTTTCACTGTAGCTCTGTATTGGTTCATTATAAAAGAATGATTCGTCTTAAGGAAATAGCACAAGTAAAGATATTACTAAATAAAGAACATGCAAATTCTGAAGTGGAAAAAAATTTGACGGTCGAAGAAGACCAATATCAAGAAGGTGACGTGGGTGGAACTTAACCCTTATACTATAAACGTTTTTTTTTTTAAATATAGGTTAACATCGCATCAACGGCCTGGTTATTAGCGACGGCGATGTTTAATCATTAGTGTTATTACACTATTAGATCAATGATCTTTGAATCTCTTGATGAAATCAAGTAGATCGTCGCTTTTTTCCATTTTCGACGTTATCTTTTAACGAGGGTTTAACTGTAAACGTCGTTGGATTCGCCTCGTATTGTAAACGAGACTCATATTCACCCCATAAGTTTTTGAGTGGGTGAAAGCTCACTATTATAACACAAAGTCAAAATTTGGTTTCGAGTTAAATTTCATCCTCAATACTATGTGTTTTTGTGGAATCTGTGCCATAACCCACAGCACGAGTGTAACTTATTATTGTAGGACAAGGGTTTAAAAGGTCAATAATTGGGTAATTAACCCCAACATTTTTCACTCATGCAAAATGATCCCAAATATATTGACGCAATTTGTCGGTTCAGATCCGGAGCTGTCTGTATAAAATTTGACAAATTCTTGTAGTGCACCGTTCTTTGATCATTTTTGTAAGAAATCTTCCCTCCATATGGTCACGGTGAATCGATACGTACTTGTGAGCTACGTTTTCCGGAACTTCGGCGGGAGACAGTGTGCGGAGGCGCCAGGGCGTCGAGCTCCTTCCGTTTCTTCATTTTCTTCGTCGGCTGACGAAGCGGCACTGTCACCGCCACCGAGTCCATTTCAAGCAACACCGAACCGCCTATCTTCGCTTCGTTTCACACACGCCACTACGTGTTACACGTAGCTATCAATAACCCTTTTCTTTATCTTTCCTTAATCAACCCCTGCACGATTCACTCGCGTCTATTATCGTTCGCAGCAGGTTCATTATCTCCGCGTTCCGTCCACGAATATATTCGGCCACGCTTCCATTTAATTTCATCCGCGCGATCCCGACCATTCACGAGTTACCGCTTCGAGATCACATCTTTCCCATTCGATCGACCCATGCGAACAGAAATGTTTATCGGTATTCTATCGCGTGACCACTTCCTCTGAAATCAGTCCGTTTTTCCTCGAATTTTGCAAACTGCGCATTATTCTTAATCGATGACTTTTTTCTTTTAACGGATAAATATTTTTTTGCGATGATGAAATGTTTGTTACAGCAACGAGGGTTGAACGTTGAATGTTTCGGGGTGTTGTAAATAGGGTGCGGATCTTTACGTGTGCATAAGACTTTTAAATATGTGTTCGAAAGTTAAAAAATTCAAACGTTTGGAGAGCTAAAAGCTTAGGAATTCGAAGGCTTGGGAATTCAAATGCTTGGAAAATCGAAGGCTTAGAAATCTAAACGCTTGGGAGTTCGAAGGCTTAGAAATTCAATGGCTTAGGATTTCGAAGGCTTGGAAATTCAAGTGCTTAGGAATTCTAAAGCTTGGAAATTCGAAGTCATGGAAATCCAAACTATATTAGAAATTTAATAAGTTGGAAATCCAAAAGTTTAGGAGCTCAACGCATTGGAAATTAAAACGCTTAAAAATCTAAAAGCATGGGGTTCGAAGGCTTGCAAATTTGCACTCTTAAAAATCCACAAGCTTGGTAACTCGAATTCACGAGAATCCAAAGCCAATCCAAGAATCAAAAACTTGAAGATGCCTAATAACTCAAACTTAACATACGCAAAACTACAAAATACCGTCACTTAACGATAAAAAAAACAATGTTAACTATTTCAGTAAGAAGTAACCTGTGCCGAAACTAACAAAGGACATTTGGTTATCTTTTATACTAAAATCTCGGTCGTTCGAATAGTTATGAGCGATACCGTATCGCGAGGCCTGCAGTTATTCACAAACTTCTTTTCTGGCAAGCTTCTATTAAAAATCTGGCAACTCGATCCGCATTCTTTTGGGTATCGCAGCATCGATTGATCGATCCTTGCGATACAACAGGGGATTCTCGACAGCCAAGTCCTCGAGAGGCAACAAAAGAGGTCAGGGGACACAAAAGCGTAAAGAAGGCGATGGCAAACAAAACCTCGACCAAGAGAGAAAAGCAAGGTACAAGGAAAAAAAAGTGAGTGGACAAAAAAAAAATGGGAACGAGGTACGATAACGCGGCGTTCACTACGATGATTCTAGCGATTTAAGTGTATCAGTTGTGTAGATGTTCAAGGCAGTCGACTCGTATAGATAAGGACGTTCCAACAAACTATACTTCGTCGCACGCTGCTGTTATATATCCTCAGGTGAAACAATATCAAAGTTTAGCAATCCGTTTAATTTAGTTTCAAACTAAAGTCAGCAGTTCCTACGAATAGACGAATAAATGAAGAATTTATACTTATGTACAGTTGAAGCCGTGAATTCTAAAACAAGAGAAATCCGTCGAACAACTTTTTCAGAAGAACAATGTCGTCTTTGTTTACCTCGTTTAATTCTCAATCAATTCTTTTTTCGATTCTTGGGAATATTTTTAAAAATTAACCCCTTGAGATCTCAGCTTTTATCAGAAGCAGAAATATTTTTGTCCACGTTTCTCGGTGATACGGAATGATGGCGATTTCGATTTAAATTTAACAGATGGAGGTTATTGGAGTTAGGCAATAAATTAAGTATTATAGTAAATAGGTGTGTAAGTTGTAAAGGATTTTTAAGTGGTTTCAATTATCTCCCGCGCGAAACGAATCACTTTACACCACTACCAGCAATTCTGTATATCTATGCAAATGAAAATGTAATCTAACCAGAAGTTCCTTTCAACCTGTGCGCACTACAATGTGCATTTTACTTGTATATTTTTGCATATTACTTTGTACGCTGTTTAGTTCTGCATAAATGCAAGGACATCCACGATGATAAAATATATAATAATGCGATTTAACCAAATAAGGACACTTTGGTTGACCACACAAAGATTAGGAAATTCCTCCTCTAAAAATATTCCGATTGAGCAATGACTCAGTGGACGGGTTAAGATTAATTTTTGATTTAGTAAAGACGTCGCTCGACAAATTTTTGCTTCTCTGGCTTCAAGCTCGATCTTCCTACGATTATCCTAACCCTGGCAAAAAGTTTTCGGTCAAACAGAATAATGTGCAACTAACTAAAAGCACTATAAACTTTTGAGATGCGAAATACTACTTTGCAAATCAAGAACATATGGGAAAATGAAATAAATTTAATATAAAATAAATGACAAAAGAGATGGTATTCGGTTGGCATAAATATCGGGAAAAGTGTTCGATAAAATAAATCTACAAAGAGATAAACGATACTCCGCTGCTTAATATTCATGATCATTGATAACTATGAAATTTCCGCAATTCGTAGAGGGAATTTCTTTCCACGATAATTTCTCAATGGTCATTTCCACTTTTACGCACATTGTTGTTGACTAATTTTCCTCCGTGTAATCTGCAAATTCTTTATTAACTTTTATATTCGTACAATAGCACTTTGCAACGCAAGAATCTTAGAGTTTTAGCAATACTATCGTGTTTGACAGAAAACTTTTTGCCAATGGTAGCACGAATGATTCGATCTATTATAGGAACTATTACTTCGTGAAAAACTGTAAATAGATAATAAATAGCACTTTGAAATTGAACTCTACTAGTTGGTTCAATTGAAGATGACATAAGAGTAAACCTTGCACTATTACTATTGCCGTGTTACGTGGTGATAGAATTACGAAACTCACTATAGATCACTGTCACGGACTTGGAGAACGCGGAGGAGGCGTGACGAATCGAGAGGAATCGTGTCGCGAGGCGAACATCGCCGCGAAACGCTACGTACTGAAATCCCCTTATCATCGTGTACTCTTCGTACCTGACAACGTTTACAGGTAATACCCGTACGAGTGCACAAGCACACGAGTCAACATCGTATCGGGTATGTTTGTACCGGTACGCTTCACACAAGAATAAATTGAACCGCGCGCGTGGTTGTCTGGCCAAAGAGAACGAAGAACAATGCATGAAACATGATTGTCACTCGGCATAATATTTATTTTCGTATTGTCGAAGGATAAGAAGAAAGGAAAATGTCTATTTTGGTATTCTAATTAACCCTTTGTACTTCGAAACATTTTTAAGAATATGATATACATAATGGCAACTTCAACACTTGCGAGAACTTAACGTGTTAATGTGTATTTCTATGAGAAGGAAACATTTCCTTTCGATTCCGAAGAAATGAAAATCGAATTGGCGAAAAGAAAATTCAAACCTTTAACTTTTGATCATATTTACGCATGTCTCCACAGCGGAGCCAACGGAGTGCAAAGTGTTAAGTTAGTGAAAGTATCGATTGTACAGAAGAATCTTCGTTAATGATGCAACCATCGACGAAGCATAGGATAATCTATCCATTCTCATATAGAATCATCCGCGGACTATTTAACTCTATTACAATTTTGGTGTCACATACGGTATTACTAGTTTAAACCGGGATAAAACAACAGCGTTTTTAAAACGATTGGAATTATAAATAAATACTGCGCAAATGAATTGTTTCAGATACACGTGATATGTAACAGCCAGATCTATAATGACGTGTATAGAAGTATATATCTTCATATCTATGACTACTATCATTTAATCTTCTATATCCCGAATTTGATTTACCTTTACGATACGAACGAGCGTATACTTAAATGAAACGTTTCATTTCAATCTGGAATTCGAAAGGAATTAATACGTGTACCGTGTAAGTGACTGGCGTTAATATAATGGAAAAGGAAAGAAATGGGAATCATACAATGATATGCTGATGAGATAAACGTCAACAACGTTAAATACACGAATAGAGGGATAACTGTCGCAAGTTTGATGGTCGAATTGAATATAATTCTTATAATAACAATTTTAAGTCGCAAGGGTCGTAAAAAAGCCTTTGCTTTTTTAGACAAACCGAATTTCAGATTGAAATTTATGATGTTTCATATAAATGGATGGTGTATCCTCTACTTAATCAATGATGGGACTAAGGCCTGTTTGATAAGAGTGGAAAACTATCGATAGTACTATCGGAACTATCGATGGTAATCTTGTGCTCACATTTTGTAAACATGTAACGTTGAATCAATTCAATGCAAACGTAGTTATTTGTGTAACTTCACAAATTCCGTGCAAGCATTAATTAAAGCGCAGCCATTTTACCTTGAGCATTGTTATTCAAATATTATCTGTAGGCAACCATGAAATATTAAGAACAGGTGGTGGGAGAAATACAGCTGATCAAATAAATTTATGGCCATTGGATGAGTAGTGAACTACAAGTTTCAGGAAATGAGCATTGCAGTATTGTAAAATAATCATTACGTAGTACTGCGTTAAAAGGTGATAATACGTAGTATCAACTTAGCGTCTATTTTTAAAAACAAGCGTTGCAACATATCCAAACAAAAAGAGAGAAAAAATGCAAATACCTAATGCACTTAAAAAGATACGTCTGTATTTAAGCGATTATCTTAATTGCTTTATTTACATGAAAAATCGTGGAAGATTCTCATTAAAATTAATTATACATTTCGACTGATTAAACGGGTAAAGGAAAAGTGGAAAAATGCATGGATAAAAAGTTTTAAGAATATTCGTGTATGTACTTTACAATTGAGAATCTGGAATGTTTTGCAGTATAGTTATTGCGGTTTATCTGAATGCGGTTCAGTAATCGTTTTAAGGCCCAATTAACTTCCTTTACTGCGCATTTTATCAACGAGCCGTGCAATAAAACAAACCAACGAAAGATAAATTCTGCGGTACGATTTTAGAACGCAAAATTAAAAACACAGATTAAGCTATGCAAAATATAAAAAGTCTAAAAGCATAGAAAGCAGGACAGAAATTAAAACTAGCGGGAAAGTATAAGAAATAAAAGAGAATAATAGAAATATTCTCCGTTAGAAAACGGAATGCTTAAGGAAATGCGTAGAATCTTCGATAAAATAATATTTTTAATCCCTTCAGCTAAAATAAAAAGAACCCTTATGCATGAGAACCTTTCACAAATATAAAATAATATAATTAGATATTAAAATAGATTAGATGTTAAAAGAACTAGAAGGATAGAAACCAGATTAGGAACTAAAAATAGGCGAAAAGTATGACGAGTAAAAATGCAAAATAATGAAAATCTGCTTCATTAAAAAATGAGATTTTCATGGAATTAATCCTTCATAGAAAAATATTTAAATTATTTGAATAAAATAACAATGGTTAAAGAAAGGTATAGAATCGTCGACAAAATAATATTTTTGATCTCTTCTGCTAAAATACAGACAACCCTTAATGCTTTCGATACTAAAGACGATTATAGTCCGTGTAAAATTTCGCGCTAATAAAGAAACTTAATTAAATCTAGCATTATACATTCGATATTCCCAGGTTTGTAGTTAATTTAGTATTCGTCCAATTGGTTAAATAAACTAACAATTTATAAGTTAATGTTACTTTGTAAGTTCCTGGTTGGATTACCTTGTATAGCCTTAACACTTTGACGGTCAACTTCACCGTAGCCTAAGGGTTAAGCACGAGGACTTTTCACAACATAAGTACTTACTATAACACTTTGTTCAAGAGTAGCCTAACATAGCACCCTTCGAAAATAGAACCGTCTCGAGGAAAAAAGTTTAAGAACTGCCAATTTTGCAAAGGTTAAGCACGCGAAGTCACGTAATACGTAATGACCGAGAAAAACATCATCATCGTGGGACTCGAGATAAATAAGTGATCTATCCGTCATTTCCGTCATGGATTACGTTTGCACAGCGGCGCAAAAACCCTCGGTACAAATAAAAATTCGAACGAATCGTTTTCTGTTCCATTCGCGAGCTCCCTTTTTTTCTCGTTTTCTTTTTCTATCGACCAAAGAACGATTTCTTTCGAGATATTGCTCAACTTCGCGCTAACGTTACAGTATCTTACAAACAATTGAGATTAAGGATAAATTATCGATCGTAGATCGTAATTAAACTCGGTTGATAAACACTATTTTCTTCTTTTTTTCCCACTCGATACAAGTTTGGGAATTTCCAAAGGAGAAGTTAATTGTTATGATTGCATTCTATTAGGTTGTTGCATACGAAATGGTTGATTTTATGTAGCTCGAAGTTTTGTAGTGATTAATTAATTAAAAGTAACATCATATGACATTTATTATGCAGAAATTCAGCTTGAAGCGCGCTGAATTTAACACTGTTGATAGATCGTTAATTATTTTAAAATGGAATAGCAAATAACGAAATGAAACGAACTATGCATAATAGAAAAATTCGAATGTCTTTATTAAAATGCTCTTCAAGATTAAAGTTAAGCTAGAATGCAGTAGAAGTCCTCTTATTATTAATATTATTTATACATGATGAGCTATAATTTGTGAATGAATAACTCAACATTAGTTTGACAAATTTTATACTGAAAATATATCTTATAGTCGCCTAGAACAAACGCGTGACAATGATAAACATTTTACTCGAATCTGATATCCATCGATGTTTTTGAATCATTGTACAAAAATGAGAAACGCTCATTTTAATTAATTAATGAGTAGAGCATTTTATGCTACATAAAAATCGGCATATTTCATATGCAACAACCTAACACAATTTTCTGTTTAACTTACCATGCCTGATTTTAAGAACTGTTGCATAAAACGTTTAGTCGCGACGCATACTGATTGTAATTATTTGACGGATCGATTCACAAGCCGGGAATTTCGTTATCTTATCACTCTCAGGACCGCATCAAATATATGTTCCATCGTTTCGTTTAGGAAATTCTTTTTCTAAGAATTTGAGCGAATTTCAATCTCGAAGAATAAACTTTTATTGCGTTATCTATTATCGAAAATCGTTCGATTAAACGAAAGATTGAACTACGGTAAGTCACCGAAGTCTGCATGCACATTTTAAACTTTAAATATTAACACATTGCTATATTAACTTAGGAAGAGAGTGTACGTGCAACGCGGTTGAATAATATTCGGTTGTAGTGTTATTATTTATTCGCCGGTAATTCTATTGGCACGATTAGCCGTCTGCCAATAATTCAACGTGGTCACGGTCTATCTCGTGACCAATTAATATGAGCATTCGAGTAGGCGGTCCTTTAATTATTTCGAGCGCTGCAATAATTCAAGGAAGCATCGAGTTTCGAATATCGCAAAGTACTCGGCTTGAAATCACTTTCACTCGATTATGAACAGTTTTACGAATATCCTTTTACTTTCATTTGTAACCTTAGTTTATTCACTGAGATAGATTCAATTTGCAATCGGAATTCGAAGTTAGCGATCTATTTTTTGTCATCAATTAACCAAGAGCAATATTCGAATAGTAACCCTATTTCTTGATATCTCCTATTACTGTAATCGTTTCGTCATCTTTTAAGAAATATTCGATTCGAGGGGTTTTATTAATAACGTTAAAAGATACTAATTGTTTTGGATTGAGATTACGAATTAGAAATTACACGTGTTAAGCTATATTCAATAATGTTGCGCTATTGGCTCATTATTAAATTAGCACGTCATAACTTTTCGCACATACTTCCAAAACGTGTATCGATTTTTTAGCGACCGATTAATTTTCACAATAACATCGTGGCCACGCTTTTATTAGACAGACTGTATTATTAATTATCGTCGGGGTTTCTTTTAATCAACTCTAGACGCTGTTTCTTTGTTATATTTAGATGGCCTATCCGTGGACAGTATTTGTTTAAATGAATAATATTATCGCTTAACAAAGACTCGTTAAGATAATTCTTCTCCTATCCCACCAATTACACAACGGAACTTAATATTATCTAAAACGCTACGAATTTTCCGAACAACTTAATCCTTTACTTCGAATGTTTCGTATAATGTAAGATATTATGCGTACATTATGTGCCTTGCATAAAAATCTGCAGACCAGCGATAAAGTGAAAGAAAGAAGTCATTTAGGAACTAATGAACTTGGAAGTTCGAAGAAGAGTTAATAAGTGGGATTCAATTAAGGCACCGCGTCGTCTTCAATTTCCGTTATGAGCTTGTCTGAATCAACCTGTAGCGTAATAGAATTACGTTGACACGCTGATCAAATCAAGTAAGTGATTTCCGAAAAGGTCACTGAATAAGACGATATAATCGTGATGAAATTATACGTAATTACACACTTAAATCGCATTGAATTGTTCGTTCGCAACAAGGAAACGGAAAACCAAGCGAAATAAATCGGATTAAACGAATAAAGAGTATGAAACAATTGAAGAGTTCGTAATAAAGATAATCCTTTTCAAAGTTATCTTCTTTAGTCGTGAGATTTACAAGTTTTTCATTTAAATGGATATGCAGCTGAACCTCGATAACTCGAATATTTGCGACAACTTCTATAAATCGAAACGAAACATACTTTAACCTTTTGCCCTACGAATTTTTCAGAGATTATATCTTGTAACATTAGCTAATTATTACTATAAGACCGCGTCAAATATAGGACAATGAAATAATAGAATTAATATGATCTTGATCCTCTATCTTGCATACTGAAACAGAAATTGCAATCGAAACTAAACTCTATCATAGATACAGTGTATCTTCATTCTATTTATATTACAATATTCATCACGAGTGTAGTTAGTTATTATATGGCAAGGGGTTCACTCGAACTATTTGCTACATATTTGCCCTGCTCAAAACTTTGGAGCATCTTTTGCTATTAGGATACAATTTTTAAAACATTGTGCTTATATTGGGTTAAATGAAAAGTTCGTGTGTTTTTCACGAAATAACTTTCTATTATTCTGCTGCGTTATTTACAGTTATATTCGCTGTATTAACAGTTGTATTCACATCCTCGATTAGAATGCATAAAATGATGAATGTGATATAATATAATATATATAATATAATATGAATATGCAAACTGAATATGTAAATACGTATAAAATATATCGATTAAATATGAAATAAAAACGGATGAATTTTCCGTTCAACCCAATACATACGCAGTTGATTCGTTAGAAATGTTTCACCTATGTATTAACACGTTACACGAGTATGATTTAAGATTGGGTTGCAATTATATTAGTCATATTGTTAAACAAGAATCACACTACTTCCCACCACCTGAGTATTAAAAAACACGAAAAGTTTGCGAACTTTTTTCATAGGTAATTCGTAAACGAAACGTTTAAATTTTCTTTTGCTCGATATATAATTCGATTTTCTAAACCAAATTTGTTACACGATTTCAATCCCGGATAAAATGAACAAAAGGAAAAAGATAAGTATTCAAAGTTTCCAAAATTTCGAAGGTTTCGAAGCGTTGCAATGTTTCGAATTCGAGTTTCGCGAATCTATAAATTATTCTCTTAATAAAAAGTCGCAGTCTAGTAACGAACCCTTCAATTAGATGTGAAATCACGCTAATTGGTTGTATGTATTTACCATGTATGCGTCGTCACGAGCGTATCTGTCAAAGAGTCGCGAGACTACTTAAACGTACTAACCAACCCTCTCGCGTATCTCCACCCCAGCGAGACGGACGAGAGACTTTTCGTACGTCACTCCATTAGAGACACTTTTATGTGTTCGCCGAACGATTGGGAATCGATAGGAGCTGAACGGAACTTTGCACACCTGTCGACCATCGGACACTTTAAACACCGAACACCACGAGCACTTGGTGCATGCGGAACTTGACCTACGTCCGAGATAAATTATACAACGATTCCGATCGATCTGCCAGTTACAAAATGCATACGCGATCAAAATGACAGGCAGTTTTTCTATTTACAATTCCGTGACTCGAGACGCACGGCTACGACGGATCACGAATCGTTTCACGGGATTAGTAGACGTTAATTGGCGACTGGAAATTATCGAGAGAAAACACAAACGATAGAATACGAGGCAGAGAGAGAGCGTAGACAACGCCTCCTGTCACTGCGTGCCTCTCGCGCTGTGCGCAAGATATCGACTGACTGGGGGTTGGTACGTGCTCGGTTTATCTGCCAGGAATTCCTACGATAACAATTCACCGCGCATAGGGAATTTTGAATTGATAGCGAAGAGGCGTGGGAGAAATAAAACGGCGCAAAGGGGTGAGAACGAAGCGCGCGAGATTTTCGAAGTTTTTAAAAGTTTGTCGGGTCATCGACGTGTCGTACGCTAAAGGGTTAATATTGTATTGAATTAACATTATATTAGTTGTTTGTTTAATGTATTGTTGAGAAAATTGATGGCTGTGAGACGATAAGAATTTTGCATCGATTAAGATAGGAACACTGATATCACGTCACGGTGAGATCACATATTGTTATACCGTGTACTAAGTACAGGATAGACTAATCCATTCTTATAGAGAATCATTTGGGAAGATCGGTCTTCACGTTCAGTGACGAGACCGTAAAGATTCGTTGGACTAACAATTTTCACAATTAGAATACCGAAATAATACTGATATTTATTTCGCTTTTTGGTATCATAACGGTATCAGTATTTCGGTACGAATCGATTTTGGTATTATATCGGTATCAGGATAGTTTTGCTAGCTTAATACCGATATTTCTTGATAAGTCCTTGATTAGAAGGACAAAAATAGATATTCGTATATTGAATTAACAGCAAACAGACGGGGGGAAAAAATAAAAAGACGGAAAGGGGTGGGAAAGAAGCGCGTACGATTTTGTAATCTTTCGAAGTTTTCCGTGTTTCATGTCGGATTCATATTATTTTATAACGACGATCTAAATTTACGACGCTTTTAAAAGAACAAAAATTTATAGCGGCAAGATGCGAAGAAATGAAACGGCAAAAAGGTGGGAGAAATAAGCGATTTTGTTAAGTGTTTCGAAGTTTTTCGCGTTCCACAGCCGAGTTCACAATATTCTATAATGACGATCTAAATTTGTGACGCTGTTAGAAGAACAAAAATAGACATTTGTATATCAGAGGTTCAAGGATATTGCACCTATTTTGGTTTAATATGATGTACAGTGGCTACAAGTATTTGTACATATGTACTTTCTAAGGCTGGGCGTATGATTCGGATCTTTGATGATTCAGATAATCCAGCTAGTAAAAGTATCCGGATAATTCGGGTAATTCGTATAATAATAAAAAAAAGAAGAAAATACGCAAAATTACAATTCTTAAAATAATAAAATTGTAAAAGGAACTATGCTTTGTTATATTTGTTATTATATCCAAATAATTAAAAAAATTTTATTTAAGATAGGATTAGAAGTAGATAAGAAATTTGCGCATGATTGTAAGTCGCAGTGTGGAATCATGCAGTTTACGTTGCTGATTTAGCATTTAAAGATGTAATTATGTAAATCCACCCGATATTCGGATATCAGGATTTTTGGAGGAAATATTCAAATATTCGAAATTCGGATTACGAATAATCCGTGACGTCATCCGGAATTAGCATCATGCGAGATTATCGAGATTTTGTGAACAAATAAGTGTTAGTTCGTTTTGTAATTTCTGTTGCCAACAAGCTTTCTTATTTAGTAGAAATTATTGCGATAAAATTCATAAACGTATTAAAATCGATTTGTTTTACTGGTATTATTTCACAGCAATAATTGTTTAAATTCCTTCTAGTATTAGTTCCAGAATAAAAGCGGCGTAAAGCACAATTTCCGTTGTTATCAATTATTTTTAATTGCATGTATCAACCTGAGTCATTTTCGCAACTTCGGCAAGGATATGAATAGGGAAACATTTGCTCTTAAATTTACGAGCGCTCGATTATGCCAGCGTGTACGCTTACTGACGAATGTTAAGAAACAAAGTAATCGTTTGCAAATTTCTATACTTTTTTATTCGTATATATTTTATTTATTTATTATATGTTTATTACTATTTATATATATTTATTATTATTCAGACCTATAGAATATGCCTGCTTGTTAACAACTACTGTAATCGCGTAAATCTTTTTGCCAATAATATTAATATTCTTACATTTTATACCATTTTCTTTTTTATTTCTTTTATTCATTTTATTTTTTGTATATGTGTATTTGTTATCATTCTTCTTTACTGTATTTTTCCTTTTTTTCGAAATCGGTCGAAATAAATAAATTTATTGTTTTTATATATTCTTTATCTTTTAAGATATATAACTCAGAATTAAAAATAGTATGAAAAAATAACATTATACATCGATAAACAATAAATAATTTTATGTTTAATTGTTTCCACTATCTTGGAAGATAAAGGACATACAAAAATTTGCAAGTGGCTACTTTGTTTCTTAGCTTTTGCAGTACTTGTATTTATAAAGGATAATATATTATAATTAATAGACTGCAGACTCTTATACGCTTATTTTAAGTTTGTAAACAGCTGTAAAATACTCAGAAATTATGCATAAATGGTCAAAAGAAACAAAATAAAATACAAGTTACAATGTTTAGAGAGTACAATACATCTCTATTAAAATCTCATTTTATTAATTGCACGCGTAAAAAATACGAATTTGCATAAAAATCCACAGTCTAATAATTAAATTCCTATATCAATTTCTTCTGCCTATATTCTTACCCCTGTTAATCCCTGCCAAAAAAATAAATAGCAAAGCTGGGTTTACCTGATTTTATAGAGATATCCATCTTTCTAATTTCGCCGTACAAAATAACAGCCAGCCAGGAGAGCGCGATTAACCAGAAAGTAATTAAAATAGCTGCTAACCATAATGATATCACTCTCATATCAGACTTGCTGCACCCACACGAATCGTTTTGTTTCATTTTCACTATGCCACCCGGTCTGTGTTTCCTGTGTAACACAATACGAATATTTCGCATAATTTAGACATGCGGAATCAATTAAATAATAATTAAAATGCGCGCTTTTCGCATTCTTACCGTTTGACTTTTTTCTTCTTAGGTGTAAGTACCAGGTCCGATACATCGGAATCTGAGTCCGATAGCAAATCGAGGAGATTTATGGTCTCTTTGTTCTTCGAATTATTCATTTTCAATGGAGAATCATAGCACGGGTCATGAAGTTAACGAATTGATGTGAAATCGCGTTAATAACGGCCAGCACGATAACATAACCTTTCTAATCGAATTGTCAGTCATTAAGGGATCCTATTTCGTGAAACGATACTCTGATACTCACTCTAATTACTATGACTACATATTACACAATGAAACTTAGGATTCTTTATGACTCTCGCATATTATTGCTTTGGTACAATTGCATGATCGCAATCCGTTCTTTATCATACACGACATAACCTAAACTCGTGCATTCTTACGCAGCACGCTTTCTTTTTACGTATTCTGACATCTGACGGGTAAATCAGTGTATGGAAAAAAATATGCAAATGAACTGTAATTATGCGTTAATGATTATCGAAAAATATCATGTGAATTCAGCTTCGAATCGAGAAGTACTGGTTACATCAATACCCTAGTAAAATTGTAATAACGAAACGAAACATTCAAATTGGCAGTAGGTAGCGATGGGATTTGAAACACTTTGAATTGCTTTCAAAAGATGTATATCAAGCGATAAATCACTTCGAGCATGACTCGAAGCCTGAAACTCTTGAAAATCTTAATCATTCTGGGAAGTTTGAAATTCTTGATGAGCTTTGAAGTCTTGGAAACCTTGAAAGTCTTGAAAATCTTGACTTTGGTGTGAAATGATTGCAATTTCCCTACTCTAATATTAGTTTTACTCTTCTAAACAGAATGCTCTAAGTTTCAGACTTGCTTTTATGAAATTGCATAGTTCCCATATCTGATTCTCTGTATTAATTGTTAATATTTCTATTAGTTCCTTATTCGCGAGTGACTTTGGTTTGAGATCTTTATATATTGAACAGGTACTTGGTATATATAACGAATAACTTGTTTAGCGTTATTTACGAATGACAGCTAAATTAAACAATATTGGAACATAGCAGAGTTAAATTAACTGCAAATATTCACGGTGAATCTTTTTGTTTTAGTTTTTCATCGTGAATATTTGGTTAAAAGCAAAGCGTCGAAAATTGCGTCGAGCGAAGCCGAATTTGGCGGTTCGAGTTACGGAAAGAGCCGAAGCTTCCCCTACTCTTAAATTTTCGACGACGAACGAAGCCGCCTGAAGTCAGTCTTCTCTCGAACGCTAGAAGGGGCGCACGTATTTACTTTACAGGGTGAGTATCCTTCATACTTAACCACGTGATCTTCCGCCGCCATTTAAACGTTGCTTTTATACTAACCACAGCCTATTAGCATGTGTTTTATTAACGCTTCTTCGACATTCTAGTTAACGATTAAATCGTTTTTGCGATTGTATTTTGCATTTCTTTTTATCTGGTTTTCTTTGCTTACTTAATGGGAACTTAGTTAGTAGTTGATTTCAATTAGAATATCATGCAAAATGCTAATCGAATTTCTTTTTAACTTTCATCTTGCTTTATTTTTCCATTACGAGTTTTTATATTGAAATTCGAGTTCCATATTGCAGTAATCGGTTTTCCTTTAATATATTTGTTTTAAATTATGGTTTCTATTTTGTTGCAGATACCTCTGACTGATTATTGAGAAATAAAGGCATCCATGATGACTGATGACTGATGTCTGACCTTCATTTATATGATGCAAATATAATTCTGTTTGTCGTAATGTATACTTTTCGTTTCATTATTAACACGTAATATTTGGTACTTAATTCATTTTTCGTGATTTATAATTTATTCATATTTGGTTTGTTTTAAAGGTAGGATTATTTTTCAAATTAGAATTTTTATTAAATTGATTATTTAAAGTGGAGTCATTAGTCGACTGAATTTTTGTACAATTTGCTGTTTTTATAAGTATAATTAAAAGAATGGAATTTCCATAGCTACTATATTCATCCATAGTATGCAAAATATACTTTATCGATAATTTCAATTTCCTATAAATGCATAAAAATCTGTGTATTAAATTGAACGAAAACTCGGAATAGCGTTTATAGTTTGCCGTATTTCTGGCGTAGCTTGCTTCGTAGTTTAAACAACTAACTTAGAAAAAACTGTCGTTTTTATCGCGTCGCTGCGGAACTTGTAAACAAAAACAGAAACGCGAGCTCGGCTCGTGTTTACAACTCGTACTTTAGTTTTCGCAGGCTGTTCCGAGAATTCGTGACTCGCGGTCATGTTTACGATTTGGTGGGGTAAACGTACTTGAGAATTTCGATAGCGGGCATTCGTAGTACAGCCTTTGCCTTTTGCACGTAGCTTCTATTACATCTACACTATTCTTATATTAATATCTAAGAATATAATATAACAATATTTGTACATACATATCTTTTCATACATTAATATTTGTACATACATATATAATATAAAGTCATGGTATTTTGCGTAACGAATGCTCGGTAAGAAACGAAGGAATAATAATATGAAATGATTGTGTTTTTTTTTTTTTTTACATATCTTACTTCATCCTAGTAATCAAGTTTTTTGTTTCTCAGAGAATTTGTGACCGCGCGCAATGCGGTTGTAGAGTCAGTACTTGTAACGATAAACTGTTTGATTTCTTTAAGAGCACAGCTGCTCCAATTAAATTTAATTATAGTAATTATACGCGAACTTAGAGTCAGTGTTTGTTCGCCGAATATAATTTATACGGTCGCGTAGTCTTTTATTTTTCCACTTTATTTTTTTTTTATTTAAATATTCGTCTCCGGTATTAGAGTCAATCTTCGGCTGCCTAAAGAGGATCCCCCGCTGGGCTCCTGAAGCCCACAATGTAAGTATCTTTGCATCTTATTTTAACTTTTAATAATTAAAACGTGTAGAAGCTATTAAAAATTTGTAAAGTTCCAATTTGCTATTATTTTCGTTGAAATGAAAAATAAAATCATTTAATGCTTTAGAATTTGTTAAACGTTCAATTTTCTTAATCTCAAGATTGTCAAATAACCAATAAGTAACATCTTTAAGAATAAATTATAATCTTCTCCCTTTCTTTTCTTTTTTACAGATCTTCCACAGATCTCCTTGTCCTTGGGACCACGGGACATGGCATCGCAGCTTCACGACTTCACGGCATCACGGTTTCATTGCTTTACGGCCTCAAGGCATCACGACTTCACGACTTCACGGCTTCACTCGATGACGATGGTCACCAGGTTTTCTTCCGCCTGGCTGCAGTGGATGACAGCGTAGTCGTCTAATGGTGAGTCGCATGCATTTTGAATCCCTCCGGTCGCTCTATCATGCCGTGGACGAAAGGTCCGAATCGGCACGGGTGACTGGTTGTATCCGTAGAATTTTGCATAAACGAGTACAGTGACCACGGGTATACATTAAACCCGTGTATCATTTTTGTTGTGTGTATTTTATTTCTTAGACGAGGCTAGGTTTTCTTGCGCATCGCGGTTTCAAAATATCATAACACGATAACTAATAATTTGAGTCGATATTAGAGTTAATTAGTACGACTGTTGTTTTACATATACGTGCAACTGAAAGTAGAGTCGGTAGAAGTTTCGCGTAGATATTTATTAGAGTGTAATATCTGTAGGAAGAAATATACGATGCAATTGTATAGAATGATCTCATTTTAGCTACCTATAATTTGCCATTTTTATCGATGAAGTCGGACATCATCCGACTTCGTTTCTTTCGCTAATAATTACGTTGCACAGTCGTAATGAGAATGAATATTATTATTATATGTATATAGACATATACATACGCAAGAATACTTAATAAGAATTCAGTATTCGAATCATAATTAATGAAAGGATTAAATAACATGATGTTTCAATTTTCATAGTAACTTCGATTTAATTGGAGATGTAGAAACAGTAGCTATCCCTTTTCTCGTATAAATAGGATGTTAAATCAAATGCGCAAGAAGACATTTCGCGATGGATTGATTTCTAAGTCAAAGTCGCAAACTTTGACACAATTTTGATGTTACGGAAAATGCGCTTTGATAAGGGAATCATCCAAGGTGTTGTAATTACAAATTCAATTTAAAATCACTTGTTGAATTTTACTATTCTCTATTTCAAATTAGAGTCACTTGTTTCAGTCTACTATTCTTAGTGTCAATTTCAAATTAGAGTCACTTGTTTCAGTCTACTATTCTTAGTGTCAATTTCAAATTAGAGTCACTTGTTGAATTTTACTATTCTCTATTTCAAATCAGAGTCACTTGTTTCATTCTACTATTCTTAGTGTCAATTTCAAATTAGAGTCACTTGTTTCATTCTACTATTTTTAGTCTCAATTTCAAATTAGAGTCACTTGTTTCGTTCTATTATTTTTAGTCTCAATTTACATTAAATTTGCACTAGTTATTTCTTTGTTCCCTTGTTTCTTAAATAGATTAGCTTTTCTCAATTAAAGTAGTAGAGTCTCTTTGCTTCGAAGTCTTACAGCAAGTAGAGTCAAAGACCGTTAGCCGCTTAGACATATTAACAGTGCCTTCTAGATAGGATTTTCAGGTTTAACCCTTTCCGTGTTGATTGCCACTCTGTCACTCACGTGCCCAGGTGCTACTTGGCTGGGAGAGAGGCAATCGGCACGATGACCATTGCTTGTAATTTGATTATTGTGTGGCGACTGACTGTAGGTTAGTGTATCGTGCGCGACGTATTTTCCATATTTTGTGTGTATGCGTGTGTGTTAGGCTGTGGAATTGCGTCGTTTCGGTTCGAATTTAATATTACACTCGCGTACTATAGTTTTTGCATTTGACTAACTAATTAACATTGCTATTAACTAATATTATTTTCACTTTCAATCATGGTACCAAAATTGATCATCTTTTATAAAGTGGTACACGACAAATATATATTTCCTAGTATCGATATTGAATTATTTCATAAATGTTTCAAGTATATTTGAATATATCGAGATACACGGTGCTTTAGATCGCATAATTCGCAATGGTCGCTATCCGTAGTCAGTCGATTTCAGTGAATTGGTGCCTATTTTAGAGTGTGTATGAGTTGTACGTTGAACTCGGGTGTCGGAGACGTTCCGGGACGTTACTCCCTAGTGTAGGCTTTTGCACCCGGGTGGTATGTGTGATAATCCTCTGGGTGGGGGGTTGGGGTGTATGTATGTGTTAGTGTGCCTGTTTGCCATTTTTTAAATACAGCGTTAGGTAGGTAGGTAGTATACTTTCTGGTGTGTTTGTTTAATTATAAGTAGGTAGGGCCGGGCAGGTTGACGCATGGTCTCGGGGTAGGCGCGTTGGGGGGTGCGCGTGTCAACCTGTTTCAGGAAATCTGATTCGAACATCGACGGCGAAGCTGATCTGAATCGGAGAATGCCGATCACTTCCGGTCTTCGCCAATGTCGATCTTTCGAATCCGGCGATCTGAAATCGCCATCGCGATCGCGGTCGCGTATTGCTTACGAAACGAACGAACTCGAGGTTCGGCCCGTTTGCACGAATGAGGATTCTTTGAGTCCTTAGTCGTCTTCGTGCCCTCAATCTTCCGCGTTACACATTTTTATTTCACCGTTGTACGTTACTCTTTGGTTGGAGATTAGAGAACCTCGAGGTTAGATGTAAGTTTCAACAGGCATTGCGCCCGAAGAAAAGAAGAGGCTCGACGAAGAGGGCAGCAACGAATGGCTATTCATTTCTTTTTATTTAAAAAAGAATGGACAGTCATTATTAATTGTTACATTGTCACTGTACTCGTCGTTAGTTTTGCATGCCGTAGTATTTTCAGCTTCCACATTGGGCAAATCGTGGTTCTTTAATTAGCGTTGCGAGAAATCAATTACGGGTTGACGTAGCGTTGCGTGAAAGGAAAATCGCGAGCTTGATTTTAGAGTTGCGAATGAAAAATTTCACGGTTTTGTATTCGCGTTGCGAAGAAGTAATTGTCGCGTTTGATTTAGCGTTGCGAATTATGAAATATAGCGCGTGCTCTTAGTATTCTTTAGATTCAATTTCTATACTGTTTTTTCAGTTAATGTTACAGTATATTCGTTAGCGTTGCGATAATGGTAGTCGCGTCTTTTTAATTTGTAATAGTATATTGAATTACAGATATATTCATTTCCAGTTAGCTTTATAGTGTTGCGTTTTTTTAGCATCACGGTTCTTTAGAATAGCTTTTCTTTCATAAAGATAGTAGATTTCATTGAATTAATTAACATGTAGCGTTGCGTTGATAAATGATCGTGTTTTCCAATTAGTGTTGCGAATATCACAAAAAGCCCAATGTCTTCTTCCACTGAGATAGTGGAACCCAGTTCCTGTTCCCGATGGATCTTCAGCAGCAGACAGCAGCTACACTTCCGTAATTAGTGTTGCGCACTGAAAAATAATAATAGGTGCATTGATTAGTAATTATTAGCGTTGCGTTACACAATACGTAAAGAATCCAGAATTGGACGCTTTCGGGAATTTGCCATTTTCTCTTCTCTTCTAATTAAAGTTAAATTGATTGAATTAGTATTTCTAGTATAACGAAGCACCTTTCGCGATTGATTTGTAAAATTTTGTATTTGATAGATGAATTTAGTAAGGTAGTGTTGCGAAAAGAAAAACAGTATTCCACTCACGGGTTGATTGGATCTGTAACGAGTGGATAATTATTATTTTTAGGTAGCCGTTTTGGCCATTGTTATACTAATTAGTGTACTGCGGATGCATAACGAAAGAAATGGGATTTTAATAGAAATCCGTTTCACCCTCTAAATACTATAGTGTGTATTTTACTTTTGATGTTTTGCATATTATGTGCAGAATGTATTTTTTTTTAATTAAATGCTCATAAATATATAAAAACCTATAGTCTACCTATAAATTTAATTTTATAATTAATTTGTATATCGATGACATAAAAAAGACCTGTTCTAATGTTTTTCCCGGCCTGCGATAAAAATGGTAAAATGTTTTACCAGTAATATTCCGTACTTAGACCGCAAAGAGTTAAGATTCAATTGATATTCATTATTTTTAGATAAATTGAGATCTATATGTATGTTTACGTAATATGATTTGAGCTTTAATTAAAAAATATCGTGCCCATTTTTTGTTTTTTCATTTTTCTGATTTTCAACTTTACTATCGAGAAATAGTAATTTTTCATTTCCAACTGTAGTGTCTCTTGGATTAATTCTAAATATTTAAGTCTTCACTCTCTTGTGCGTTGAAATCGATCTGAAAATGTACAAACATGTTTACTCAATTTTACTGCAAATCGCCACAAGTCATATTAAAATATAGCATTTCAGCGTTGATTAAAACCGAAACTTAAAACGATTCGTAATCGAAATGCTGTTAGAAGGGCAGTTCCATTTTTCAGAATTTTTTTTGTATGTCCTTCTGTTTAAAATTTAACTAAATACCTGAGTTTTTAATGCATCCTTTCGTTTAGGGTTTAACTGAATACCTTAGGTTGGTCGAGTCGAAAGAATAGTCCTTCTAACGCATTAATTAGCGTGCACAGCACGTCACAACGTTCTCCATTGGAGACGGCATCGCATCCGGTAGAAGTTCGGTCAAAAACGATCTACGTGGATTGCATATGTACTTCGCTGCAAATTTATCAAAATTTATATTTATATCCGTTGCCTGCAAAATGAAATACGTCTTACCATTCTCAAATATCTATTCGCGTATAAAAAAAAAATCAGCTATTAGCGTAATTATCGGTGGCCATGAGTGGTGTGAGTGAAAAAAGAAAAGGGGGGAAAAAACCTTGCATATATTTGTGATACAAATCAATTTCACATAAAACAAGCAATAAGTTCAATGTTTTTAGCTTTTTATAATCACCAGCACAATTACTTACACGGGAATAGATTTTTAAAATACAATTTTGATCGAACTTTCAACGATGTTAACTTTTTCTTAATGTTTCGTAGAATTGTCTTTAGATATTCCATTTGTAAATCATTGGACATTTGTTAGTTTTTAACTAAATACTTGTTGGATTACACTTTTAGTAACATTCTAAAAGGGCAGTATTATTTAATTCTCTTTCCGTTGTAAATAATTAGCCAATAGTAGCTTCATTTTGTAGCTACAGCGTACATTTTTCCATATCCTAAGTTTAATAAGTGTCCAATGAATATACTTACGAAATTGTCTCGTAGGATTACTGAAATTTTTATACGGTCTTACAGCGTAAAGCTGCTATTTTTGTAACAATTCTATTATACTAAGTGTACATCAGGGGAAACCCGTTAATAATAAATAAATAAGCTTAAGTAGTTGAGGATCGGTTAAGCAGTTCTAATTCGATATAAGAACCTTGACTTTTTTTTCAAAGCGTTGATGTCTGAGCGTTCGGCTGGCTGGATGTGACACAGCCGAATTTTAAAAAACATCAGCTATGCCGACATCTTGCCTTCGAGGCGCTCAGTTAAAAAACTGCAAACGTTTCCCTTCGTTCGAAATTGTTAACACCAATGTTGAATTACCGAACACTTCGATACCTAATCACCTATGGCGAAATTTTTAGTTTAAGGCAACAGTGAACGTGTATTTGTGCGTGATCGTACGAACTAGCGTTTTGGCAAACATTTTTCATCTGTTTTATCAGACAAGAGTGACAAACGTGAACGTATTCGATGGAACATAGTTCGTACGAACACGCATCCAACCTAAATTTCCCCTTTATGCGATTTGTGAGCTTTTAAACTCTGTAACTTTCATTATAAAAATGCGAGAATCGAAGAAAATGAAATCTAGTAAAATAAAAAGATACAATTACTAGGTGGTTTGCATATGAAATGGCTGATTTTACATAGCTTAAAAGTTTCTAATCACTACGTAATTAAAAACAGCACATCTGATTCGTGTTAAATATCTAGTACACATTGATGAGTATCAGACCTTTTTATAAGGTACATTTTTAAGGTTTATACGTTTAGTATAAAATTTGTCAAACTAACGTCGAATTCATTCACAAGTTCATTCACAAACTTTATCTCTCCATGCATAGATAATATTACTAATAGCAGCTTTCACTCATAGTTCATTTTATTTTTATTATTTATCATTTATTTTTGAAACACATGACGACCTATCGATAATGTTAAATTCAGCAAGCTTTAAAGCTTTATACTTATGTAAAGAGCGCGTCATTTAGTATTATTTTAATTAATAGATGGCTAAAAAAAACTTTGAACCATATAAAATCGGCCATTTGGGAAGCTTCTAAACTTAGATTTAGAAGATTTTAGTTAGATTAACGAGACTTTATGCATTTATGAGAAATTTAAGCGTACGAAAGAATACAAAAGAATAAAAAACATTGAAAGTGAAGCGCAGTTCGTAATATCAAATGTATGCAAAAGTTTGATTGTCTCCACTGTCTTCAAATCAATTTCATTCCTTCGCGATGGAATTCGAAAGATGGTAGAAAGTCATAAAAAAACACTTTCAAGATTAATTTGTATTCCACGGGTACTTACATTATGTAGAAATAAAAGACAATCGAAATTAAAGACTAAAACTTTTGCATACATCTTATATTTAGAGATTGAAATCAATTTTTATTTAACCCACATTTAGATAGTTACGTTTACAAAAATATAAATTTTCATAGATATCCGTAATCTATCGTGTATAGCAATAATTATACAACATTCATATTTTTATTAAGATTAAGAAATTAAAACTAAAATGAACGATTGCATCTAAATATTCTAAATTTTATAGTATTTTGAATATCTTGTACATTATTTGCATATTCCGTGCATTCTGTGCCCTTGTGTACATTTAGATTTCTCATAAATGCATAAAAATCAGTAGTTTAATAATAATTAATGTCGCTTTTGTATCATGCGTTTGCGAACTTAAAAAATGACTTCGATAATTGTAATGAATTACTAGTTCTAATATAATACTGTGTCACAGACCTTTTTTCCAATAAGCGTCCAATTAACAATATTCGCCTATCTTCACCGATTTTCCATTAACTTCCAACCATAACTTCTTCCTCGAAGTCTAAAAAGTTCGCCCTTAAATCCAACACTGGAACTACCAACGATTAAAGTCTACTCATTTCTACTATAGAAATCATCGTAAAAGACATTTGGAGAAACACTTCAAATTCGTGAAAAGCAAATCTTCGATCATTCTTTATACAAATGATTAGAGAGAAACTTTCCAAAACTATGTGTTGCTATACATTCATTTACGATATAAATTTATTTATAAAAGAATTACAAATGTCTCCTTTTGACAATCTTGGTAGTTCTTGCGTTAAACCAAAAAAGAAATGCAAACTTACCAATAAAAAAAAAAAGCAGTGTTAACGTAACGAAGCGAAAGAAATAATTGCCAATTAAATCCAACGTTCTTCACGATACCGTAAACTTGCACGAGTAATTCCTCGGACGAAGAGAACAAAGGGTAGAAAGTACAGTGATTCGAAAGAGAACACCTGCGCGAGGCTGGAGGCTCGCCAAATAACTGATAGCGTGGGCGTCGTGTCTTCGAAGACGTCGAATAACCCAAGTCGACGACAGTATCGGTAGTTACTCGAGAGGGGATGAAGCTCCCTTGACTTGTTGTTCCATTGGTCGGGAACCGATTATGCGATTCGTGTCTTCCTCCACCTCTGCCTTCTGTTCTTCCCGATCATCCTATTGCCGGTCTTAACGAGTTACCACCTTCCGGTCGACTAGGCGTTAATGAAGATCTTTTCTATGTGCGCAACTCGTCGCACTGGTTTCTCTCCTTTCGAGCCTGGTTCTCGAGATTCAGGGTACCAAAATGGTGGAGATCTAGGAGGACGAGACGTTATACGGTAGATGTAACACGTACTGCCACTTTAAGCTTCGCGCGTAACTTTATTCAACTATTTTAGAACGTATTTAACATAAAAAATAAACAGTTTCAGTTTGGAACACGTTGAATACTGTTCAACATCGAGTTTATTTATGAACATTTGTTTGTACGTTGATTAAAACGAATTAATTTCGAATTCATTGAACGTGTACAACAAAGTCCAGTGTCCCTGTTACTGTCACTTGAAAAGTTGTCATTTAAATGGAAACGCGTTTTTACATATATTAACACGCCAGTTTGTGTAACAGATGTAAGACGTATAGCAAAATGTTTCTCAAGTTTTATAATTAGAGATTACATTTCGGCTTAAAAAGAGGAGCATGTTTGATCAATTTCGTGAGTCATTGTATACGTTTGTTATTTTTAGTGATAAGCTGTCTACGTATCTGTAATCGTACACTAAATTTTGTGGAAGTACCACAATACACGTAAACAAAGAATTGTGTAATAACAGTTAACAGGAAAGAATAACTTCTTCGTGAATCAAAATTCGAAGGTCGCTTTTATCTTGCATTTCGTATCCCTGTTGAGTTTACTAAAAAAATGTTTCCTAACATTTCGTATATTGGACATACTTTAACTTCTACCAATTCTAATCGATCCTTACACTGTAAACGTTTCTTGATTCACCTTATACTGTAATCATAGATCGTATTGATCACATAAGCCTCGAGTGGTTAAAAGTTTCCAAAAATAGATTTGAAAACATTCTCGTAATAGTTACCTTCAAACATTCTAAATTGAAGATGAAATGGAAATATTGAGCAATCCTTTATCGAAGTATATTATTTTTTTCATTACGCGAATCATAAACGTAAAAAGGGAAAAGTGTATGGTTTCGAATAAAAAGCAACGCTGAGGTCAACACACTAAGGGTTCAAAACACTTCTAACGAACCCCGTACAAATTTTCCAAACGAAAGAGGGGGGGGGGGGAAATTTCATTGGAATGGAACAATGCGGTGTGAAATTGCGATTCCGCGTGACCAGCCGGAAGTGCGTCCTAAAAGCGACCATGGGTGTCCTTAAGGAGGATGAAAATGTACTCACACAACAATAGAAAGCGTTCCACGGGTTAGGAAGCTCGACCACGAGCGAAGGATCCTCCGGGGTCTTCGTGACTTCCGGTTCTAGGTAGCGATGCGCGTTTGCCAGTCGGTGACCGGATATGGCGAAGAACCGACTGACCAAATCGTTCGACGCAGAGTCGCCGCTTCGTGTCGCGAGCTTTTCATGCGAATCACGCGTTCCCCTGTACCAAATACCAAGCTCGAACCGGTGACATCATACTTCGCTTCTCTGTTGTACGCCAGCCTGCACAGGTGAACGTATACATCGACCAACGTACAGCTGGACGAAACCATCTCTTCATTGTTTTTCACCTCAATCTCGTTCGTCTGCTTTCCGATAGCAACGAGAAACCCGTTGTGCTACGATTATTTTATTAGGTATGCTAGCGTTAGCCAGTCACCGCTTTCTTATCGTATTAACAATTTTTATTCAGTAACCTCGAACGTTGTAATACAAAGCTGAAATTATCGTTCGAATTAAACGTTCCCGTAAGCAGTATCCATTTCTATCAGATCTGCGCCGTAATTCATAGAACGAGTGTGACTCGTTATTGCAGTGCAAGGGATTGACAATCGTTTAGAGTAAAGTAGGTGGTACTTGACGCTAAACCAGTCGTCGACACTTGCTATGATTTTAATTATTAATAAGTTAAGTTGTTGTTGTTACGACAGATTCTAGACAACTAGAAAATATAATCGATCGTAGTTGATGAAAAAATCGTAGACGACGTTAATTTTAAACTGGATCCTTGAATTATAATTATAATCGTAGAAAATGTGGTTGACTGGATACTTTGCTCTAGACTACGGCTATTTATGTAAATTTGAATCTCTATAAAAAAGAAGGTAATGGAATAAAAAGCGAAACTAAATTGAAAGGATTTTAACTTGTAAATATTGTAACTGAACTGCGGATGTGTTTATGCGTTTAGAGAGAACCTTTGAGTGCTATGACCGTACAAAGTTTGAAAATTCTGCTTTTTTAAAATGCTAAATAATCAGTGCAAGATGGTGACTAAATTTAAATCTAGAAATATTGCAATGAGTAACCCTTTGACTGTGACTCAATATTCGCATGGCGTATAATACAAAAATATGTATATAATGTACGTGTGAAAAATAATTACTTGTAAATTAAAATGAACCTCTAAATATTGTTGTAGGTACAATAATAAATTAAGAAACGAATGTACGTAGCGTTCTACAAAATCTACCTGGATAAATGTATACACCATTTAAAGTCAAAGGGTTTATAAAAATAACGATATTGATATTAAAAAAAAACATATTTGCACGATTTTCACAAAAATAACAGAATTGAGCAAATCTCCCATTATTGCTTAGCACTCAAAGAGTTGTCTCTATTTTGTAAACGCGACACGAACAAAAATGATCAATGTTTGAAACACGCACATGTTTACGACAAGTATAAATATCCTATTTAATGCTACGTAGATGAATAAAGTATAATAATAAGTTTAACCAACACTTTACGTAAAAGTATTACTATCAAATAAGAAGAGATTTTCAAAGAGTTCTAAGAAATCAAAAGGAAGTCGAGTTTTCCAACTGTTTAAAGTAGAAAGGTTTCTCAAATATTCCGTTGCGAATGAATGGAAAAGCAGAAGGAGAAAGTCCTGCTAGAGTTCGGTAATTCGTAGCTCGATTGAGGTTTTCCTCTTCTTCCTTCGTCACGGTATTCACGTGACGAAGCCGCGGGAATAGAGGAGGGAGAAAAAAAGCCATGGAAGAATAATTAATCAGCAAGCAAATCACGTACGCACGGATGCATATATAAGACCATAGAACGACGTGTACTTACACGAAGAAGCGAAAGGAACGCACGTATGCATGAGTCTTGCGTACCTTCCATCCGGTTCTGGATATTCGGATGCCTAATTTTGTCCCCTTAGAAAAGTCCACCGACGGAAATACGAACTACCGTTAAACGAGCCACCAAATGGTTTACACTTATTAAAATCTAGCCTAAACCATTCTTTGCCATCCAAATTTCACGTCGAAAGCCGAGTATATTAGACTCTGGATAGTTTATACGTAAGACGAATTGGAATATTTGTAATATGGAACAGAATTCTGTTTTTTTTATTGCTACGTCAATTTCTAAGGGTTATAAGCGACACTATTAGTTATTAGTTAACCCTTTCACAATGGATGTTGCGTATACGTAACATTGTATTTTATGTCAGTAAAAGTAAACGATAAGCGTTTCTTTTTTCCTCATCAAAATTGGTTGCAAATTTTATCCAAATTATTAAGGGTCACTTATTTGTATCAAAGAAATGAAAGCTACGAATACTTGATGAAATACATAATGCAGTGTAATAATAATTTGTATACGCTTTATAAAAAATTATACGAGTGGGTGATTTTGAGTTGGCTAATTTTGACCCTCTAGATTGATGATGGGGAAAAATTAATCGTACGATTAATCGTAGGTAGCCACCCTTAAATATAGAGAAAGCAGAGAAAAATAGCATAAGGAAAGAGGAATCTCGGAAGAAGTAGGCCGTGCAAATGAGGTAGTCTTGCGAGCAGCTTCGAAATTAAAAAAGCCAGTCAGTTGCTAATTGAAGAACAAACAAGTACAGTTCAACCAGTGGAGTTCAGTCTGCAAAATCGCGATATTTAATATGGAGACGCCGTAATGCGACGCAAACCTCTACATCCTTTAGTTTACCAAAGCAAGAATTCAGGGTGGCTACTGATTAATTTAACTCGTATTCATTATATTTAATAATTAACCCATTAGAAACCAACGTATTCCGATGCAAGATTTCATTCGCAATTTTCTTTCAATCAATTCACATTTGTGAACTGCATTTTTTTTGTAATATTTAGTATATAGAAGAATATTGCAACGATTTGCGTAATAATATTTTTTTCATTATTATTTCTTTTCCCAATTCGGTTGTACAATTTTATAAAGCGGGTAACTGCGAATGGAATTTTGCGTTAGCGCAACGTACTTAGGTCCTTGATGGGTTAACCTTGGAGCTTTTCAAGAGATCCACTGGAATAACTCCGTGAACGATATTTAGGCTAACGTATAGCGAGCACACCAATTATTAACGATAACAATTAACTGAATTAACCCTAGTTGAGAGACGAATGTTAATAAGTTACACCTGGCGACTACTCCGAGTGTCCGTGTTTTACAGGCGATTCATAATTAACGGTACTTTAATTTGCAAACTCCCGACACAATTACCACTGTCGTTGTTAAATTGATTAAAACTCGAAACTATTTCTCTATCTTGCCGATGCGAACAGATCGTGCAGGATAAACGTTTGTAATATGGAACAGCTGATTTAAAAAGCCAAAAAAACGGGGGGATTTATCTATTTTAATAAAATCAACGCGATGGGAGAAAATTCAAATGATTTGAATTTATTCATTTATCTTGTATACTGGTAAAAATAACCCATTAGTGTACAAGTACAGTGCAGTACAGATAACAGAGAACAAAAGAGTGAATATAAAATGAACTAGAGTGAAAGAATGATACGGCACGAAGAAAGATTAGGCTACGAAATAATATAAATTTTTTACATTTGCATCTTATGTTACAAAATTATGGTTGAATAATTAGCAAACGCAAAATTCGGCAGTTCGAAAAGATATGGAACACCTAAGAAATTTGTAAAAAAAAGTCAATAAACATTATTTCGATGGAAAATGAAGATTTATTTAAATGATTTTCGAACGAGGATAATACGTACTCTTTAACTTACCGTCACTAATGTATTTCACCAGTTGAAGCGTTTTTTAGAAATGTTTGCACACCACGAAAGAGAATAACGTTTCTTTTTCAATAGTGAATGTTCGACTTACGCTTAATTGTTAATATAATCCATTACTGTTTATACGGAACTTATACACACGGTTGTTGATAAAATTTGCGACTTAATTATCGAGATTTTACAAATTTCCATATTACGTACGTTTACCCTACAGGTGTCCAACTAATCATTAGAAACTCTTCCGCACGAGTACAGTAATTTCAGTGGAATAGACTTTAGGAGCCTCCAGGTGTTACATAATTTAACCATTCGATCTCTCGTTTCAAACATGTAATCTCGTCGCAAAGCTACTCCGAGAATAATTAAAAATTTAAACGGTTGTCGGTTAACTCGAAGCTCGAAGTAATTACCTCCATTGTCCGCAAATAGCCTTCGAAAACTTCGAAACTTCAACAAGAATTGTTCTTCGTATCACTGAAAATCGCTTCGCCAGCACTGCGCTCCAATTGCTCGCAAAAATTCTGCGAGGAAACCGCTTGATCCGCTAATATTCGCTAGAGAAAATCTTTATCGATTTTCGTTTCACGTAGAATCGATAGAAACCGAGGCGGATCGATAACTGCCATTAAGATAGAGCGAATCGCGAGCGTGACGATGGAAAAAGCATTGTTTTTCGGCTATCCAACCCGAGGAGACTTTTTATCTCGAACAATATAAGTACCTACATCGCGCTCCTTTGCTTATCGCGCAACCGTGACTGATAACTTTTCCTTTTTTTTTTCTTTCTTTCTTTCTTTTATGCTCGTGCCGCGTCTCTCAGTTTAACGGTGAGTATACGAGAAGTGCTACGCGGCACGTTGGACGAATCAACGAACCTTGCGATTCAATAATATAATCGAACGGCTCTCGATAGACGTTTCACGGTTCGAGGCTCGCGAGTCGAACACCACGACCCGTTTGCAGATCAGTATCGCCTCGACCAGGAAATCGGTCTCGTCTTACAGGATGCCGGTGCGTCAATATTGACACATTTCTTACGAAACTGAGAAAGGGGGAAAACACGAACGTTAGAGGAGGGAAAAAAATAAAGAAAAAGAGAATCGGAGATTCGATTATTTTTTTTTGCAAAGATTACGGATTCTGGAGGTAGGCAGTTTTAGAAGACTTATGGAAAGGTTCATAGACGCATCGATGGATGAAATTACCGCGGTGTATTAAATTGGAGTTAATTTAGCTAGAATTGTAGCAGAAAATATATTGAAGTTTTTTGATTGTTAAATAATTTGAATTGACGGATTGAAGATAATGGAAATTTTCGTAATTTTGGAGTAACAAAGTGATCGGGATGATTTTTAAGTTAAATTCTTTCGGGATACTTTAACTATTACTACTACTGCTATTTAACTACTACTTATACTGTAACTTAAATTAAGTACTGCGAAGTTATAAAATTAGGAATTCAGGAAATGAGGAAGTTAGGAAATTAGAAGATTAGGAAACGAAGAAATTACGAAACCAAGAAATACGGAAATTAGAAACTTAGAAGATGCAAAATTAAAAATTTAAGCATTTAGAAAACTATGAATTTAGGCAATTAAGAATCTAGGAGTTTAGGAACTTAGGAGTTTAGAAATCGTAGAATTCAGAAATATGGAAAAATAGGAATTTAGGCAATTAAGAATTTAGGAATTTAAAAAATTAGGTAATTAGAAATTTAACAATTTAAATTGCGTACAGATTGTATGCGATAGACAGTAGTACACTGAACATTTTCCTTGCATTATGTATTTTTGCAAACATCCTACCATTTTATTTAACCCTTTGAGTCCTATGAACGCATATATGCAGCCAATTTTAAATATTACGTAGAGATTACAAATTCGAGTCTTTCTAGTGATTAATAAAGATCACAATATTCATATTAAATGTCATGTATGCGCGTGATCCATAAAAATAAATCTAGAAACCCACCGATCTCCTAAAATTGCTTAGCGCTCAAAGGATTAATTATTGTCGGTAGTTTTAGCGTTAAAAAAGTAAAGTTTAAATTTTTATTTGTCAAAGCTCGACTCCAGTTAGGTAGCAAAATTTGCCCGTGTCGCGTAACACTTAATGGGTGATCTCGGAAGCAGGAAATTGCTATTGATCGATGGTCAATCGTAACTGGTAACAATTAACTCCATAATACTATGACCTTACGGTTACGAGTTTCCCCCGTTATCGAAGCAAATTTCGTTATCGGCGTAAAGCGTAAATATATTATCTGATAAATTCGATAAGACGAAACAACGATATTAACGATTAACGAATTTAAGATGATATTTAGTAAGGATAAGATAGGGAATTAATAAACAAGGGAATTCAATTCTCAACACTTTTATTTGTTCATTCATGTTAACCACTGCTCGTTTACCAAGAACCACTAAATAACAATAATTACGTATACGTAAGATTATAACGCGAACGTTAAAAAGAAGCAGGAACATGTGGGTGAACACTTCAACGCATAAACTCATCAAAAATACACACACATACGTAAAAATTCGAGGAACAATCAAAACATTGCGATGGTAATAATATTCGTCGCTTCGATCGTATAATTGAAATAAAACCAGTCACTTTGGTAAATAATAGTTAAAATAATGCCAGCAACGACGGAGATCGTTGTGATATAAAAATTAGACGTGGGATACTCGAAAACCCTCGAAACTTAAAAAGTTTCGAGTTTCGAGAATTCGAAACTTAAAAGGTTTCGAGTTTCGAGAATTCGAAACTTAAAAAGTTTCGAGTTTCGAGAATTTGAAACTTCGTGCTACTTTTGTGATTCGAAACTCTCGAAACATAGGTAAATAATAATTTGTACAAGTAACAAGAATATTATCGCACCAATTTGTTACAGAATCGTTTGTACTGAAAAAAATATTAAACATGAATACTTGTCACTATTTTAATGAAAAGCAGATGAAAGTTAATAATCATCTCACGAAGTTTTCTCCGTTTACTCATTTATTTCAATTAAAATCACATTAACACCGTAATTTTTTTTCGGTGAAAAAAGTAGCAAAAAGAAAAACAAAATATGGCGAACTGATTAATCGGACATTATAAAGATTGTCGTAAAGTTAAATGATCGAAAGAAATAATAATGAATGTAGAATCTTAAATCAAATATTTTAAAATCGGTCATTTGACCGGGTGTGATAATTTTCTAAATAAAACTCGTAAAACTTTATTTCTGGACAAAATAGACACGCTTTAAAAATAAATGAGGAAAAAAAAATAAGCAGTCGGAGTTTCGAAAGTTTCGAAGGCTTCACAAAGTTTCGAATTCGAGTTTGGCAAATCTCGATATTAAGTTTCGAGCCATTTTCGATAAAAGACCATAGCAATGTGTATGTGTGTACGTACAACAAAAACAGCGTAACAAAATTGGTAATCTGATTCTTAATACTGTGCAACATCATTAAGTATAATCACCAATAACAATTTGTGCAATAAACGTTATACGTAATAACAAGTCAGTCAAATATAAGAAAAAATTGTGCACGAGATAGAACACAAAAAAAATGGGAATAACACGAGATTTGAGGTATTCCAAAATTTGTTGACCGAGAGAATTTTTAATTATTATTATTATCATATTATATATTAGATCGTTATCCAATGCAAGTTTATCAAACTTTAATTGTAGAAAATTAAATTTTCTAACGTTTCCACGTAACAAGCTGAACGTACATGCATTTAGATACGTTTCTCTTTTACATTGGTGTAAAAGTACTATGTATTATCTTTGTATTGAAATTTCTCCTATTACCTTCTATTAATACTTTGAACTTACTTCTGGCTACGCGATTGGCTACCAATATTGGCATAATTTCCTTACAATTAAACTTTAACAGTATTGTGTAATTCGATAAATATTTCCTCGATAAATTGTATTTTTTTTTTTTTGGTTTCTTTTCTTTTAATTGAACTACTTTACTGCTCGATATCTTATGCGTGGATCGAACGACGTATTTACTATTGCATACATTCGTCAATAATATTACAAAACAAACAAAATAAATATTATAAGTTAACAATTATTCGAAGTAAATTCAGTCTCCTTGCGGTAACAGGTGTAAAAGAAAATGTATGAAATATTAACCCTTTGCACTTCCAACTTCTGCGCGAACTTCCTGCTGTGTTTTTAATTTTCCAAAACATTCCCCAACTTTAATGAAACATAACAAAGTTGTTGTTAATATTTGTAAATTTAAGTTTCCATTAGTATTATTGCGAGACCTACTTTTAAAAAGAGGATAATTTACACTCAATTTTAGTTTCTTGCCGAAGAAATAACAGTTAAAACTGGCGAAAGTGAATATATAACTCTTTGAGTGGACAAATTAATTCTCTTTTCGCATAATCGGAATACATATTCATGGAAAATCCAATACAATTTTATTATAATAATTCAATTATAAATTTCATTTTAACAAAAAGATGACGATTTTAAGTGAATAAAACCTTTAAGACTTCGAACATAAAATCACCGAATTAATTAGTACACCTGATAAAACAGAGCCAAAGGAGTGCAAAGAGTTAACAAAAAAAAAATACTCCCCCTTCTAAAAATGCAACCTAACAACATTATTTCTCATTAAACTCAACAAAACAAATACATCCAACTTTTGATTACATAATTGTCACGTCTCGTTACGAGCTATACTAATAAAAGAAAAAAGAAGAACTCAACGAAACACAGAAGAGAATACATGTAAGGATGTATGCAATAACTATAAAAGTCGACGGTGGAAAAGTGAAAATTTGCTATAGACTAAGTTTTACGATTAAGCTAAATTAAACCTGAAGAAGTCTTAATACGATATACGGTAAAGCAGCTTATTGCATTTGTGCTCCTAAATGTTCGCTTGAGAGAAGATAACGATGAACGGCATTCATAAATCTTGTACGCTGATGATTCTGCAATATTTCCATCTATATACACGGTGTGATCAAATAGTTCGGATTTGGGAAACAATTCGAGCAATGAGTACTCGCAGAAAGATCCTATTTTAACTCTTTCAATGTCAATGCCTATTAATCCCTTGCCGTACAAATTTTTCGAAGACTATTCATTGGGACTTGTGTCGTTTTCTACTTTAACGCTGTGTCGAATGCGAAACACTGAAATATTATACGTAATTTTTATTTAACCATAATTTTCACCACGAGTGTAACTCGTCATTGTACGGCAAAGGGTTAAAACGACAATGTGCTGCAGTTGAAGACAGTTTCAAGTGGTAGAAAAATTATAAAACAAAATTTATAAATTCTACGTGTTTTCGTGGCAAATAAGAAAAGCCTAAACGCTCTCAAAATTCGTCTAAGATCCAAATAGATCCCGTACTTAATAAACAGTTTCCTCTTTTAGCAGTGAAACGGTGAAAAAGTTAAAGAAGATTAATTGCAAATTCTGTTACATCTTCGATTAAACAATTCGCTATAAAAGTTTCTGAACCTTTTGATCTCACCTCGTACATCCGATGTTACAAGTTAGTTTGGTCTGCGATAATTCTATACCTGAGAGCCAAATTAACCCAAGTCCATTTTTGTCAAACGTGTGCAATATACACCATCTTATTATTCTTTTTTAACTTTATCAGAGCCACAAAAATGTAAATATGTTGCATAATACGTGAAGAAGATTTAAATGGGTGAACCACTTCGAACACAACGTTGTCTTGTGTAGCTTTAATTTTTGTCTTCGCTGTATTGTAAATTTACAATGAAGAATTTTTGGGTCAGTTTAAACTCTGAGGTACAGAATTGTTATTTCTCTAGCGTTTAAAAATGAAACAGAGCAGTGACGTTCTAAGGCATACGGTTGATATGCTAAACCATGGTACCCTACGATAATTGCAATTAGTGAAATATGGAAATTTGATGAGTCAATAATTACTCTGTTGTATCATTCTATCTTAGGGTTACTTCGAAAATTCTCGACGATTCAATAATATATACTAGTAAAAAATTTATATAAATAGAATGAAAGACGTGTTTCATTCTCTTGATACTTTTTTTTCTCTTTTTTGTTCCTTTTTTTTTGTTTGTTTTTTCCCATTTTTTTTTTTTTTTTTTTTTTTTTTTTAATGTTGACCGATGTTTCTTGCTAGATTGCAATTGCAAGGAATTAGCACGTATAATATTGGGATTACTCTCTAACTCTTAAGCTTATAATTTGCATTGTTAGGTATTATATGTCTTTTAAACGTATCTAAAACTATATAGCCTAGTACAGTGCCGTTTCCGTTAGGCTGTCGCTAACTCTGTGATTGGAACGCAAAACAACGTAAGCCATATATTAAACAAAATTAGAATTTATACATACTAACATTTTTAGCTATGGTAAAGTTCACTGCGAAACTGTAAACGATATCAGTATTGCAATCGGTGTTTCGTGATTTCTATTATACATGTAGTCATGTTTACCTTAATATAAAATTGCAATTGAATAAATTACAACATTGCGAGAAAGGAAATGTAAACGAGAAGTTACGAAGACATTTTCACATGTCACAAAAAATGTACTTAGCTTTCAAAGTAAGATAAAACATGTGAGCCACTATAATAGTATATAGCTGCTAAAAGATTAACTAAGCTATATAACAAGATATGTATGCGTTTATCAGATAAAAATGCACGGAAACAAATTTCTTACGCCTAAAAAAATAACTGCAATTCGATAAATTGTATTCGAAACTTTAAGCGACGATATCTGAAAATTGAAAATTTATGTGACTTATGTCGTTTTGCCTTTCAACCATAGAACTGTCGTCGTAAAAATGCATCGGTTGGATGTCACATTAAAATTGCCAAGACGTGTACGTAGCTGTCCATGGGGTGACGACAGACCAAGATGGAAATTGTGCCAAGAATCGTTTAAATCTTAAAGATGTTTGTCGTTCGCCGTGTAAAAAGTGTCCACCCAATGCTATTGATAAGCACGGAGTTTTCGGCATGTTATTTACCTAGGTAAACATTGTTAATTAGTATACGGTTAATAAATAAATAAAAAGGAATATAGTTGGGATATGAATTTGTTCGCGAATTAACTTACATTTAAATCGAGAGAAAATGTGAAAGGAACACAATCGGATGCGCAAGAATAATAGATAAAATACGTTTCTCTATTGTTCCACTTAGGTCCTTCTAGCGGTTTGCCTTCTAAAATAGACCATCTCTCTAAATGAACACCTTTATACGGGGATAAAATTATACTTATATGGTCGGGACCTGGAAATAAAATTGGATTTTAATTGCTACTGAATATATTAGGTGCGTATATGAGTACTCGCATCTTTTCGAAAATACGGATATATTAATATAAAAAGGTAGTCCAGTAAACTTAATTACTTTCCTTCGAAATTTATTGTTAGTTGGTCGATAAGTTTTGTCATGTTTAAAGGAGAAATAGACGAGAAATTGAATTCGAGAGTTCATTCAGTACTTGCAATTTCATGTCTAAAGTCGACACATGGAACCTAATTTAATTAGGTACTTGTGCAATTTCGCAAAAATTACCTGTAACGTTAAAGGTGAAACTGACAATATTTTGGCGCGCAGATTTGGAAACGAGTTCAAGCTTTGTCGGAATAGTAATCAATGGTGCAGGGCCCGGAATCCAACTTGTCTTCCTGTTAAAAATATTTTCATATTATTAACACGGTAAGTAAGTTAGAGTTGGAAAGAATTATTCCAAATTTTGCCGTGTCGAGATTGTATTTAAAAAAGTAGATATATTAGAATGATGGTGTACAGTAATTCAATGCATAATAACTCAGACGAAATACAAGATAAACCACTTATCAAATGCTATTTTCTGTCACACGATTTTGAAGTCTCGAGACCCCATAACCGCTTGCCTTTGCGTTTACGATTTTTGAAAATATCAGTCGGATGATAGGTTTATTCTCGTACCTCGTCTGTGATATGACGTTGGATGTAGTGCATACCATAAAAATGTTGTGACGGGCATGAAGTATGGTAAGCCACAATATAATTCTTTCTCGCAATCTTTGACCGTTGACGTTACAGCACCTATCTCTGGTACCGTAGCTTCCACGCTGTGCGGACTATTGATATCTAAATCAGCAATCCAATATCCAGTTCCAGAGTGCCGTAAATTACCATTAATATCATAATATTGTCTTTGTGTGTGCTGTTAATAGAATATCGGTTAGTATAATTCATTACCATTGTTATGTATACCAATTACTATATATATATATATATATATTATTACCGCAATCATAAATCGTTCCGGCGCCAATGAAGTTGGATCACCACTATAAGGGAAACCAAGAGGGGTCAAAATCAACACGCCTATGGTTATTAAAAATATTCCCATTAGTACGCTCAGCACTCTCTCCGCGTTTTTTATTAAAAGTACAAATGGCAACTGAAAGAAACAATTTAATTGTTACATCATCGTGTTTCGTAATTGTTGTTTTTGAAAAATATTTAAATACCGTGAAACTGAGTAGCAGGGAGAAAAGTATACATAGCATGTTTGCCATAATCACTTCCGAATTTATACTGCTACCAGATCGTCCCATTATAGGAATAAATAGATAAAGAGCACCGATTACTAAGTAGAACGATTGTATGTAAGGTAAGCTCATGGTGACTAAATAATAAAACAGCCATTTCCAGCCTAAAAAATAGGGAACGTTATAAACAATGTATTTCACATTAACATACCATTACCGCTCATTAATAGACAGTGAATTTTTATGCATTTATTGTAAATTTAGAAGTGCAAAAAGGCACAGTGTATGTAGCAGGCAAAAATAATTATTGTATTTTGAACGTAAAGCAACGCTGTATTTAATTTCTTTAACTTCCATTTCTTCAATTTCTTTTTAATCTCTATTTCTTTAATATATTTAATATTTCCTTCAATTTCTATTTCTTTGATTTATTTAATTTCTTCTTCAATTTCCATTTCTTTGATTTATTTCAATATCTTCAATTTCGTTGATAAAGATACGAATTTGCATAAAAATCCGCTGTTTACCGATTAAAATCGTACCTCTCCACTTGTTAAAGAAATTATACCGAAGTATATTTCCGAAAGTAGGGAACACAACCCAGTGTAATGGTATAAATCCAGATCGTATCTCGAATAGAACGCAACAGAAAAGAACGGACATCCATATTATGGAATACGAATCACAGTATACTTGATATAAAGTCCACGCGGACTTCACTTCCTTGAAATGAAATTAAACAATTACATACAAAATAAGACACGCTGTCGTGATGTAACTTGCCTTCTTTTGACGTGATCCAACAAATAAGAAAAATGTCATGGAGACGAAAATGGTTGGGACCACGTATAAAAAGAACAACCAAGCTGGTCTTGCATACCAACTCATAACTTTCCCGAGCTTAGTGAGAACCAGTGCGATTAACGTGCAGGAAAGTATAGAGACTAGCCATGAAACGATTATTGCTCCAGTGCATAACAGCAAATGTTTTAAGTAGATCGATTTCTTCACATCTAAATTAAAATTCAGAATTTAATTCGTACTACCCTATATGGATAAAATTAATTTAACCCCTTACCCTACAATAATGAGTTACACTTGGTCTATAAATTGTAGTGTAGAGTCAACAAAAATGGATATTATTGACGGCGAAATTTAATTTGACTCCTAATTTTAGCTGTGTCTTATAAAGTTTGAGGACTATTAACACGTTGATTGCCATGGTGGTCACCAGTGACCGACGACGCTACGATTAATTAAAGCATTCAAATTAAATAAACGATCATATTTCTAGAAAATTCACTGTGTTTCACGTTACAGCCTCAATATATAGTATCGGAAGTATCGTAGAAAAGTTAAATAACTACATTTCTTAATAAATTAAATGTAATACATGCATAATTATAATGTATCCCACTGAAACAAGTAAAACCACCGTGACGGTCAACGTGTTAAATAGAAATTTCCTATTATATTGAAATGATGTGTACGTGACACGATATGGAAGCAGAGATCAGAAAACGCTGCTAACATACGTAGGTAATAAAGTAATCGTAGGTCAAAGGGTTAATATAATAGTATAGCATATGCATACCTCGGCGAGCATTTTGTATGTTCAGATATATCGAATATAGACCAGCAATTATGCTGATAATGTTAATTGTACTTGCCACGTACTGTGGCCATCTGATAACAAATGTACCCAAGAAGTCGAAGAACACGGGGTTACCCGTGTGATCTCGAGTAGGTACCTCAGATAAATAAGTATCTAATATTATTCCCTGTATCAAAGCAAGAATGTTATCCCCGGTTCTTTGCAAAGATCCTAACGGTATTTGATGGATATTATCAAATTTTGTATGGTACACGTAACCGTTGGTCGCCCAAGCAAAATCAAGGCCTACAACATTTGTTAAAAAATATAATCGTTACTTATAGACAAAGAACAAGGTAGAATGTAGATAATGAATATAGATTAGGTACCAGAAACGTTTCCAAAGTCTCTAAATATTCGAAAATCCGTGTCACCAGGTACAATACCACTTTCAAATATTTCTTGAGCTAAGGATGATGCATAAGGGTAAGGGACAGATTTGGCGTATATCTACGGGAAAAAATAGAAAAGCGTTATAATACTCGTGATAATAAGTATGGGCGAAAATATCCGTTATTTCCCACAACTTCAGGATTCTCGATACTTACGAGAATTTCGAGAACCCAAAGATTATTTCGGTATTCATTTTATCGAATATGTACTTTCATGACTTTTGGAGATGATGGAGAAATTTAGCCAATGGTAATAAGCAGAAGATAATTTATCTTTATTTAATAATACCTGAAGCATCCAAGAGCTCTCAGGTCCAGCCTGAAACAATAATTCGCGACCACCTGCACCACAAGCTTCTAGATTTATAAAAGCACGTACTTCCTTGGCCCAAGGGTGTTGCGTTATAAAGCCATGGGAAGCCTGTATAATTTATACGGTTACTAGTTAATATCTTTGAGAAGAAGAATTTGAAGACTTTTTTTTTTTTCAATGTACCTGTAATAAATTTTCTTCAGCGCCATTAAATAAAAATATAACGTTATGCTTTAACAACTTTGAACTATGAGCAATCACACGTAAAATTTCTAACATCACAGCACAACCAGCTCCGTCATCGGATCCACCTAAAATAAAACGGTATTGATATTTAGATAATTGAACCGCTCGTTTGCCGAATTGATCAACTTCACATATATAGTCTTTCTTAAAATTCCTTTTGAAACTTAAATTCAAATAAACACAATGTAGCTTTTATCCAACAACAGATAAGATGCATAAAATATGATAATTTATCCTTGGAATAATCGTAATTATTTTTATCTGTTGTTCATTAGTCCATGACCAAAAACATTTTCCTTATTTTATGATGTTAAGCCCAATTATTAAAAAAATTTAATTCAATTATAAATAGTTACACATCGATCAAGTGTTTTGGTATTAAAATTTTGAAGAATTCAAAAAGTGGAGTTAATCACTTTGGCCTGTGAATGGCTCATTTATACAGTGACTAAAAAAAGTATTCATACACTGTGAATTCTTGACTTTTAATAGAAATATCTTTTTCAAGCTACTGTAAATTTATAATACAGGACTTGAGTAAATCTGGTTCTGAAGTACAAATTTGTAAGAATCCAAGCTCTCAATCCAAATGTATCCAAGTATGAATCACTTAATCTTCAAATCGCATAGAAAAAATATTTTCAATAGATATTAAAAAGTTTGCAGTATATGAATACTTTCTATGTCACTGAAGCACGTGCACTGCTTTTGTTATTAATTACCAGGACTTTCTGGAAAGGTATCAAAATGGCAATTTATCAGCAAACTGCTATGGATGGGTCTATGAGGGCCAATTCTAACAATCACATTCTGCACATTTCTATACACATTTGTCATTCCATCTAGAAATTTTAAGGGAAATGCTCCACTATGCTTGGTTACATTGACTAGAATCTTATGATTCTCATTGGCATCCTTAACTATATTATTAATAATGTTTGTTAAATATTTAATTGCCAGCACTTCATTCTCATAGCTTCCAACGATTCGTGGCCCAATGGATGTAATATTCAAAAGGTGATTATGTGCTCTTTCTGCTATGAATCTTTCTGGATATAAACCTTCTTTGTGTATGGTTAAAGGCTCAGGTAATTTCTTCTCGAATGTAATTATGATAATGGACATGAAAAGATAGAATGTAAAAAGGAAAAGTAAATGCTGGGTTTCATTTGGCAGTACTTCTTTCTTCTTAAAAGAAGCTTTATCTTCATAGAGCACATCACCAACAGATCTTTTGGAAATGTGTTGACGCAATCTTATTCCATCCCTCTAAAAATCATTGTTGTTAAAATACAAAAGAGAAGAAAAAAATAATTAAATCAATTGAAATAATCTTACCATTGTCTATATGTGTTCGGAGATAAAAGGCACTTTGAAAAATAATGAAACCTTTATGTCGAAATTAGATCAGTTAGACGAGGTCACGGTATTTAATTCCGTTCGATGAATTGGCCACCTTATATCGCAATTGCGTTTCATACAAGTACAATTAAAATCGCTATTTGGTTTTCTGCATAAACCGAACACGAAAAACACTTCGTTCCTTTATCGATAATATTTTTTATCGTGAGTTCGGTCAAAGGTGTAATATGTAATTGTTGCGTAAAATTTTAGATAACAACGTTACCTCCGCGAGGTGACGATTTCGATATGCAAAATTGAATTCATAAATGCGACATTCAAATGAGGACGACGTCCAGCTTTCGTTGTGTATGTGTGTTTCTCATTTAATCGTCACACGGCTCCTCGTCGCTCGTTGCTTCAACTTTCTTTTTCCATAATTCGACGCTGATATGCTTATCATGGATCATCGTTATCAGCGAATTCAATCTCCGTGAAGCGACATTTAGGTACAATGTACAGCTACATGTATTCTCATGTGCCCACCACGATTAGATAGACATATCACATTTTTTTTAATAAAGATTCGTGTGCATGCTCGTCTACCCGATACTCGCTAAAACGGGAAGCGGATCTATATATACATATATACATATATATATATATATCTAAACGTAGCATTGCAGAAAGTTAGCCGAAACAGGGTATCCATCGCGATAAGATTGCACGCGCTAGAGGGCCATTCAAAAGCGTAATAATTCAAACGCGCTCGTAAAATTATAACAGGACGGACGTATATACTTTGTTCGATTTTATGAATGAAAAGTACTCTGTATCTGCGTCGCATGTCCAACATTTACACTTTCGATACTACTAACGTATGTTGTACGTTTAAGGGAAAAGAGCGCAAAGTCATACATAATTATATCGTCGCTTACGGAACACAGAAAGAGTGAATTTTCCGTTACCCCGATTTAGTTTCGTGACTATAAGTTGCATGTAATTTAATTGTATACTTTTCTCGTTAATTTATTTATTTATTTAGTGTCGCTTCGGTTTATAAAACTATTATGGACCACTGTTACATTGCATTATAATATATCATTGTATAAGTACTACCGTTATGTAGCCTGAGAGTCTTAAGATAAAATATTTATTAGCTAGGACGAGTTAATGTACTGTTACATTTTGCGACTGTGGAATTTAGAGATTTTGGGTTCTGTGCCCATAGAGTGCTAAAGCACTTGCTCGAGTAGCGCAAAAAAGAAATAAAATACTTGATGCTTTGTAAAACTGGAGTTTAAAAGAGGAGCTGTCAACCAGTTTGTAGGCTGTAATAATAAGAAAGAAAGTCGATTGAAAACATCTTCGAGCTGCTGGCTTCTCCCTTCTCTTCGGGATTTTGGAATTCCCTCTCCAGGATCTTCCATCCAGTCCTGGGTTTTCTCGTGGGCCGATTTCCACCCCGATTAGTTGGCGCTTTCTTCTCCCACTCTTACTCTACCCCCGATCCTTCGTTAGTAGATGGTGGTGGTAGCGCTGAGCCTCGGTGGAAGGGATCACGTGCGACGTAGGGATACGTGGTGAAAATAATCAAATTTAGCGGCGCAGGAGGTACGCAATCATTAAGGATTTACGTTTTAGTTTTGTCTGCGGGAGATAAGAAGCAGACAGTTTTCTGCGAATGCTTATGCGAACTATAACGATCAATACTTTTCAAGGATATAACGGAACCTTGGAGAATTTCCTATTCCTCATACGAACCGCGTTTTCAATTGTAATCGCGTTTTCAAAAACCCGCCTAATTACAACTATCTAGTATTTGGCGTTTGCGCAATAGCTATTAGTGTTTAAAGCCGCGTTTACATGATAAAAAGGGGGGTACGTAACAGTACGATAATCATAATTATTGTAATGTGCAGTAATATTTGTGTGAATACTCGGTTTTGGGTGAGCTTACGTTTTATACAGAAATTCTGCACTTTTTCGGATAGGTAAATTTCTTATAAATGCATTAAAATCTGAGTTTACAATCAGTTGCTATATTTCATTAGTTATTTTGAGTTGATCTAAAAGGGATCTTATATTTTTTATCGTAGAAAGCAGTTTTTCTTTTCTTTTTTTAGAGCTCTATAATAGCAGAACGGTTTAGAAATATTTGTTCAATAGATAATTCGGTGTAGCAATTAGAGCAAAGTGACTGATTCAATTTTGCTATTAAGTACTGATATTTGATATATCAAATTCTCAGTCTCGCTAGAATTCTTCGTATATATATATATATACAAAAACAGAAAGAACAATAAACACTTGTTTAAAAAATATTTTTACGCTAGAGGAGATAAGACAAAGCAGAATTTAAATTCAAATTCTTTAAGGAAGTAAATATAGTATATAAATTTATAAGTATATATATATATATATATATATATATATATATATATATTCGAAACAAGTTAGCACAAAATAATTGAATTCAAAGCAAATAGGTGTCTCGATAATTAAGAATCAAAAAAAATCGGGACGAAGGGCATAAATTTGGGACTGCCGCGAAACTGATCTATCCTGTACATCTAGTCGATGTTACGAGTTACAATCTAGCCGCGATAAAAAAAATGCAAATGCAATCGTTTACTGCCATCTATAGGAAGGAGTTCCAAATGGGCTACGAAATTTACTCGTTCGACGATAAGGTTCTAATGGTAGGGACCGATTCCATAACTAGCAGACGACTAAGTCTAGCAGACGGCGCATAGCTAGCGTCGTTCGCGGGCGCCTGTGACTTTGTTTCAAAATCGGGAATTGTTGCACGCCGAAAGACAGGCAGTTTCGCGAACGGAAATCCGAGACGGTGCATCGCGAGTGAAAAATCAATCGAGATGGATCCCGAAGCATTCCTGGACATGGCCAATCAGGTCATTAAATTGAAAATGTTTCCGCTCTTCGATATCGCACACTCCGTACTCTGTGCATTACACGTCAGGGAAGATTTAGGACCCGGTAAGCACACGCCCACCCGACCAATTCTAAATTTAATTTGCCCAGAGCCAGAGCTTATACCTTTTCTAAGATTATGTTTCGCTCCCGACCGTTTCTATTCTTTTTCAGCCACCGTTTCTTCCTATATATCTCTCTCGGTCGCTATTTTCTCGTCGCCGAGCTCTCCTCTCGTTTAACCCTCTATAACCCGAACCTTTATTTACCTCTTCGCCACCAAAGAAATTGTAATCGAATTACACATTTTCGTTTCGACCAGAAAACCAGGAATTAATTAGTACTGTATGGCTGCTTTGTTTCGACCCAATGGTAAAGAAATAAAGCGCAGCGGTACAGAGTGATACGGGAGCGAGATAAAATTTAATAGATTTAAATTGTAGGGATAAGTGGGCTTCATGTTTCATAGCGTTGCAGAGGGCGAAAACATTCCCTATCGCTCGAATTAGAAAATATTTCCTACGCTTTTTTTTATTTATAACAATCCGACGTTGTTTTACACGGTATACTTTTTATTCCCGCAAGAAGTTAAATAGGAATCCTTTTTCACGCGAAATTTAAATTCTTAATTATGCGCAATTCGACGTGGTTAAACCCCCTTAAACCCACAACCCTTTTAATGCACAAGCTTGTGAGTGTCACGGGCTGATTTCTGTGGTCAGATGGCACAATACGATATGTCCAATTTAAGATAATTGAGATATATATGCTTTTCTTTGTGTCAATTTATTTAACTCCTTATCTTATGAATTTTTTAAAGAATATTCACGGTAACGTTAGCCATTTATTACTTTAACACTGCTTCGCATACAAAACACTTAACATATTGTAGATCATTTTTGTGCTTACTATATTCCATCTTGCGAACTAAAATTGCAGATAGAATAAAGATGAAAGTTTATTAAAAAATACAGGGTTAAGAAACCATACGAATGAATTTACTAAACTTTTGAATTTCGAGTTCTAAAATAAAAGACATTTTATTTTTAAGAATATTGTGATTATTCTTAGCTAAAAAAATCTTTGAAATCGCTGTTTTGAAAATTATAAAATTGCACGTATCACGTTTTGTCATCTGACTACAGATTTCAACTGTTTCTTTGTACAATCGTACATTATTATCGATAATTTGTTAACTCAACAATTTGCACTTCTTGACTTCCTTTATTTTTATCATGCACCGTTAAAATTGCAAAAGTCACGATACAATATCTTTGAATTATTAATCAATGCCATTAAATTTGTTCACCTTGGTGTATAAATTGCAAAACAAAAGTTGAACATTAAGGGGTTAAACAGGGAAAGAAAGCTTTTAATCCTTTGACGACTTCAGTACCTCACACTCACCATACATTTACGCACGATAACATAAACTACTTGCTTAATTAATTTCCTGGCTTATCAGTCTGAAATTAAGCTGTTAAAATATATCAGATATTGCGTCATTTATGCTATTGATGAAGCAAATAGCCAGCCTCTTATTAATTGTAGAATAGCCGCTGTAGAATTTAATCTCTTAGAATAGAATTTAATTTTTGCCTCCCAGTGCCCGTCGTCAAAGGGTTAAGTCACTCTCGCTTGCTCGAGATTCTTATTTCGAAATACAGTGAAATCTTGATCGTTCTACTAAACGGGACCAAAAATGCCTGTGAAAAAATCGAGTTTCGTGCAACGAACGAGACAATCAATTATATGATCTGTTTCTTCATTGCGTATTTGATAAATTGCTTATATTATCAGTCGTTTGTTTATTTCCACGTAATTATCACTAAATTGAGGATCTTTATGCAAACCCATACTTATATTAATCTCTTGACATATAACAACGAGTCACACTCGCGACCACGAATTATGGTGTTGATTCAATAAACAGGGATTCTACTTGCAACAACGTTAAATTTCAACTTAATTTTCGGTTTCGGTTCATACGATTGAGGATCACTAATAAAAAAATTACGTATAACATTCGAATACTTTGCATATAATAATGTATAAAGCTAACGAATAACTTGCGTGGCGTGCATTGATAATAAAGAATGGTATGGCAAGGGCTTTACGAAATTAAATAAGTGGAATCTAAATAGAGGGTTGCTTCATCCTTAAAATATAACAATTTCTATGCTACTCTGAATATTTCGTATATTTTTATATCTAACAAACATTCAGTTACACAATTAATATTGTGCAGAGTAATGCACAATTAAATTTTTTATAACTGCATAAAGATTCGCGATCTAATGACCACCGTTCATCGCCGAAATGCAACGAACGAAGTTTTCGTTCAATGATCAAGATTCCACTGTACAAAATGTGAGAAAGCGTTTGTCGCTGTTCTATTATAGCGTATTTAATGTATGTTTTATAATATACTACGCGGACCTGGTAAATTGGCGAGCCTAAAGAATGCGGGTCCGATTGGTACAGGCCCACTTTCTCCGACACAATTATAAAGATAGGTCGCAAGTATTTGCATCATTGGACGAAACGTTGCGAAGCGAAGGGGGAAGGAAACACACGGAGTAACGCACACACAAACTCATATTCCTCTTGCACCTGTGTCATCGAGCTCGCCAACTTCCTAGCTCCTTATAGTACATTATAGTTAAACCACAGACCAGACATAAGTGTAGACAAATCACCTTATGGGACATCGTGTTCCATGTTCTGAAATACCGACATCTGGAAGAATCAGAATATCTTCCTTTTTATTATCCGAAAGGGAATTTAAACGCTCCTGATGTATTTTAATATACAAAATGTAAAAGCAAATGCAAATGTGATACATTTTAGACAATTGAAAAGGTAAAAATGAAGGTAATAATGGGGCTCTAGAACTTCAGGAACTCGAACCATAAAAATACATTGCGTGATTGGTCTGCTCTTATACCTAGCCTATGGTTGAACGATAAGTTAAAATAAATATCTACAAATACTTACGTATATTTAAACTGTAGAGTGTAATTATTCTATGCAGAGTAATTTTAGTTCGTACGGTGTAAAACCGGGATGAACACAGAGAGCTACTCTGCATTTCTTGCATGCATGAATTGTTTCCTTTTTGCTCTTTGTTGCGCGACATAGTAGAGATCTTTTTATTCGAATTTAACTCGAATTTAATCCAAACCCAGGGCCGAATTAGGACTTTCAGAGGCCCTAAACGCTTACAAGATTTTGAAGTCCCCTTATGCAAGAAATTCACTCCAACGCAACACATAATTTCTTAATCACTTCCGCAAAATAAAATTTTATTTCTCCAAATTAAAGCAACTTGCAATAAAGTAAAGAATTATCTTTACAATATCGTATAATTTTGTTTTATTTATATTTATACCGTGCTTCTCTCTACACGATGCACTAAGCATATGTTTATTTTGCTTATTGATTAATCTAAGATATGTCCCCCTTCCCTTAACACAATATTGTGACATTAAGATAAGAACAATAATAGAATTTTCGTATTCGATAACATTCACCGCATATATGATACGAAAATCATGTAAAGACACACACAAAGGGATTGGTTTCGCATTTGGCACAATTATAATAATCCTATTTTGTGGCATTCACTACTGAATCTACTACCCAGCTAATCTATTTCAGTATCTTGTAGGTACGCCAGATTTTTTCCAATTTTCTTCCCCCGGATTTTTACCGCTTACGATCGTTTCGATTATTTAAAATTATATGACATAAGCAGATGCGCATTTGGAAAATATAAATATTCACGATAGGCACTATAAATGTGCAAAAGTTTATTGTGTAAGAATGTTTCCAGATATAGCTGCGAAACTTTTCAGTCAATGATCTTCTTATGCAATGGACCATAAAAGATCTCTTTCAGCACAAGGACTTCCTGTATTTCTCTTGTAATCTTTAACAACACCTGTGCACTTTTAAAGTTCGATAAAAAAATTGTTATTAGGTTGATGCATATGAAATGTTACTTTTTTCGAAGTAAAAAGATTAATAAATAAATTCTCCAAAACCCTACACACGTATATTTAATTCGAATAAATTTTAAATGATTTTATACACTTCTCTTCAGCAATCACTTACGATTAGTTTCATTATCATATACTTATAAAATTCATCAATTTCAAATTGTTTCATCTTCCTTCTGACTTTCGGCCGAATGAAAAATTGTTAATCCTAAATTTTGGAAATCAATATCGAACTATTCTTCTTCTTTAAATTCTAGTTTCAAAAGCTTTCACGATATACTTATTTGCCAAATTTTAGCTTCCATAAAGAATTGCTTAAATATTTCAATTATTCGTGACACCAAGTACCGAAGTTTAATTCATAATTTTATTATAATATAAACGTATTTGCATTGCAGCAAATTTCTTCATCTTTAATATACTTCACTCTAATTAACCAATTTACAAAATTAAGAGAGTAATACATCCCATAATCTCAAACTTCACGAAAATGATATTTCATGTACATCAACCTAATCAATTTTAATGCAAGAAAAAGTTGCTGACAGAGTTAAGAAACAAAGTAGCAGTCATTTCCAATTTTCTGTATATTTTTTATCTTCCGAGATACACGAATTATTGTTTATTGATGCACGTAATTTTATCCTTTCATACCATCTTTAGTTTTAAGCAATGTGTCTCAGAAGATAAAGAATAAATAGTAGCTTCTGATTCGATATTCATTTATCAATTTGAAAGAAGTACTAGAAAAAAGATTATTTTCATGTGTTTATGGTAAGCTGGCATTACGTTTGCACGTAGCATGTAACACAATGTACTTGTAAGGATTCCAAGTGACCTACTTGAAAAAGCATGCCCTTTGATATCTCATGACACATTACACTCTTATAAAAGAAGAAATACATTTTTTTCCTATCCGCGATTGTCCATTTGATTAATGGATAGCTTACAAAATGTTGTACTACCAATTTATTCACTAAGGCAATTTTTTTGGAACCTCTGTTTAATTAGGTGCTCAAGCATTCTCTCGGAAACATCCTCTATCATGTTGGCTTTCAACAATGTTGGTAGTGTTTGCAAGTGGTATGCTATGCAATGGTCTTTTAGGGGAACCAATTCTTGCACCTTTGAAAAATACACCACAAGTGGTGGTTGCAACCATCGTTTGGTTAGTACATAATTGCATTAAAAAAAATGTTAACATTTTGCAATAAACAATGTTGATATAAATGAATGCCTTACAATAAAAATGTTGACAAGTTAACACTTTACAATAAAAATGTTGACAAGGTAACGCTTTGCAAGAAAAATATTAATAAGTTAACATTAACGATAAAAATGTTAACCAGCATTTTACAATTTTACAAATGTTAACAAGTTCAACATAAAGCATGACAAGTTTAACATTTTTCAATTCTACAAATGTTAACAAGTTAACAATTTTCGTAGCTTTTAATTACTACAAATATTTATATGAAAGATTAATTTATTTATTAATAGGTATGTGATATTTTATACACCATTTGATATTGGGTACAAAGTTGCAAAGTTTCTACCAGTAAAGATTGTATGTGCTACCATGAAGGAAATATATAGGTAAGTAAGTATTACTTTCTAATTTTTTGTCTTATTCTTTCTATTGTCGAATAATAAGTTACTAATTCATAATATACTACAGAATTATTATTAGTTTTCTCGTCTTACGATTTGTAGGTGTAAAAAAGTCTATGATGGGGTAACTCATGCAGGAAAACTTTATCCAAATGCATATCTGATCATGATATTAATTGGAACGCTTAAAGGCAAGTTTCGATATTAACAAAGTACAAATAGAAGAGTATTGAAATGTAAAATCATTCTTTTAACTATAGGAAACGCCGCGGGCTTTACTAAATTATTTGAACGACTTATACGAGGAGTATGGACCCCAACTGCTATGGAATTTATGCAGCCTAGCTTGTACATACATTTTTATTATTTTCATCAATCTTTATCATTCTTATTCAATCATTCGAAAAGGATATATCGATATTATTTTTCTTTAGCCCTACGAAGGCTTCCATGGTTGCATCCATTATCTTCGTCCTAGACAAAAAGACTGACCTTATCTCGGCACCTCACGCGTTGGTTTACTTTGGTATCGTTATTTTCTTCGTGTATTTCAAGGTAATATTTCTGTATTTTAGTCTAAATAGATATTAACCCTTTGCGGACCGGAAGAAATTTTTTCAATTATTTGGACTCATGACGATTTTTAAAGCAAGATATTTAGATTAATGTAATCGATGAATACTTTTGTTAATAACTGAGCGACACATCGTTAAATATTATTACGCGCTGTTCGCAAAGGATTAATCTTCGATTTATATTGTACATTGTTAAGTGAGAACGACGTAAACATAATTATTTCAGCTATCGTCCATTTTGCTTGGAATTCATGATCCATTCGTACCATTCGAGAATTTGTTCTGTGCGTTGTTCCTCGGAGGAATTTGGGATTCGTTAGCCAAACTGCTGGGCCGAGGCCAAGCTAAAGACGAGAAAACGGATGCCAAGAAGAAGGACTAAATGTTTGTAAACTTCACCTGTATAACGTTAGATAATACTATACGCAATTTTACTTTATATTACGTAACTTTGACGTATTTGAGAGAGCTAACGTTACATTCGCGTGACATTCGAAGTACAGTGGAATCCGCTTATCACGATCACAATTATGAACTTACAATTTTTGCTAAAAATAATCGGCTGATAATCTGCTGCTGTATGTCCCATTTTAAACGCATTTAAAGAAAAATATATCAATTCGTCTCTTTCGCTACTGTGTGCAATTTTGTAGAGTAAACTAATAACAAATGAACGCTTTACGCTTTAAATATGGATTAAATATTTGCGGTACACAAAGCTCCAAATATGTGACTATAAAAAACCGCGTACAATTTATTTCCGGACAACCTAATAATTTTGTAACGATTGATAACTGATTATGCGTGATTATTGTAATCGGATTTCGCTGTACTCATTTCTTCTTTTCTCTTTCTGTTAACAGGAACGCATAAAATCCTCTGACAAGCTGAATGGTAATGTTAGCAATGATTTGCTAAGAATTAGCAAATGGACGTGATTTAAACTGGTCAGACGATACTCGCATGTTTAAGATGTGACCATCGACAAATCATAAAAATATCGGAAGTACAATAATCTATTATTATACATATTTTATTAATGACAAGTGATACGCGTTGGAGAGTCGACTTCCATCTACTTATGAATTACCAACAGTATTATCTCTGTTGAGAACGAATTTGCCGATGCGTACTTGCCTCTCTATAGTCAATCAGACGGTTTTATAAGAATGACGTTAAGTACTTAACTCTAGTAAATTCGTTATCTTTGGTAGAGAATAAAAGAAAACAAAACGATTGTGTACTTGCAAACGATAAGGTACTAGAGCACCAAAGACGTGTCCCTTGTTGATTTTTTAATAATTACCTATATTATACATATATATACACGATTTCACAGGATATTTTAACGATTGAATTTAAGAAATTTGTTGATACGACATTTTGTAGAGTGAAGTGTAAGTGTTTATGCGCATGTCTAGACACGAAGTCGAAAATATCCTAAACTCTGACATGCATCTAGGGTCGACGAATAACAATTTATTAATTTATTACGCGGTTTCTAGCACGAAGAGATACACTCAGGTTAACGAATTTAAACGTTTAAGGTAATTTTAATACATATTCGAACAATAAGACTTCTGATAATAAAGCAGATTAGAAAAAAGCAAATCTTCAAACAAATGATGCAAAGATAAGAGTAATCAACGAGGGAAATTAGACCTCTTTTATACTATTTTATTACAACCAAATATCGATAGTTGCGTGGTACACCATACCACACACGTACATACATGTATCAAGTGTTTGCCTTTGACTCAATAATATAATTTATTATGAAAATTAAATAACGTAATTTTCATATAATATTCCAATCGATAGGACGTTATACATTTTCATGTAATAAAATGAAGTTTGCTCTTCTATGGTTCTTTAATTAATTTACCGTTATCCAACTCAGACCTGGACACTTTTGAAGTGTTATTTTATTTTATAATTATTTGAAATAATTATTCGAAGTAGTTGTAAAATTATTAAAAATAAAGAAATAATGGAAACACTCGTTATTTGAAATATCTTTATTTCAAATCAACCGATATTATTTCCATTTTCAAATAAAATTTGCCCAGATCTGATCCATCTTATGCTAGTATAACCGACATAATAATTTTAGAATTAAATAATATATTTAAAAGAAGCAGCGCCAACGAGATGCAAAATTAGTCCCGATAATTATTTACTCCTTGCGTAGGAATACTTTCGCGATTTCACGCACATTGGAATTTTGGAATTAGTAACATTAGAAAATACATCGGCGTTCGTCACATCCGTCCAATCGTACGATAATTTTGCTTTGCAACTTTGATCGCATATCTGATCCTTAAAAGCTACCGCGCGTCTACAGTAATTGTTAACCATTTGCTTTTTGTATTCTTTGGGGAAAGTAGACTCTAATTTAGTCTCTGTCGATGTTCTACAAACTGTAGGCGGAGTGCAAGTCACTCGACCGCACGTTGAAATACGTTTACTCGTGCGTTTCCCTTCAAAATCGGTATCCGTGAATGTTTCTTTGTCCGATCTCACTACCGCCTGACTTTCCTTACACTTTATCACTCGAACTAATATAGGATCCCGTTTTTGAGTTCCGACGCTTACTCTTTCTCCTAAATCTTGTTCGTATTTGACAAAACACGCGGAATCTTTTAACAATTTCGGGCTACTTTGAATTTCCGCATCGCGAATTGATAATTGCATTGACGACCCATTGGTACCAACGTTTTTGCTATCAGATTTAACGTAGGCTTCCTTGTCTATCGCAGAAAACTTCCTCGTGAACTTTTCCAATGGTAGCGTATCATTTTCCGTGATTCCCGGTTCTTTGTTATTTTTCATGCCAGTGGATTGAAATGCTGATTCAAACATACTTTCTTCTGTCATTGTTAGTTTACTATCGCGAATGGTGGAAGTTTCAGCGTCCACCAAATTTCGCGTTCTTTTATCTTCGTGCAAAAATTCTGCATTAAACTGCTGATAGAATTCTTTGGATTCGTCTTTGGTGATACTCGGATGTAGCATCCTCGTCGTGTACTCTTCAATAGCGTTCACCATTTCCGTTGCGTTGATCAGGCAGCTCCCTTGCAAATAATATTCATATTAGTTCAATCCAGTGGCGGATTTAAATTTCTGCCGCGCTATAACTAAATGCTCATTTTAATTGAAATTTATTTATTCATTTATTTATTTACTCCTTTACGGATGAAAAATACCTTTGGTATACAAAGTAGAACGTTAAACAATCATAGGAAAACGTTATTAGGTATTAAAAGATTTAAAATAATTCGCTTAAAAAGAAGAAATGGACAGAAGAAATCCGAAGATTCAGAGAACAGTATTCAGAATAATACGAATAGTAGGAAATAGTGAATATTTGTTCAATTTGTGATGATTTGTTGTAAAATTACTTAACATCGCATGATTTGTTTATACGAAACGGCATTCGGATTATCGAAGTTTTCGTGAGTCCCGGAAATTTTCGGGATCACGCACATCCTTAATATTTATTTTAAATTGGGCGTAATTTTTAAAATTGATCGTAATTTTGACGCGAGCACTTCGATGTCCACGAATTTCGCGTTACTAACTTTTGCTACAGCCAACTTAGCTTATACCTAAATCAGCGTCTGATTTAATCAACTTACGATCGATCTTTCCATTGCTTCTCTCGTTCTGTGTGCCGTTTTTATGTTGAAACAATATACTTCTTAGAAGTTGCTGTAAAGCTGAAGCCACAGCAGGATCTTCCTTAGTAAGATTCAATATGTTCATTGAACATGTGTCAGTTGTGCATGGAGCCTCAAATTCTTGTGCTGTCATAGTTTAAAAATTAGCATAAAAATTTTATATCGTTACATATCATGATATATCTGTAATTGTAAGATAAAATGGCGTAAGTCACGCGTTTTCGTTATCGTGATATTGCTGTTAAGTATCGGACTTTGGTCGAATTGCATTCATTTTTTGGGCATAAAGAAATTTATTTTCGTACATTTTTTTCTAATAAACATACAGTTTTTATATGCTAGAGCTCAATTAATGTATAAATTCGGATTTTATGGAAATGTGACCTACGTCGTTTTGCCGTACAGCCACAGATTTAATACAGAGATGCATACTTTCTTTATCTACAGCACGATTCAAATCTGTATCTCGAGCGCAACGTTTTATGGAATCAAAGGACTTGGATCGAGTTAAAGATATGAACTTTTCTTTGGGGACACACTGTACCAATTTAGATTTAAATTGCTCCACACTTTGCCCCGTTATGCAACCAATGCTAGAAACTTTGTGGATAGATATCGTAGTTCCAACATCTACTGTCTTTTCCGAAGACATGCAACGAGCTAAATTCCCACGCGATACACAAACGGTGCTTTGTACTCCCACGGAAACGTGATCCACCACGTTTACACCCACTTCTTTCGATTCCGTTGCATCTTTGCCATGGTACTCGTCCCTATTCTCTTTTTGCTCGTTCTGATTTATCGTTTGAAGCGAAACGCATCTCTTTGACCCATCCGATATGCAAATTGTATTTTGCACCCCTTTATCAACATAATTGACCGTGTTAACACTTTCAGGAACACAACTCCTGTAAGAGAATTGAGTTTCCTTTGTGGACGATTCGGGTTTCGCACCGTGTACCGCTTGGTTGTTTCGATAGATTCTTTCCGTTACTAATGGCGGTTTGTCTGATTCTAAATCTTTCTTCGGTTCTGTTAATATAATCTTTAATTGGGTGGAAGCCTCTATGGTGCCATACTGTAATTTGGTTGCTATCGTAGGATCCACCTGTACAACTTGCGGTTGATTTGTTGCAGCAGCTGCAGTCGGAATATCTTCTTTCGAAGGTTTATTCAAATCTTCGCCAAATTGTACCGCCGTATCCACGTGTGATTTTAGTTTTTCTATTTCAAGGGTCTTTTTCCTTAAATATGCATCGATCGTTTGCTTTGACTCTTGTAGGATGTCGAAATCTCCAGAATTATCTATGTGCTTTTTCGTATATTCGGATAAATCGGTAACTGCTAAAGACCTATATGGCAAATCTGTAAAATAGTAGTTGTTATCTGGTATTTAACAAAAATAGAGGAATTGTAAGTGTACGCGCTATATTTGTTAACGAAATGATTCGATTTCGTTTAATCAATTAATTTTAATCCATTCCATTAGTTTGAAGAATAAATTGAATTGGTGAGTTGGAAAATGGTACAACTCAACTACGATGACAATGTACTGCATTATATTGTGTAAATACATTGGGCATTGCATTGCACTGTATGTAATTGGGCATTGCAGTAATTAAATTTCGAAATGTGGTTTCAGATCTTGTACTGTTTTTCAACTCATTACTTCGATTAATTATTATACAATTTTTTTGTAATTCGCGTACGTACCATCGCGCGTAACTTTGTCACATCCAGCGCAACTACTATAAATTCCACTAGAAAGGTTTTTATTGTATCCAGAACACGAAACGTGATCTCTTCCTTCGTTTCTCTCGGTTCTTTCATATTTTGCATCTTGCCAGCCACACAGTGGACATTTTAAGAACGGTACCTCATAACTTTTATCATTTCTTCTCGTTACAGAAGAAGCTTCAATGGATTTAGAATTCATGGAAGTGCTTGGAATAGACGCAGGATACTCTGTTTAAAATGATGTATATAAAAAGGAAAAAAAAAATCGAAATGTTCATAATGTTCCAACATATTTTTTCCTAACTTATTACTATTATTTTTTACCCAATACTCCAGAATCGGTATCTCTGGTAGGTCTGTAACTTGAAAGCGCATCTTCTCCTTCATCTCTCGAAGCATCTCTTCTTGATATAAATTGCGGACAGGGAACGTATCTTATTCTTTTCTCGCTTTTTTCTTTTATTATCGGCGCTTTTTCGGTAGGACTACATTTGCCGCCCAAACGGAATGGTTTCTCCACCGATTTGCTTCTTCTAGAAATCTGATCGCAAGTTGCATTGTTGTACGGTCGAATTTTCACAGCTTTTCCCTCCGTTCCGATTTTATCTTTTTTCTGAGAATTCTTTACATTGCCGCTGCTCAGCGATCTAAGAATGGATGCGGTGCCTCGTTGATGCGCTTTTTCTTCATCGTCGATCACCTTCATCAACATATCCGCTACTATATTGTACCAAGAAAACGGCGATTTATATTGCTTCTGCAATTTCAAACTTTTGATCGTTCTCGTTTGTTCCTCTTTGTACCTGTGCCAATGGGAATTACTCTTTTAGAGCAGTGATGAGCAACTTTTACTTCTTAGCGAGCCGAAACTGAACATCTAGTACTCCAATAGACGTAATATGAAATACTTAAATACTATATATAACATAATGTATATAATAATATTTTTCCAAGTACAATTAAAAAATTGGGATTCAAATAGAGAATTGTTTCACATTTTTAATATTATCATGTATCCTCTACTTCAAATAGTTTGTATATTTTTTGATATCATGTGCTTTCTGCATTCCTTTACATCTTTACATTTGCCATAAATGCATAGAAATCCGCAGTCTGCTCATCACTGTTTTAAAAAGTAAGAGTAACTGAAACCGCGGAAATAAAATCCGCTATGGCGTTTCTACTGTATTTATCTCACTAGCATGAACTTTGATTATTAAACGTGAAGCGATCGTGTCATTAGTTTAAAAACAGTTGTATTCGTTCATTTATTTTGTCATTTCTCTCATCTGTATTTTTCCCCAATATTCATTAGCAAAAATACCGATCGTACATTACTTTTCTCTTATGCTCTTGATCTGATGCAAATAATCGGTTACAGTGAAGCCGGGTACACCAAGATCGTCGATAATTTTCTGTAATGCTTCATTTTTCTCACGACAATTATAGTAATCTTTATGATACGGGTTCCACAGACAAGGATGTTGTTTGTACGCTTTCAAGAAGCTGATCACCAATCTCTCGTTCCATTTCGACGACATTTTATACGATACCCGGAATGTTTTTAATTTTATCGTGATTTAAAAGAGTGTAAAAAAAAAGATTCTGATTTTTTTGTACGTTTATAATTTTACGCCCATCCACATGGTAAAATCAGTTTGGATTAGAGGATACGACTGAATTTGATCGCGCGATACAATCGAATCACGCGTTTGTCAAATCACTGTACCTCTTTATTATTTTATTACGCGCCTATGAATCAAAATCTATTCCGTAGAATCAAACCACACGTTTTATATATATCATACTTTGGACCTTTTTTTTTCTGAGTACTGAACAAATACAGACGATTGATAGAAATTATTTTCGTTGCTTGCAATTGAAGTCGCAAGAGGAATCCCCTTTGATCATGATGACCGGAAGTCCGCAACTGCACACCATTTCCTTGCGCAGAACTTTGCACTCGCTACAGCTGGAAGTTGTACAGCAATCGGAACATTTTGATTTTATGCTATCCAAACGCTCTTGCGCTATCAGATCTTGTATACGTTTCTCCAATTTAATAGCAATTTCTAACAAACAATATCGGCTTAATAAATTATTCAACAGAGTAATAACTGTACACATATTGCCTTCGATTTGTACTCAAATATCGCGACGAATTTTCCGAACAATTTAATATTTACCAAAACTTATATTTCGCAACTGAAACGCGATACTCTTGCCGAACATGTCAAACTCATCAGTTTTCCCCTCCTCTTTAATATTTTTTTCTATTGGATTATTCTGAAAATTATTTCTTGTGTAGCTATTTTGATTCTAATTAAAGAACTCGATGCAAAAACCAGTCAGCTCTATTGCTTGAAACTTTTTGGTATCGAAAAAGAAACTCCAAAACTATTTTTTTCACCTAAGGATGAAGAATTATATACTTTGCAAATGTCTACAATTTTTATTTCTTTAATGCAAACAAGTATAGCTTAGTTGCCAGTAGCTCTAGTGTTAAAGAGTCGTTTCCTGCCGAAAGCGGAGCTGACCGATTTTTACACCCCTACAATTATTCTTCGTGGCTCTATAGAGGACAATTTATTTACCAAGTCAGCTTTCATAAGTATATTGGCCAAGTTAAGAGGTATCTCCTCTGCCATACACACTTGACAAGTTGTACATGCGGTTTTGAAGTAAGAGACGTCGGTTTGCATTGCATGCTCTGTACTGATACATCTTCGAGTATTATTACCTACGTCGTTTCGAGTTACCTTCTGAGAACGCAAATAATTTGTGCAATCTGTACCCGCGGTTTGCGAAGCAATGACTTCTTCGCCTTCCACTTGAGTAGAGTGGAACAGTTTTCCTGGCTTTCTAAGCGGAAAATGTTTCTTTAAAAATCTTGAGAGCGACGCGTTAGCAATCGAAGTGTTATATGAACAAAGTTTCGAACTTGGGACGTATACGAGGTTTAATAGTTTTGTACGGATCGTCGCAATGACAAATCGAGTAAGGACAATTGCACTTTTCATTTAGTGTCCTTGCTTCCACGAATTCCGAACGTGTTAATTGATCGTGTGTTCTGTCATAATTTCCAAGCGTGTCGGGTTTATCGTCGCATACCTAAATAGATAATTAGAATAAGTACACTAATAATAAAACGAGAATGCTAAGAAATGTCCGATTTTTGCCAAAGAAGCGCGAAATAAAATTCAAGTGGTGTCTTACAGAAAACGTAGAAATATTGATAAATCCATGATAAACGTAGATTTTTGTTTTTCATCCAGATACTTTATTTAAAGATTTATTTAGATTTATATATTTGATACGAATTATTTTTATACCAAAAATTTTACATATCATTTGAATTTTATTTCCCGCCTCTTGGGCAAAAATCGGCCGTTCTTTAACATAATCCCTTTGTACAATGCGTTTTGTTATAATAAAGTGTTAACGTGTACCTCACAGAAGTTGTTTGTGTAATTGCACGTTGCTACAAATGGGAAAAACAGTTGGTGTATTATTGGAAACCAGCTAGCTGTTGGTTTGTAAAACTTCTCGCAAGATATTGCGGCGCTGATTCTCGACAACTCGGTACAGTATTGGGATTTTACGTAGGTAATTCTTTTGATACAATCACATACTGTTAAACCGCAGACTTTCATAGAGTCCGCGATCTCTTTGTAGGCTTTGTAACGGCATAGTTTAGTCTTGAAGTTCGGGTGGAAAGGATTCCTTAAACACTCGTGTTTACCGTATAACGTAACTAATCTCAATGTTAAACTTTCGGTCCATACGATTGGCATGATAAATTGCTTCGCTTCATTTGTAATCAGGTTATTTAACCCTCCATTCTTTGCATTACATGCAACTATTTACAACATATTATAAAAGCTTTGTACACATAATATCTTGAGCTTATACTTATAAAATCCGTTGCGAGAATTTTCGTGTTGCAAAAATGCGATGATGAATTAATTACATTTGAATTATACATTATACATACAAGTAAGGTTTAAAAAGTTACTAGAATTTAGAAAAATATACATGAGAAAAAAATGAAAGAATATGTGAAGTATACAGATTTTGTTTGTCTCTAAACTAAGGCTGGGACTATCCGAATAATTCTTCGTAATCCGGATTTCGATTGAATTTTTAACTATTCGAATTATTCTATTACTATTTCGAACATTCAAATATCCGGATAATCAAAAAATCCGTACCAGCTGCCCAGCCCTACTTTAAACGTACATACACAGTGAAATAATGAAGTTAATTAACGATTCGACACGAATAACGAACGGTATACAAAGATCAAAAAATTTATTCAGCCATGTTTGTTGTTAAAAGCATCATTATAACATTATCTTACAGATTAAATTATTTTAAATTATTTCTGTACGAAGTACGAATTATTTTTAACCATAAATTCGATGCAATATGTTCTCTGTTATAGACTAGAACCAGCAGTGAATGAAACAAAATCTAACGCATTGAAGCTGTCATTATTTATGTAATATAAATAATTAACGTTTATCGGTCAACTATTGTCTTTTATATCAGGTGACTTTAGTTTATGAAAAACATTACTTTCGCTCCTAAATCGATCTCCGGTTATTAAAGTAGTGCATTTGCAATTGCAATTTAAAGGTACCTTTAGCATGCGAAAAATATATATAATTCATAAATATATCTATCATCGTAAATACGAATAATTTGTTCGCATATTAGGTGATTTTACGTTCTAAAACAAACTATGCTCAATTGTGAAAAATATTAGCACTTCCCTTGTATATCATGCGTCATTAACAAAAATATACATTTTGCCTCTAATACAAACAAGTTTGTATGATTAACTCTGTTACTTATGCAACATCATATTATATACAGCGACATCCCTTTGTATATAACAATTATACATGTTTTTCCATTTATAATTATTTCATTGTTAATATTATCTTACAGCTGCTTATACCTATATTATTTGTGCTACTGACGCTAACTTATGAAGTAGGCTCAATTGTCGAAGACGTTGCAGGTAGCTGTTGAGGTACAAAGTTTATAACTTCATGATAAACAAGTTCTAAAAAATAATAGAAACAATATGTATATATACATATACACATAGGGATAATAGTAATAATTCTTAAAAGATACACCCGGCCATCGATTTACACGGCGCTTCATTTACGAGAGTGAACGGACGGGTACATATTACAAAATTCACACACGTACCTTTCCATTTTTCGACGGGTAAATCCATATCTTCGAAACTTTGATCGTAAGGCAGAGATACAGGTTCATCCGTTGGATCAGCATACTGTGAAAGGTATGGATGCGCTAAAGCTTGTTCCGCTGTAATTCGTTTCTCTGCATCTAGTTCTAACATTAATTCGAGTAAATCTATAGCTGCAAAGTAATATAAGATAATAATGATTAATTTCATATACGAAATAATTTACGGCACTTGCGAGTAGTAAGAGCGAATTCAATACTCGAAAATATTTTTTACTTAAATATTTACAAATATTTTTCCTGTTAATCTGCTTTGTGGATTTCGGTCTTCTTTGCTGTACAAATATTAAATTTTCATTAAAAAAAAAATTTATTACAGCAATTATTCGTAAACTTTCCGGGGTCGCAATCCATGTTTGAAAACAATCATTTTTGCAACTCATTCGCCTATTCTATAATGTGTATTTTAAAAGGAAAGTAGATTGCACTCTTTTCAAGACTTAGAAGTCTTCTGATGAACATGTTAATTACTCTGATGTTCTGATATTTAGAGTGTTAGAGCGTTTATGGTGCCGCTAAAAAGCGCTTTTCTCGAAACATGCGTTTACTAAAGTTTAGCTCTTATTACCCGCAATAGCCTCATTTATAATTTGCAACTTTGTTCAAGTATTCAATCGCACCATTACCTGAAGGATTGGCCCCACGAAAAACTTCTTTGAAGTTCTTCTTCTTTAGCGGAGGTAGACTTTGTATATAGTTTCTTGCCTACAACAATATTTTCACTTGATATTTCACCATTTTTATGCGGGGCTATATTTCTTCAATATTTCAACTTTATACGATATTTTTCATAGAAAATTGTACATGGTATAGTTTGTAAATTAATTATTAACTTTTGCATATTTTATTTCGCTAGCAGTGTTCATTATTTATTAATATACAGCAGCGTAATATAAACTCAAAGCGAAATCATTTTAGGTGTAAAATTACTTTTAAAATCGTAAAAAAAAATTTAAAAATGCAATTGAGAAATGCTGTAAGGAAAAAAAATATTTATCTGAAAAAAATTACCTCTTGGCTGGTAATTTTGTTTAAAGTTTCCTCTGTGGGTGTACCACAGAGTACTAAGACTCGTGTTAGATGATCAATGTCTGCTTAAAGTTAAGGCATGTTTGAAGCACAATTTATTATACAGGAACAGGAATAATTTTGTAAGAATGTTTAAACGTGTTGCCCCTATTTTAAGCATTTCTTATCATTCCAAAGAAAAGTGAAATATATATATATATAGATGAAAATAACATACATTCGTTAAGCAAGTTTGTAAATGTTATTTAACTTACAATCTTTTGTATATGCCGTCTAGACGGCGAAGTTTATTAAACTAGAAAACATACAGTTAATCGCGGAAGTCTACATACGCATTTCAAATTTTAAATATTTACACATTTTAGAATAATAAAACGATTCGTAAAATAGAAAATCACGAGCCAAGAAAATTCGTAAAAAAAAAACACATAGAGCGTCACAGATCAGAATTGGCTATATTTTATTCAAATAGCATCTTATATAAATTATTCGAATAAAATTTTATTCAATCAAATTTTATTCGAATAACACTGTTATTCTTGAATGAATTGCTGTTCTTAAAATGATCGAAACTCCCGTATTTCCTTAAATATTTAAAATTCAGAGGCATATTTAGACTCTTGCAACCGACTGTATAAAAGTCGATAAAAGTGTATAACATGCGAGGCATTTAAACCACAATATGTTATAAAAGAGCAGCATGCGTTAGTTAGGCGTTTCCTATGAAAAAAAAAAAAAATTGTTATACAAAAACTCTGAAAATTACTTACCGATTCTGATGATATTTTTTGCATAAACTCGTCCCGTGGAGTACCCAATATCTCCATTATTAAGTTCAGTTGGTGTATATCTGCTCTTGCTAAGGTTCCACCACACCTTTTTCTACTTTCACTAAATACTTTAATTATCATATGAATACAACACGTTAACGTAACTTCGCGCGTTGAAGCAGATTAAAAGATAAGTTGCTTTTTTCATTGGTCAAATAAAAGGTAACGTCCATTGCAAACGAAAGCTAAATCAAAGCAAATCTTCGCCAGATGGCAAAGATAATAAATGGTGATATCATATTAATAGATTAGTAGAACAACTAAAAAATGTTAAAGCAAAAAAGAAGCCATGTAGAGCCTTAGCAAAAAGCACACTTTTTAATAATGCTGACAAGATATTAAAAATTCGGTAATGTTCATTATACTGTTATTATGAGAACAGGTTTACGTGTATACAGGTACAATGTAATTAAAATGGAAAGCACAAACACATCGATCGTGATTATTGAATGTAAGTATCCAAAGAGATTAGAGAGCATGATTGTTGTAAAAAGGATACGATCTGTGCCGGGAAATAGCGTTCTCCCTGTTAATAATTCGGCCATTATACATCCAACAGACCAAATGTCGACTAAAACGCATAAATGTTACATGAATATTATAGATAAGGTTCGAGATACAGTAAGACCTCGATTAACGGAACACCTGCTATCCAAACGTTCGATTATATCCCAACATCTATTATTCGGAATGTTTGATAATCGAAACAATATCAATGGCAAAATAAATTAAGTATAATATAATACAAGTATTCGAAATATGTCGACCCATCAGATTTCATAAATAGTGCTCTTTCAAAAGCACTCATAACAACAGTAACATGTTTTAAATGGTACAAAGCACAAGAAGTTATCTAATCTATGTTTAGTTTTTTGGTATATTTCGCAACATTTTTCTCAGAAGTAAAACCTTCTGTAAAAAAATTTCATTCTACATTTTTGATTCCACCAGTTACATGACACCCTGTATAATAACGTAATAAATGATCGGTTTTCGTATGAAACACAGTTGTAACTTCAATTGTTCAATTACCTGTTTTCCTTGACACAAATTAGTTCAATTAATCGAGGTTCTATTGTATCTACAAAGAGAAAAAAGAATAACCACCTGTTTGATTGTAATGCATCCAATTCAACATTATTTCTGGAGCTCTATACCATCTTGTGGCAACATAGCCAGTCATTTCATTCTCTGTAGGCCTGGCTAATCCAAAATCTAAAATCTTCAGCTCACAATCCTCATTCACAGCTATGTTAGAGGGTTTCAAATCCTGAATTTTGAATATAACACAATGTACAAACATATTTAAAAGTATCTTGTATGGTATTTAGATTGTTGTATTATCTTTATTCTTGCTACTTTACCCTATGTATTATACCCGCGGAGTGAATATATTTGAGACCACGAAGGATTTGATAAACAAGAAATTGTACATGATCATCTGAAAGCTTTTGAGTCCTTACAATATTATTGAGATCTGCACCCATCAGATGCGTGACTAAATATCTATTAAAAGTATATGTCATTACTAAAACATGATAAGGAGTCATAAGCAAAGAGATTGAAAAGCAACAAGTAAAATATGTAGCATTAAATTATGAAGCTACTTACACCTGTTGAAAATCTTCCAGAGAGGAAGATGGATGAAATACATCTAGTAAGCCAATTACCTGCAATAATTTATATCATTACTTACTTGTACAACTCTATAAATAAATCAAATTTATTAAGTAGATACAATAGCAAAGATATAACATAGGTATTCTTAAATTTAATGCCAAGACAAAGTTTCTAAATCCACTGTGTTCCACAGTGCCAACTTCAAAAATATATCTTGTATATATGATCCACATTTCGATACTCACATTTTCATGATTCATGTGCTTTAGCATACGAAGTTCTCTATATGTCCGTTTTGCATGCACAGCTGATTGGAATGGTCTAGCTAACTTTTTTATCGCTACCTTGTGACCACTGGTTGTATCAACTGCTGAACTAAAAAATTATTCTAATTTGCATTTATAATAAAAAGTTTCAACCAAGATAGATAGAAATCAACTATATACATTAGATTATTTTAAATTATACAGTATACATGGTGTCTCACTTAAAAGAGACAACCAGTTGTCTTTTTTATAGTTGCAATAGTGCAACAAATATTTCACATGTAATCTAAATTATATTAACAAATGATCCAAGATTATTTTGTTGAAGTTTTCAACCTTCTACATGTACCCCTAATGTAAAAGATAATTAGGTGGCTTGTTTTAGATGAAACACCCTGTATCTATATATATATACATATATATACATATTGTATACTAACGTTCATTTGTTTCATTGTAAAACAATTCCTTCCCAAAACAGGTCAATGTATTTTATAAACATATTAATTAAAAAAATTAAATAGTGTTGAAACGAAGATCATTTGTGGATTAATTTACGGAGTAAGTGTTTAAAGGAAAGATCGTAGAAGATTGTTTGAGCAGAAAAATATTGGATAATAGATCTCATTACATTCATTTTCGAGGAAAAGCATTGTCAAATAATCTAATTTTAGTTCGGCCCGCGATATAGGATTCGACGGGAGCGCTTACATGAGCCGCTGCACTTCTAACATTAATTCGACAAATATCGCGAAATAATTAGAAATTACGGGATGAAGGAGAAAAAAGGGATTTGCAATTTTGAGCGGCATAACGAAGCATCGAAATGTCAAGGTTATGATTGGTTCATGGTCGCAATCGAATCCTGAATTATTGACGAGAAGCGGGATGGTTTAAAACACCGCAGTCAATTCTGTGAACCCGAGTTTGAAAAACATTTGAACTCGGCTCCATTATTCGAACAGTTAAAAGTAATCTTTTTATGTATTTGGTACATGACGAACCGTGACCCGATGTTGTACAAAAAGATACGTATGAAAGAAAAGTTGTACAGCCTGTGTCGGCGTACGAAAATCCTAGATAAGACAATATGATATTGAAGAGAATTTGTTTTTACCACACTTGGCCGTAAGCTCCTGATCCCACTGGAGTGAGCATTTGATACCGTTCCGGAACCTCCCATTCGGTCCTATTTATTTCGATTCTATGAAATTGCGGCATGCTACATTCAATTTCTCACACAAGATTAATGAAACCGCACGGGAACACGAGGAAACGCACAGACACTCTTCGCTAACGTTTAGGACCGTAGTTTACAGACACTTCGTGCATTTCCAAATTAGCCCACTATTAAAAACCACTACATCCATCGTGTGTAAGTCTCTCGCAGCAGTCGATTCTTGTTGATCGATACGCACACTGTGCTGTGATTTTTTCACTCGCGAGTAATCGATTCTTCTTTTTCTCGATATTTGTTTTTCGTCGATTTAAACGGCGCTGCGATTATTTTTCTTCGCAATAGAAAACCGCGTGAAATGTTATCCGACGAATTCTTGTAAGTTTGGAAAACAAATTTAAATAGTAATGCGTAACAGGGAGAATATATGAACTATAAATAAATATTAGCTCTTCTAAAATATACTGAAAGATACTTTGTTTAGAGGTTATTCAAACAATAGCTTGAGTTACAACAAAAGTTTGAAACGTATTGAAGTAAAAATTAGTTTATGTAAAGAAATAATATATGATAATGTAATATTCATATTTATCAGTAATGCGACGTGTCGATAGTATCGACGATGTCTCATGTCTAATATATTTAGTAATTATTTTTCTTCGTAATAGAAAACCGCATAAAATGTTAGTCGACGGATTCTTGAAAGTTTGGAGAACAAATTTAAACAGCAATGATGCGTAACAGTGAGAACATATTATTAGGTTTGTTAAAATATACCGAAAGATATTTTATGTAGACGTTATTCGAAATTAAAGTCAATAATATTTGTAGGTTTAGCAGACGTTTCAAACGTATTAAAGTAAAATCAATTTACGTAAGGAAATAACATATGATAATACAATATTCATATTTATTGGCGAACATGCGACATATCGATAGTATCGATGATGTCTCGCCCCTGATACACGTCCCATTTTGTTTTTCACGTATTCAGTGGCATGTAGTAGTTGTCGCGTGGTGTAATTTTCTTAATCTATTCTCTTTTCGTAACTAGCGACATTAGTAAATGACGTGTTAAAATTTGCTGGGAATACATAAGGTTTTTTGCGACACGGCGAATATGAGTATGAATGACGATGATTTGATCGAATATGAGCCTTCGATTAGAAACGTAATCGAACAACAATCTTTGCGATGGATATTCGTCGGTGGCAAAGGCGGAGTCGGTAAAACGACTTGCAGGTATCACCATAACCTTCAACAATCATTTGTTTATTACTAAATTGGATACATTGAATAAATTGACACGAGTTTTATTTGTAGTTGTTCGTTGGCCGTGCAATTGTCGAAAGTCAGGGAAAATGTACTTATCATTTCAACCGATCCGGCGCATAATATCTCCGATGCGTTCGATCAAAAATTTAGCAAGGTTCCAACCAAGGTGAAAGGATTCGATAATCTTTTTGCCATGGAAATAGATCCTAACGTAGGCATTACCGAATTGCCGGAGGAATATTTCGAAAATGAAGCAGGTACGTTGCGTTATTAAGAGACTGCGGATTTTTATGCATTTATGGGAAAATTAAATAAGTAAAAAAAGTAAATAGTTTACACAATGTATAAAGATGTAGGAAACAGTATAATTAGAGAAGACTTTCCTCCCTAAATGCACTTGTTTAGCCAATTCATAATGCAATAGTTTGGACCTTGCCAGTAGCATTACATAGCTTAATCATCAAATGCTATGGTAGTTATTTTGTCCTATATATGGTATGGTAAAGTACAGACTTTCAGGTAAAGTACAGACTTCACAGGAGACCCCATATAATTGTTCAAATACTTGTAGTCATTTTTAAGAAAAAAAGTCTGATGATGTGAGTTACTCTTATTAATTTATTAAGAAATTGAAAGAATTGAATTTTTGACAATAAACAAAAAAGGTACTGATATGTATAAGACCACATATTAAATATATTTCAAGTTACAATAAAAGTAAAATTTGTTGGGGTCTGTTAGGCCTGACCTTATCACTTAAGAGTTAAAAGATATTTGTATAAGTTATTGTAATAAGCATCTTTTTATGTATTTATTTATTATATTTTTTCTAAATACTTTCTTTATATTTCTTTTTGTATCATAAGTTCATTGTTACTAATGGGGATTCATCCATAAAATAAATATTTTAATATTTAAAGGGTGAAACTACCCTTACTTTTACCCCCTTACTTTTGTTCACAAAGAAATGAATTTTAATAAAAATCTGCAATCTAGTTATTAATCCTAGGATTTCCAAAGTATTGGAAGATTTAAGGTTGTTTAAAAGAGTACTGTAATCACATTAAAGTTAGATACTAATTCCAAAAAAAAATGAATATTGTATTAAATTTATTTATTTCAATTATTAAGTATAATTATTAGATTTCAGATGTTTATGCAACTCCAATTTTTTATAAACATCTGAGTTTTATTACCTAGGTATATATAATTAGAGTTGAATTTTTAAAAAAATTAATATTAATTCATTTTAGATAGCCAATCTTTGGTTTTTAAGTGGCTCAATTAACAGTCAGGAATATAGGCACTATTATTGTAATACATTGTAATGCAAATTATGATAAATAGTAGACTTGCATATTTTATTTTTCATATCTTTGAATATATTTTGCATATATTCTGCATATTTTCACATATACATTTTTCATAAACATCCGCAATCTGGTAATTACTTTCTGAATGAAAATTGGATCATTGGATTAGATTGGATTCAAATTGGTATCATATAGAAGATGTTTTATGGGTAAAAGCAAAGACTACACTTTTGTAGACATTTTTTGGCCTACTCTTAGGCATGATGGGGTTAATATCCAATCTTTGTATTACATTTATGTAAGTATAAAAGTTGCTTTACAAAACAGTTTCAGGAGGAGAGGCTATGAGATTAAGCAGAAGCATAATGCAAGAAATTGTGGGAGCATTCCCTGGTATAGACGAAGCAATGAGTTACGCGGAAGTTATGAAGTTTGTAATAAATTATAGCATTTTTTAACCCTTTCACTGTTAAGTCCGTACGTCGAACGGGTACAACGAAAAGTATAATTTGTTAAGCTCATGATGATATATGGGTAACGAAAGCTGTTCCAATCTTAGAAGATGGGTTACAAGATTGTTTATACAGTCCTAATTTATAATGAAAAATTATCAAATTTATAAATCCTTTTTTTTTAAATTTTGTAGGCTTTTTAGAACCATTTACAATTGTCGCGTATCATATTTTAATGGACACTGAAAGGGTTAATAATATTTAGGTGCAGTATATAGTTCGTCTATCTGATACGCGTTTGTACTTTCAGACTGGTTAAAGGGATGAACTTCTCTGTTGTTGTTTTTGATACCGCGCCTACCGGTCACACTTTAAGATTATTATCATTCCCACAAGTAGTAGAGAAAGGTCTTGGAAAATTAATGCGTTTAAAGATGAAGATTAGTCCTTTCATTTCGCAGGTGGTTACCTTACGGCAATACGTTCAACGAATAATATGTAACGCCGTTTAAACGAGTAAGCATAATCAGAGAAATGCTTGATTGCAGATAAGCTTACTGTTGGGCATGACGGATTTCAATGTAGATACATTTTGCAATAAGATAGAGGATATGCTTGTCGTTATTCGGCAAGTTAACGAGCAATTTAGAAATCCCGATCAGACAACGTTCGTTTGTGTATGCATAGCAGAATTCTTGTCTCTTTACGAAACGGAAAGACTTGTACAAGAATTAACGAAATGCGGTATCGATACTCACAATATCATAGTGAATCAATTGTTGTTTTTAAAAGAAGGAGATGCACCTTGCAGACTCTGTCTTGCTAGGCATAAAATACAGGATAAATATTTAGAACAGGTAACTATTACAAGTATTCAATGTAACCCTTTGACTGCTAACTGCTTCAAAAGAATACTACAACTACATATAATAGTTCAACATATTTTATTTTGTCCGATATTTGCTATCTTTGTGAAAGAAAAACTTTCTTTATATAGATTAATATTTAGATACATTGCCAATTATGATCACCTTTGAGTTGGTTGCTATAAATTCTGTGGAATGCTCAGAAACAAAACGAGCGTTTTAATTCCAACAGCCATGAGGATTCGGTTTCGGTAGAAAGAAATCACCTAAATTAGTTTCATGTTTATTATCTTGTACTAAAGTCAATTAAAAGAGTAGAATTTTGGAAGGCAAACTCTTTAGCATCTCTATAATGTGGAGCGCCTAACAGCGGCCATAGCATCCAAGGGGTTAATACAAATCAAGTTGGTATTATAAGAAACTAATAGGGTGGTTTGTTCACAGATAATGGATCTGTATGAAGATTTCCATATCACGAGACTTCCCTTGTTAGAAAAGGAAGTTCGTGGAGTGCAACAAGTAGAGGAATTTTCGGAGAATCTACTTAAACCGTATAAGCCTTAACATCTCTGCTATTAATGTTCCAATAAGAATATATAATAACTTTGTCGTGTAATCAAAAAGTTTTTTAAACTAAACGAATCTTATACATGGTAATATTTGTAAAAAAAGGTAATACTTTTATTTATGGTATTTAATAGTAGGAACATTTTCCTTTGCACATACTAAAAATTACGTTTTTTTAGCGCGTACATGTACGCGTATCGCTCCATTATACAAATTTTATTTTTGCTTTGTTTTTACACCGCCACTTTAGTGAAATAATTGTAAAGAAGATTTTTATTCGATAGTATTTTTCTGTGCAAATAAAAAGAGGCATCAATGGATAACTCCAAGTTCTTTTCCAATGTGCACAAAAGCGTTCACAGCATGTTCAATGTCGGTTTGCGAATGCGCAGCACTGATTTGTACGCGTATGCGTGCTTTATCCTTCGGTACTACGGGATAACTAAAGCCGATAACGTAAATTCCTTTTTCTGTAAAAGAAACAAAATTACTGCTTATAATAAAAGACATTTTATACGTTACGAAACATATTGTCAAATATTTACCAATCATTTTATCGGCAAATTCGGTAGCTAATCTTGCATCGCCTATCATAACGGGGCAGATAGGATGATTGTCGCCGCTTATCGTAAAGCCTGCTGCCTTCATGTTGTTTCTAAACAAATCAGTGTTACTTTTCAAACGGTCCAAAAATTCTGTAGAGCTTCCTATTAGATCCATGACCTAAACGGTATATTAGAAGAAGTACATAGACTCAGTCGCTAAAGGTTACATACATATTTTAAATTTCATGTTAGGTCACATATAAATCACGTGTTAGCATGTATTTTAGAATAATAAAAATGATGCTAAAATACGTAAAATAAAACATTTGAAATTGAGATTCTTTATAACATACTTTACTCGCTGACGCAACTACGGGTGGCGGCAACGAATTTGAAAATAAATACGGTCTACTACGTTGCCTCAATAAAGCAACGAGTTCCTTCTTGCTAGTTGTATAGCCGCCTGCCGCTCCGCCAAGAGCTTTGCCTAATGTTGAATTAATGATATCGATACTCCCCAATTGATTAAAATAATCTTCCGTTCCTCTATGATAAAATTACACTTAATTGTGCACGTTAAAGTAAATTCAACAACGCATAAAGGAATAAACGCGGAGGTACCTTCCGGTGTTTCCAAAAAATCCAGTGGCATGACAGTCATCTACAAACGTCAGGGCATCGTATTTCTTTGCAAGCTCTAATATTTTTGACAATGGAGCGACGGTGCCATCCATAGAAAAAACACCATCAGTTGCGATGAGTCTCAAACGAGAGGACATACTGTCTTGTAATTTATTTTCTAAATCTACCATATCTCTATGCTTGTACCTTCAATTCAACATGTCATATTTTTATATAACAAATACATACAAAAATACAGTTGCCGAGAAAAGTTAAAAAATATAATAGTCATTTGCAAATTTTTGTATATTCTTCATTTTCTGAGATACGTGAATTAGAATTAAAAATTTATTTAGATTATCTTTTCATGCATCTCTGAGGATTAAAAATATACGGAAATTCGTAAATTATTATTTTGTTTCTTAACTTTCGTCAGTGAGCGTAAATGTAATTATTCCGTTCACTTACCTGTGTTTTTTCGCTTTACATAATCTAATACCATCAATAATAGAGGCATGATTGAGTTCATCGCTTAAAACCGTATCTTCAGGTGTTAGTAATGTCTCAAATAGTCCAGCATTCGCATCAAAGCAAGATGCATACAGAATAGCATCTTCTCTGCCATGAAACTGAGCAATTTTCTTTTCTAATTCTATGTGAATATCTTGAGTACCACATATAAATCTCACAGAACTTAAACCTGCCCCATATTTGTCCAATGCAAGTTTTGCGGCGGAAATAACTTCTTTATTATCCTACGTTACAAATAGAATAGAGTAGAATAAGTTCTCGCGATAAAATATGATAATGTTATAAATTCGGATACTTACCGATAAACCTAGATAATTGTTCGCACAAAAATTTAGAGCTTTCACGCCGTTTGTTAGCTCAATTCGTGTTCGTTGAGGTGAAACAATTATTCGCTCCTTTTTCCAAGTACCAGCTGCTTCTATGGCTTTCAATTGCGGCGTTATATGCTCCGCTAAAACGCTCATATATTTTTGCAAATCCCATTTCTTATTCTTAAATTTCAAACCTGTTACAAACGAAGAACATTTAAGGGAATAAAACTACTTTTATATTAGAGTAAAAAAGAAAAAAAAATGAAATAAGATACTTTTGTTAAGAATCGAATTCATATTTTTGAGATGTACTTTGATACACAATTATACACAGTATACCTCAATGAACACTGAATGATGTCTGATTCCGAGGAAGTGAAAGTATAATGAACCAGTCAAACCAGTTCACACGGTATAATAAACCTCATGTTTCTAAACACATAGAGTTTTATATTTCATAACGTGCTGTTAGAAGAATTCTAATGAAAAGTAGAAATTGGTAGAAATAAAAAAAATCGGAGGGTAGATGCACTAACAATGAACATTAAATACGATATAACGAGTAAAGTAAGTTGTTAAAAGATAAGAAAGGAACGAAACATAAAACAAAGTTGGTTCATTCATTAGAATGTTTGTTCACTGTTATTCATGAGAATGAATTACGTAATTTTTAATTAAACTTAATTTGACGAATAACGTGTTCACGTGATCTTCAATACTAATATCTTCATTGTATTAATTATTACAACGTTCATGAATTATTGTATTGATCATTCATCTTTTTTACAGATCTGAATTTGTAAAGTTCGCGTATCACATAAAGGGTTAACGCTATTAATCCCCAAAATTCAACCTAAAGAATTAACGTTTTCTTTAAGTGTTCATTGATTGGTGCATCTACCCTATTAATGTTCATTTTTCCATCCAATTTATTTTACAAGCTTTCCACATTTCGTCCGTGTATAGTTGCATTTAAATAATTATTAATAAATATTTATTATGCTCTATTATTCAAGTAGTTTATACTCTAAGTTTTCCTGCCTCAGCTAACAAACGTTCTCGTAGTATTAATATTTGGCAAATAGTCTTCTGCACTTTTTTTAACAAGAAAGATTTTTAAAAACATTTGTTCTCTGGTAACACTACCTGTACTATTGAGTTATCTTAATTTACGTGATATAAGTATATTCGAAATTACATTACGGTACGAACATTATATCGACGCGCGTTACGAAGAATAGCGCGTTTCAATTTCTTACGAAGACTAGCGTGTTTTAATATACCGTAAAAAGCACGTTTCATCGTTTGCATCGAAAACTAGCATGTTTCGAGTTTAAGATATTATAGCATGTGCATTACAAAATGCCTATAACAATAAAATTCCATTGATATTAAGAAAGAAGATTTATTATTAATTGTATTTAAGAAAGTGGTAATCTTATCCCAGGACAATATACTGAGGTTTATAAAGATGCTATTAATTACGAAGAGTTTTTTTTATTATAATTACACTTATTTTATGAATAAATTAATTTCAGTTAAAAGAAAAATTGGTCGTGAAAAATGTTCTGAAGAAAAATGAAATGTGCTACTGTTCGTAACGCGCGTCAGTATATCGTAGACACAGTAACAACCATTAAATGAATTATTAGACTTGCGTGTAAATAAAACTAGCGGTCTAGTGTTCTATACAAGATTTGGAATTATTACTTTTACTACTAAATACAACGTTCTGTTATTTGCTTAAATTTGCCAGTCTTTTTAATCATAAATTGCATTCAGAAATCTCACTATTTGGTCTGTTATTACTTGGTCTTAATTATCACGTACTCTTATACAATAATTTATCGTGTAGAACGAGAAGTAGTGTGTTTCTTCTAAATGACTCTTCTATTATTTGCGTTAATTTTATTCGGTAGAGAAGATACGTGGACGAAAGTTTGTGTTGAAATCAATCAACTATGTAACATTTACGAATTATCTAACATACAACATGTATACGATCTTTAATTCAAGAATAATGCGAGCAAAGAATTAATGTACATACTTTACTTCACCCTTTATACCTACACAACGTGTTATATATATTAAATTCATTATTAAAAAAGAAAATGTGTAGCGAATTTTTACAATGCAAACGCGCGTCGATGCTTCGACGCGATTTCACGATGATTTGCTCTTTACAGAGAAACGAGTGGCTAAGGAATACGCGCGAGGGAAATTGTGTACGATCACATAAATAACTCCTAAGTAGATAATGATGGCGATTGTAAGAAAAAGATCGAACACGGCTGGCTTTACACTGAAATATAATAAACTCAGCGTTACGTACAAGAATTTGTTTAACAACCAGCGAAATTTAAATGATTTACCTGTATACATTTAACATTGCTTTCGTGACATCGTAAAACACGAATTCTGGATCCTGTTTGTCGGGGCTGTGCAATGTAACTTTAACATCGCCAAGATATCTAGCCATTGCTTCTTTTAATGTGCCAACCAACATGTTATTTTTGTCGGCAAGCAATGGAGCAGCCCTTGGTTGTGACGCTAAGTAACCAAACCATAAAGATAACGATTCTTTAGAAATATCCTGCAAAAATAAATTATCCAATTAATACAGAAAAGAAAGGGAATTCATTCGCTATTAAGATGGAAGACAAAAAAATGCGCACCAATGGGTCCGTGAAAATTTGACTAGAACTTAAATTGTATATATGTCTCGCTAAAGCTTCTGCGACTATTTGGGTATGAGTGTAAAGCTTATCTATTTGTCCCGGTTGCATTACGTCTAAGATCGTTGTTCTGATGAGATCTTCGTGGCTTTTTAAAGTAGACAAAGTCGCGGCCGGTAATCTACGAATGCTATATCTTTCGTGCTCCCAGGCCAGCGTTTCCTCGGCCAAATTAATTTTCTTATGCACACCTTCGACGGTGGTAACGTTTAACGAATCCGATACGGCTTTAAGTTCTTTATAAAAGAGGCCACCAGTGGAATTTTCTTTGGGTGGTTTCGAGACGTGCACGTACAAATTTTCACTTGTAGATACGGTATCAAGACAAATGACGTAAGCTGCGTCCTAATAAATGAAACATTACATTAATGTTTTACTATTTTGTGTTGGAATAAATGCAGGGTCGAGAGTCATAGTGGGGTACAAGTTCAAATTTTTCAAATTTGAGTTAATAATATTTTTAACATATCCAATCTTCTATTTACCATCAAAATTGATTTAGATGTAACTTCATTTTTTACCAAAAAATTACGACACGTTTTTCTGCCACTAAAAGTTCATTTCATCATATTACATGAAACAACTGAAATATAACTTACACCCCTATGGCTCTTAACTCTCCAAATTATGCAGATATTTTAAATACATTACTTGTATTATGGAGCCTTCTAGACCATCTAATTGATCCTCCAACCACTTTTTACTGCCCTGATAATTAAGCTTGCCAGCACCAGTCACAATAAAGACAAGATTATACTGTGGTCTGGATCTACTAGTGGAATACAAGGAAGAGAACAATCGTGCTATTTCCAATAACATTGTTACCCCAGATGCATTGCTGTCTGCTCCAAAAGACAACTCCTATTTGTTAGTAACACCATATATATATTTGTTAAATATTTGCCAATTGTAAGATTAAGTACAAAGTTGAGCATTATTCGGAATGTTATTCGAATAAAATATGCCCGACTCTGATTAAGTATTTATTTGTGGCGTGCGGGTACCCGGAAACTTCGGATCTCGAAAGAAAAAACTGCCCGGCCAGAGCTCAACCCGAAATGTCGGGTAGCCGCCCATCCCTAATATTTATTTAAATAATCCACTTACAGGTGCAACACCGGCACTATCGTAATGCGTCACCAAAGCTATTGTCGGTAACTTTTCCTCGGCACCTGTGCCAGTTAGTTTTCCATGCAAAGTAGCAACTTTTACATCTGTTTTGGCTAATGCCTGACCAGTTGCTACAACTACTTGGTATCCACTAGCGGATATAGAATTAAACATTGCTTCAGCTGCAGAACCAGCCTTTTCGTCGGTAATGAAACCGTTAGAGAGATCATCCAAGATTGTTTGTAGATCAGGATGCCAGGAAGTGAAATACACTGGAATCGTTGTTTCTGGACCAAACAGCATGGATTCCTCCAAACTCATGATATGCTATGATAAACGTGATATCGTTAAGCCAAACGAGCTCAATTGAAATTTAGTCGAATCACAGTGAACCCCCGAAATTCGAACGTAATCCGTTCTAAAACATGATTCAAACTTTGAGTAGTTTGAATATTTAATTACATTTTTTCATTTGAAATAATGCAAATTAGATTAATTTCAAAGTTTATCGATACCAGATTCATACTTATTGATGATTTTCCTGTTCTTTTGTATTATAAAAAAATACAATTTTCTTTTAGAACTCTTAGGTGTATTATGATTCCTTGAAATTATGAGTGAGAATCATGTGAAAATACATAAATGATTATAATTTAGAAGCTGAATCATTTACAAAGCATAGAGTAAAATATTCATTATCATATAGAATTATTTGGGGGCTATCTTTAGAGTAGAATAAGATAACAGCACTTTCAAAATGATAAGAATTCTAATTAAATATTGCAATAATCAATTGTTTTATAACATTAATAAATAACACAGTGGTATGCAAGTAAGATAAAATTCTACAAATTTAAATATATGGGTATGTAACTTTTAAGTCATATAGCATTACAAAGAATTAACTTTATCAACTTTTATGATTGAATTAAATATGAGTCTTAAAATCAGCACTTTAAATCTTAAGGGATATAAGAAACCTTTACTCTCTTATAAGATTAGTATTGCTGTTTGAAATTTATGTATCTTATATATGAGTGGTCTATTATATACTGAGTCAATGATATAATTCTTAAAATCTCCACTTTAAAGTATAAGAGACCTGAAAGAAACATCTGCCTTTTTACACAATTATTATTTCAGTTTAAAATTTATTCTGTTTCCTATAAATGAGTGTTCTACCCTGTGCTTGGTCAATGGCTAAATCTTCCTCTAATCTTTTGTTTTAACTTTGAACCATTCAAATTTCATGGGTCCACTGTATCCTAAAAGAAAAATTTGATGAACCTGTTTTTCCTCCAGCGTCAAGTCAGTGATCTTCTCTGGCAAGACTATTATCAAAGCCCCAGCCTTGTGCTTGATAGAATGAAACAGACTTGGGGTAAGATCCAGCGCTTTGGTAACTACACAGTGTCTGGAAGTGCTCCACCCTGTGAGAGATCTTGCTTCCAGGGAAATGGGAGCACTACGGCAACCTGACCAATTACATAAAAATTGATACTTATCATTAAAACGATAATGGAATTAAAGTTGAAGGGAAAAGAATTTTTGTTACCGTGCGGTACACCGTGCAAGTCATACTGATGCATTCGGTACACGGGGAATTCGTGAGATGCGGCAACTGGGTTAACCGGAGAGATAATAATGAAAATCGGTAGAATTATCAGTAAATAATAGGGCAGGTATCCTCGACATAATTCCGCGAAACTATCGCATTCCTCTAACCACATATTTCTTTGTGACTTCACTCAAGTATGCTAAATAGTGCAAGAATACAGTTTCTAATTATTCTCATTGACCTATCACCACGCGACAAACTACTCCCGATCCTGCTCTACCTACAGAGAATCCCAACGATTCTGTTCATGCTCGTACCAACACAAATGCATCGACTTTGAAACGATTATGGCATCTGTCTACTCTAGTGTGCATAATATAATCTGTGGTGAAGATAAATTTCCCAGAGGAGAAGGAAATTTAAATAAAAAAGCGCCAATGACACGGGTATACACCTTTTACGGCGTGATTGTTAATAACTAATTATCCGAAAGGAAATTGATATGAAAAATTATACATAAAGATTGCTAAAGGTTCAGTCTTTATAATTCAACTCTGAACGTTCGTAAACTAATCATGGTAAATAGGTTTATAAGAATAGTTTATAAGTGTTAGCTTGGAAAAACGTTGTAAACCTTAGATTATTATTTATATTAATTATAGTACATTACATTTCATTGTAAATTAATAAATTTTACGCTAAATTGTAAGAATTATCAGTTTGTAAAATATGTCAATATTCTTGTAATTTGTACTTTACCATAAAGACAAAATAAACGCTCTATTAAAAATAATCAATTGTTTAAACATTTATTGACCTGTCCAGCGCTCCTAGAATGACCAGTCCCTTATCCTTTAAAGAGAAGTATCGTAAAAGAACTTTAATAAAAAAAGTTCTGAAGCGAAAACCTCTAAAAAACAGCCCCGCACACCATTAAATTAGTTATAAGTTAGAAAGATTCGTAAATCTGAGAATTAAAGTCTCCGAGAGATTTTAAATTTCCTGCGCTTTTTCGAAGAGTTTCGGATACCTCCTCTCAACTTATATTCGCCTAATACAAAATCGTCGGATCGGCCGAAATGTTTATCAGAACCCCGACAAATTCAGTAATTCCTGGAATTTGACGTCATTTCCAAGAATCGCCTAAATTCCAAGAAATGACGTCATCTTGCAAACTCGTCGGATACCTCCTCGCAACTTATATTCGCCTAATACAATTACATCAAATCGGCGGAAAAATTTTGCAGAGAACCAGAAAGAATCGGCATTTCTCGGAAAATTACGTCACTTCTAGGAATCGCCGAAATTCTTGGAAATGACGTTATCCAGCAAACTCTTCGGATACCTCCTTGCAACTTATATTCGCCTAATACAAATTTACCAAATTGGTCGACAAATTTTGCCGGGAACCAGAATATCGGCATTTCTTGGAAAATGACGTCATTTCTAGGAAACGCTGAAATTCTTGGAAATGACGTCATCCAGCAAACTCTTCGGATACCTCCTCGCAACTTATATTCGCCTAATACAATGTTTCCAAATAGGCCAAAATTTTAGTGAACATTTGTATCAGGAGCATATGAGTTGTCAGGAGGTATCCAAAGGTTTTGAGCTATGACGTCATTTCCAAGAATTTCAGCGATTCCTAGAAATGACGTCATTTTCCAAGAAATGCCAACATTCTGGTTTCCGGCAAAATTTGTCGACCAATTTTATAAATTTGTATTAGGCGAATATAAGTTGCAAGGAGGTATCCAAAGAGTTTGCTGGATGACGTCATTTCCAAGAATTTCGACGATTCCTAGAAATGACGTCATTTTCCAAGAAATGCCGACATTCTGGTTTCCGGCAAAATTTGTCGACCAATTTTATAAATTTGTATTAGGCGAATATAAATTGCAAGGAGGTATCCGAAGAGTATGCTGGATGACGTCATTTCCAAGAATTTCGACGATTCCTAGAAGTGACGTCATTTTCCAAGAAATTCCGAGACATTCAGGTTCCGGAAAAATTTTTCGGCCAATTTGGTAAATTTGTATTAGGCGAATATAAGTTGCAAGGAGGTATCCGAAGAGTTTGCTGGATGACGTCATTTCCAAGAATTTCGGCGATTCCTAGAAGTGACGTCATTTTCCGAGAAATGCCGATACTTTCTGGTTCTCTGCAAAATTTTTCCGCCGATCCGACGATTTTGTATTAGGCGAATATAAGTTGCGAGGAGGTATCCGAAATTTTAATTCTCAAATTTAGGCATCTTTCTAACTTGTAACTAATTTAATGGTGTGCAGGGCTGTTTTTTAGAGGTTTTCGCTTCAGAACTTTTTTATTTAAGTTCTTCCACGATACTTCTCTTTAAAGGATAACGGACTGGTCATTCTAGGAGCGCTGGACAGGTCAATAAATGTTTAAACAATTAATTATCTTTAATAGAGCGTTTATTTTGTCTTTATGGTAAAGTGCAAATTACAAGAATATTGACATATGTTACAAACTGATAATTCTTACAATTTTGCGTAAAATTTATTAATTTACAATGAAATGTAATGTACTATAATTAATATAAATAATACTCTAAGTTTTAGAATGTTTTACATGCTAACTCTTACGAACTGCTCGTATAAACCTATTATGTTAAGTCTCATAACTAAAATATATAATTTTTAATACAATTGTGGGAAATGAAGTTTATTAAACTATATCTTCAAGTTCTTCTTTTTTTCCTTTGGTTTCGTTGTTCTGGATGCTGCTAAACACATCTGCTCTAGCATCATTTCGCCTATCTCGTAACATCCTCAATTTTTCATTGCAGTAATTCAGGAGCACGTGATATTGTTAATTAATCCTTCGTTGTAAAGAGAAGTGATTGTCCAAGAAGTAGTCGAAGAAATAAAATCTGTTCATGCGAGCAATAGGCCCAATGAACCTGCACACACAATTAATTACATTAATAAATGATTATTATACGCAGTCAGAGTTGTTTAAAAGAATGAAGTTTAAGAGACGAATAAAATTATTAAGAGATACCATGAACGTGTCCAAGCGTTTGCATCCACCAAAATTCCTCATGGAATTTATACTTATTTATTAACCTCCTTAACAATGTAGCGAATTCAGCAGGGAGAGTATTATAAAAATGGAAGAATTAATAGCAGAGCGTGAAACCGCGAAACTCCTCCCACTTCGAGTGCTGGCGCGTGACTGACTGAATGCGCGTGTCGCGCGCCGTCAATGACGAAGAGTGGGGGCTCCACCCGTAACGTCCCAAATTCGAGTATCATGCGACAAAGAGCGCATTACTTAGTGACAAAGACAGAGATATAAAAAAGGAACGCATTATTTATCGACGAAGATATAGAAAAGGAACGCACTATCTGTCCACAAAGACAGAGGTATAAAAAAGGAGCGCACTATCTGAAACAAATACAGAGATGTAGAAAAGGAGCAGCAGACTACTTGGCGACAAGGATGGAGATAGCGGTTTTAATTCTTCGAAAAGATTAGCTAATCATTCGTTCCTTGTAATTAATTTACGAACGTTTGGAGTTGGGTCATAAAGAAGGAACCTTTAGCAAATTTTACGTATGATGTTTAATACCAATTTCGTTTCGGATAATTCATTATTAACAATTGTTTCGTGAAAGTTTCACTGTCACATCAATTTGTAATGCCTACATTTTACTATTAGTGATTATTTAAAAGAAATCGTAGAGGACAGTGTTTTCTTTATTACCCTTTATTTTCTTCGAAATCTTAATTCTAACTTAATATTGAACATACAAATCGATTATTGTACAATGGTATTTCGACGTTATTAACAAAGCGGTAACAGTAGACTATTATATTATATTTCACTCTTTGTAAGCTCGAAGAAATCAAGATCTCTAAAATTTGTTCATTTATTTAATCTAAAATCAGTTTAATGCCAGAACCAGTCCAGATTTGTAACGTTAAAAATCGTTTCATTATATTTGTCGATTAAAAATGGAGTTAATCTCCGGACATACATTTTTCTCAATCCCAGATCTTGTAACTTTCGGTAATTATCAGCTAACACATCTTCTCCATTCGAAAGTAATCTAAATTTATTTAACTACAAATACGTAATAATATATTTTTCAATGTTCTTTGATTTCTTTATCATATTGTAAAGAAAAGTAATATAAAGAATATAAAGATGTATGTACCTGAGCGAAGGATATTGCTACCGGTGTTGGGAAAATTATCCAAGTTACTACTTCGCTGCACGGAGGTGTAGTTAGGGAACCTTTGTACGTATAAAATACATCGACATTTTTTGGCATCAGCGAAGCCAACGTTATAGCAGAATTTAATTCTGTTTCTTTATTCAGCCATTGCACGATCGTTAAATCGTTTATGATAGGGTATAATAATTTATTGTCTTTTTCCCGTAGCTAAACGTGATATAAATATTAGGAATACAAATTATTTCGTAGCATTTATCTTTAAACTCTTGGTATCTTTAACAATTCCAAATCTCTAGTTCTCTATTTTTAAAGTGTCGAATTTACTTCGTAAATGTGAAATTGCTGAAATCCTTTGCGGATGGATGTCGCAAATAGACATCTTCTTTTTTCAGGCACACGAATTATACTTATTTTAGTCGGATAAACAGAGAATAGTTTGTTACAAATAATAAATTATTATCTGATTAAACGGAATATGTTCGGATAACTATCGTAGATAAATGTGTATTTGAAACGATTCGAATAATGCTGAACTCTAGTTACAACTCAATATTACATGTACTATTATAGAGATAAATACTTTAAATAATTACTTATAAGCGAAATAATATTTAAGAAAGAAGATCAAATTTGTTCCGTGGACTTACTTGAAAAAAAATTCCTAATACCACAAGACCATTTCTGTAATGCAATGCATCGGATAAATTTGCATAAGCTCTATTTTTATGAACTATATGCATTTCCATAGGATATCTATAGATCAAAGTTGAACAAAATCAAATCACTGTGTTGCGTTCTTCATATGTGAAATTGGTGTAAGACGAAAAAGAAAAAAAGGAAAAAAGCTCACAAATTTTCGTAATGTAAGTCGATTTAACACGAAATAAGTGATAAAGTCAATTTTCTTAGCTTTTTCACTTACACCATTTTCATAATCAGTGACACATATTTTCGATTTTTTCTGTACCTAATGCCGTTCAAAATATGTTCGGATCCCCTGTTATTTTTTGCACCCCAGTGAAAATGCAAGTGGTCCATCTCGTATTCTTGATTTGCATCAAGAGAACCGCCAAATATGTAAGGCAGTCTTTTTTTCAAATCTTTATTTATATTTATCATAACTGAAAAGATATAAATAGTCTATTATCACCTATTATTTTGCAATGCATTTTATTCACTGTACCTGAATGACCATTGTTTTTCAGATATAATGGGCTTGGTAGGAAATCATGATAGCCGATTAATTCTATGGCAGGTAAAGGAAGAGCAATTGCTCGAGACGACGATATAGACACGGGGGATTGTAATTTCCCACCGCACAATTTAAAATTTTGAATCCATATGTGCTGGTCTAAAATATCGTACCGAATTGTTAATAAAAATACTAACGTAAAAAATACAATGGGAAAGAAGATTACGTACCACGTTTACTGTACCCAAAGTGACCAGCGATAATTCGTACTAAAAATGTATTATTTTAATTATAAATAGTAGAGTTAAGTATTGGATGGCGTAAAAAGTTCATGCGGATTCATACCACAAAATTTAAGCTTATTAAAATTCTTTTGCAATGTAAAAGATGATCGAAATCTCATAACATTGCCATTGCTATAGTAATTCGGATAAATGCTATAAAAATTCTATTTTAATACATTTCTGATAAGAAAATTACACGCGAACTTTTTCCTAATAATATGAATACAATAAAACTTACTAGTTGCCATTAATATTACAATTTTTACAGCACGAATCATATTAACTTCAATTGCAACGCGTATTTTTACTCTGTACTATTCTAATTGTACTTGCACGATATTTGAACACTATTAAGCAAGGAATTCAATAGAATAATTGCATATATTCGAAACGCATGCTTCACGCATGGATCCAAGAAACATACTAACTTATTTGCAGTGTCCTCCAACTGTATTCACTTGCGTATTACATGCTCCATTATCATCATCATCAATAGAGGATACCTTGGGTACAGACATTTGCGTATGTTTGCCGCAATTAGAACTGCAGCAATACTAAATTCCGATATTTGCTTGGTGCATAATATTTGCGTAAATATACCTTTTTAAATACGCGCGGTTTGCTCTTTCAATGTTACACAGAGCCGGGGCGTAAATTAACTTCTATAATAGACGTGATAACAATTTATTTACATATGTACAAATAACGTTTATCATCCTCGTAATACATTGAACTATGATCTATTTATTTTGAAAGTTCAACATTCGGCGCGCCGGTAATTCGCACGATACATAAATAAATCCGTGATTAGTTTTATCGTTATCGACAACTTCGATTCAGCTAAATATAAAATTTCCTCTTACATAATTTTTCATCTTCTTCTTCTTTTTTTTTTTTCTTTCTTTACATTGTTACAAACAGTAGTAATATATGGTACAGTTTTACAATGTACACATGCACGTACATGCGTATACATATATAACAAAAATCAAAATATATATATATATCACAGATTAATATTCAAGTATTGTTCATTGTTGTGACATTGCTCTTTATTATTATAATGCAAAGGATGCATACAAATTCTTTAAAGATTTACCAAATCTTTTGTCAGTGGTCAAAAAATATATTTTATTTAAAAGTGAACAATTTTTGTATGCTTCGTTTCCTTTGCAGTATAAGAACTACGCGATTATAAAAATTTGTAATATCGTTTACACGTTAACGTTACACTAACTTGGATTTATGTGCAATTGCAAGAAAAAGAGGTTCCTTTCAAATTTCCACTAATAGAACAAAAAGAAAAATAATCAACGTTTACGGTGTCGTCAAAGCATTTGGTTATTTTGGATATGTAATAAATTATAGATATAAAAAGTTGTTTACAATAATAAACGTTTCAAGATACACTTTACATTATTATCATTAATAGCACCATTTGAAATTTTATATTTTCGCTCCCGATAAATCCGAATACTATAAAGAATCATTAGAAAGCCCTTAAAAAGATTAGACTAATTTTGTAGACTAACTTTTAGATTTTTCAAATACAATGAAAAAGAGTTAGATATAAATAAGGCAATATTAATTCCTTTTAAATATAAAAAAAATGAATGTTCACGATGCTTATACTTTTAAATATTTTTACTTTCTTTCAATGATATACCACGTGACTTGTAAGTTGAAACACAATACAAGATACCAATCAAAAGACTGCAAAATCAATTGTTAGTTATGTAAACAGTATTTGTTATGTATTACATGATTGCATAGATTTTCGTTGGTCGATTAACACCTTTTTCTCTTTGTTTTTTTTTTTTTTTTATTAAATTACAAAAAGGTACTCTCTCTTATATTACTAGTGCAAAATTACGTGAGAACTTATGAACTCTACCAGTTTGATTTAACGAACTGTATTTGCATCCAAAGATTCACCTGATGCGTTTTGTTCGACTAGAATACTCTTCTGTGTGTGTCAATGTTTTACGCGTTCTCGCTATCTAGCGATTTGTGAACCGTGGTACTTTGCAAGGGAATTGAGAATAACTCCTCCCACGGGGATCGTACAGAAATAATGACTATTTCAGCAGCGTTCACGGAAACGAAATCCAAAACCCACGATTCTTCTTGTCCCAGTACTTCGTCCAAGAAGTTCAAAGTCAGTGAATTGCTAAAATGTTCCTAAAAACGTAAGACAAATTAACTACAATACGATCAAAGTTAAGTTGTATGTTTTTACCATACAACTGTACCAATGTTCATCATTTAATTAAAATGATTTCGATACTTACTACTCCGATTAAATTACTCAGTGCTTGCTCCCTCATTACATATGGTGGCTCCTTATTTCCAGGTAGAAGCCATTGCATATTGCATATCACCAAAACGGATGCAGTTACAATCAAGCCAGATAAGTCCAACTGAACTTCAAGATTTTGATATTTTAATAAGGCGGAGGAGAATAATGCGAGTTGCCTAACGGCATCCCCCTCTTGGTAATTTTTACAATTTTTTAGCAATTGATGCATTAAAATGGTACAGTGTTCCGGTACCGTGCGTACCATTTCTTTGGAAATAGGTGGTAATAAGCAATCTGGGAAAACAAAGAGAAATCATTGATTTCATTGGTTTCGAATTATATCTCAATTGCGTTTAACTCATTTGCATCGAAAACGTATATCAAAAATACTTCTTTCTTTCTTTCTTACCGGTAACATAAAATAAGAAGTTGAGCGTCCTTTGGACGTCTTGTAAAACGCAGAGAAACGTAATGGTAGAGTTTACTTCGTCGCTTATTTTACTAGGTTGCTCTATATCGACTAAAACACCTTGATTGAACGGTATCGGCGAAAAACGTTTCAATTTGTCTATCGTCCAACTGACTTCTTTATGCATCCATCGTTGTGGATCTTCTCTGGAATGAAAATAAAAAAAGTTAGAAATATTTTGAATGCGCATGAAAATCTATTTTACTCATACCTAAAATTGTTCTTATAAAACTTAATGGTATAAAATTATTACCCTTCTATTCCATCAATTTTAAGAATGTAAACTTTCACTGTAGATAGAACCAAGCAACCAGAAAACGTCTCCTTTGCATTTTGCATTAGAATTTCTGCCTACAAATTTACGAGAATATGATTGAAAACTTTCTACGGAAATATTTATTCAAGAAAAATGAATAGCTTTAATGTTCATTACCCTAAGTAGCAGAGTAAGTTCTTCGTTTTCGTGTTCGAATACGTTTAAAATGATATGTAATTTTATTCTATGATCTATGCTACTAAAGTCCGTGTAAGAATACTGAATATTACTGCCCAACAAATTCACTGCCTCTTCTGCTTTTATCATCAATGGTTTGTTACTGCCAATTTTTATACTTTGAAGTAAACCTAAAATTATTAACATTAAATAATAAAATTAATAAATGTACAAGGCTTAATATTAACACATTCGTTTCGGGATTTAACTTTTTAAAAATTAACGCACTTATGGGTGATCCGTATTCAAGTTAAGGAACAAAGCGAATGTATTAATGGACGTAAAACGTAAGTAATTTTACTGACCACCAAACATAGAAGTTAAATTTGTTACAGGAGCGAATTTCGTCTCTCTATCGTTACTAATAAGGGACCTCTCATCTGCATTAACTTGCCTAATTATCTTATTTTCATACGCGGTGCAAATACTATCCGTTAACGATCCTGCGAAAGGAAACAATACGAATTACTATTATAATTTACGGCAAACACTGTAATGAATAATAAAATAACGTATCGGCGAACCTGAAGAGCTACTTTCGGTTAAACCAGTCATAATTGGTGCTGTGTCTGGTATTGTTAGAAGAGATGGAGCAACAGCGGTACGTCTTTCCTCCGAAGAGCGCTTTCTATGCGGTGTTAGGTGAGTTCTATAGCGATCACAATGAACAATTAGTATTTAAATTAATAAAAAGATATATATATATATTATATAGAATATAAAAGATATAGTTTACCTCGATGCATCTTCTAGAACCTCGATGCTACTTTGACTTGGATTACTTAGTACTTCTATATCACTTTCATACTTTTTATTTAATGCATTCGCGGATGGCGTAGATTCCCTTGATTCTTCTAAACTCGTCGCCGAACCTATTAACAACAACATATAGTAACATCTTGCCTGAATTAAATAGCTTATATTTATTATACGTATATACATCGGTTTATTATAAATTTAACACACAAAATATTAAAGAAAACTTTCAACAGGTGCTCATACTTTTCTTTTTGTTTCTTAATTTCATTGTTCGTAACGAATAAAGTGTAATTTGATTTGAGAAAAGACAAAAATATGCGTTTTTCTTTTTGTAGGTTTCTACGTGAGTTATTTTTTATAGCCAGCTCGATTGTTTTTTTTTTTTTTGGTAGAACTGCTATAGTCGCTTATAAATGAATGTATTGCGAATACAAAAATAAAAATATGGCCCTAAACTAATAATAATATAGTATTATGTAATAGTGAAGCAACTAATATTACAGCTTTATGTCTTTAATTATATGAAGGAAGCTTGAGAAAAACAGAAGGTGCTGTAATAAAATACTGTGGCTGAAGCTTACAGCAGACTTGAGCTTGGGTGTGAGAGTTGGAGTGCACCAGAGAAGTGGTGACGGATATAGCTCCACCCTCCGTTCCACCTGCACCGGGATTAGTATGTTATAGTCCCAGTCAATAGTAAAATGCATGGATATGCAGTCAGCAATTACAAAATTAGTGCATTCACATTCGATGAATTAATGAATATTACTTCTATCGAAAAAAACACTTAAAAGATACGTACTAACGATAAGTATTACGAAAAAACTCAGCATTATGTAAAAACGAAAAAAAAAAGAAACTAACTATATGCTGTTAATCTTTACAATTGTAGAAACCTCTTAAAACATACAACTCTTATTATTTTACACTTTACAACAATTAATCAATTTGAACACCACATATACGAATAATAAAAACTGGGTTACATCCAGTGAACTCAAAGAAAACATCATACACGTATGTATTTCGCTATTAAAAAGTTCCTAACTTTTTGTCAAACTTTTCGTTCATTCTCGTATTAATTCGAAGTTTTTTATCGATTACATGCACAAAACTGAAAAATCAAACGTACCGATGCTAGAGAACGATTCGGAGTGTCGTAAATCGGGCTTTACTGGAGTTTCTGAATACTGATTTTTGGTCATGCATTCCGAAGAAGCTTCAGAAATATTACTTTCCACGTCCAAAGTCGATAACTCATCTGTTTCTATAACTAAGGTACTTTCGCAGGTGGGACATTTCAATTGCTTCTTACCTAAAAAAAAACACGTTCTTTGGAATACTTCACGTACTTTGTAATATAACTTACAGCGTTTCGATTCAACATAGTCGTTTGTAATTTCTTATAAATACATAAAAATTCGCGGTCTACCTATTAAAATAGTTATTGGATTAGAATTCGTCTTTAAATAAAATGATACGACTTTATATTCAATGATAGCTTCAAGCAACTATTATTTCGCGGTTAATTAAAAATTTAATGCGGTCCATTATTAGGCCGCGAACCACAGGTTGAGAAACGCTGATTAGTAGAATACAGTGTATGGTTTTTATCGCTGTTAAACATACCCGATATGGATGCACTTATAAGATACTCCGTATCTTGGGAGAAATGAGTGGAGCATTTCATACACTTAAAAACTTTCAACGATATGAGTCTCGTTTTCATTCTCTCGTCAATTACTTTAACTATTTTCTGCAAAACATTAATATTACTTACATGTCATTTATCATTATATGTTACGTAGTGGTGCGCGAAGCCTCGAAAATGTCGAGTCGAGATGAGACGAGACGAGACGATTCCCTTCGAGATCGAGAATTTTCAAAATGTCGAGATTCTCGAACATTTTGAGATACTAGAAAATATTTGTAAAATCTTGAGTTCTTTGATTCTTCTTACACGGTTTGTTATACATAGTGTAACTAAATCTGATATTCCCCGAGGTATTTTATAAAATATTCTTGTAAATAGTATATAGAATACTTTTACTCTAATTTTGAGGGCATACAGCATGGATCGAAAATAATGCAGAAAATAAATAGCTAAACCAAAGTCCTGAAATTTTTCCCCAAATTTTCGGAAACCTCAGCATTCTTAATTAACGAGATAGTTTCGATATTTCGTCTTGTCTCGTTCCAAACAACGAGACCTCGATATTCTCGATATTTCGTTACGTTTGGCTTTTTTACCTTTGCAGCGTCATGTTCTACGTAATATCTTCGTTCTTGTCGATCCATTCGAGCGGTATCAAAAATTATGTCCACTGTGACTGGATCGCTTCTTCCTAATACACAAGACAACACCGAATTCGTGGACCAGGAATATTTCAGTTTTCCCGTAACTGCATCTCTCTCTTTAATATCGCTACACAATAGTCACAGAAATGAATAAAGGTAAAATGTAACAATTTGAAAACAATAAAGTAAGAAACAACACTTACTCTGATGTAATTATTAAAAATAAATCTTCGAAATCGTCTTCGTTTTTCTTCTTTTGAACCAGATACAGATCCCCCAATTCTAGACATTAAACCGATTATTTTTTTTAACATTTAACAATTAACGTAGACAATATTTTCAATGTGACTTTATTTTACTTATCCCTTAATAAAATTAATTTAACGCTGAACGTGCGTCATATACGATGTACGAGAAAGTGAACGTGTTAAGCGCGAAAAGCAACGCGCAAGCTACTAACGCAGATTATGCATTAATTGTATGGGCAATTATTTTTGTGATATACCTGTTTCTGGATCGTACGCAGGCTCAGGTACATTCGCAATAGCGCTTGCTACGTCGTTCGTTAATGAAACTTCGGAAACGTTCTCCTCTTCGTGTAATACTTTACTTTGATCTTCTTGTTCATCGTTCGCTTCACTAATTTCTTTCGTTAAAGTTTCGGAATCTTTGTTCTTTTCAATTTTTTTGTCCATCGTCGACGAATCTTTGGTATTCGTCGTTACGTTCGTAGGTTCTAAACCGTCTATCGTAAATTCTGTTGCAAATATAGAACTCGGAGGAGGCGGTAATCCCATAATGTCTTGAACAAAAGTTCCAGCATGACTGCTTAGCCAGTTATCTTCTCCGTATCTTTCTCGCACCGCCAAGATTTGTTTCTTTATCTCTAAATGATCCTTCGAAGTTTCTACAAAAAAATATTATGCTATTTCTTAAAGCGAAACTCGAATCCAAAACTTTGCGAGAATTCGAAATCCTCAAAACTTTCGAAACATCAAATACTTATTTTTTTTTCAGTAACAAAATAAAATGATTGAAGTCGAAAATAATATACTACCTAGATGAGAAATAGGAACATCAAGTTCGTCTTTTGCAATAATGGCTTCCTTTATATTTGATCTCTTCTTACTTTTAGAATAACTCTTTTCCATACTACTTGCCCCTTCTAAAGAGTTTCCTGCTACAAATTCGCTAACGACGGACGCGTTAATAGACGCAGGTAAGCTGCTAGAATTTATGGAATTTGACAGTGTGTTGAGAAGCTCATTCGACGAGGATTGTTTCGATCTGTTTGCGAAAATTCGATTCTTTGCGATAGTCTGCTTTTCGGACCTTGAAAGCGGCAAATGATCTAAAACAAACTAAATCGTGAAATTTTACTCATACTTATGTAAAATTCAATTGCATTAATTTTGTTTCGCGATACAATATATAACACAGTATTATTCTTAATATATTATTTACCTTGCTATCGCTTAAATTCGGATGCAAATTCTTTACAGATAATAATCGATGTTTCGGATGATACGATAATGGATTGCCTTCTAACGATATCCATAACAAAGTAGACATTTTCTCCAAAGGCCACAACGTTGAATGCTCCATTAAACAATTGTAAGATAAATCTAATTCCGTTAAACATTCTAAACTTTGCAAACCTGTTTTAACAAAAGTAATTCGTAAAACTCCCTTCTTTATAAATACATGGATGCTTTTTTTCTTAGAGGTGTGCGATATCGCAAAAACACCCGAAACTCGATCCAGATCGGAACGGGGCCCCAAAAGAAAATTCCCGTTTCCGACCCGACTCGATTTCTCACACGCTTCTATATTTGTTATCAAACAAATTACCATCTTACCATTTAAATTTTCTATATAATTATTCCTTAGTACTAATACTTGTAGCGAGTGCGATACAACTTTGTTAAAAGTAGGTATTGCATCAAGTTTATTGTATCCAAGGTTCACGTATTTCAAGTTGGGCAAGCAAGATAATTCATTGGCTGATGTTATCAAGTTGTGACTCAGATCTATTATTTGTAGCCAAGGTGCTAATTCCAAAGATGTGTCCAATTTTTCAAGAGCATTATGAGGCAATGCCAGATGTTTCAAAGAGCTCCATACAAATCCAATACCAGCATCTCCACCACAATTCTCTGTGTTACAAATAATATATGCACAGTGAGAGTCAAAAGTAAGTGTACATTTCACAAAAATGAAACTGAGTGAAATTATAATATAATTAAAGTCTGATTATAATATTACTTATAGCAATTAAATAACTATAGTGTAATAATAATTTAATTACAGTAATTGCTTTATAGTATAATTGCTGTACAATTTATCCATAATCTTAGTTTGGTAAATTGGATACTCAATTTTGGCCCTCACTATACTTTGGATATTTTGTATACTTTTATTACAATGAAAATCAAAAGTGAATATACACCTCACAAAAATGAAATTATAGTTTTGATCATAGTTCAAATGAAATTACAGCATAACTACAGTATTTATAACAAAAAAATGAATACTGTATAATAGTAATACAATTATAGTATTACTTATGATAAATAAATTACAATATAATTACTATATAATTTGCAGAGTGAACAGATTATATTGTAATTTCATTTTTGTAAAGTGTATATACCTCACTTTCCTCTTACTGTAGTACCAAATATAGTTCCTGTTTAATTAATAATTCAAATGGAAAGTTTCTTAATTATAATTACCCAACAACTGTTTCACATTGCTAACTCCTTTTCTACCAGCACAGACAACACTTTCAAGCTGGCCTCTGACTCCTTGGAGTCCTTTTACAGAGTCAATGTTGATTTTCTTTAATTCCAGATACTTTAAATGCCTGAATTTAGTAATATCTACCAAGATATTAGGATTGTCAGGACAATATATCACTTTTAATCCAATTGTCTTCTGTACAAAGTCATGTAAAAACTTCAGGTCAAGAAATATGTCTATCTTTGAACTGTTGCATACTTGAAACGAAGCTTCCAAGTCTTCAGTTTCTTCCACAAACGAAGAGAAAGCTTCGTTTAAATTAAATAATAAAGTGGTAGACAAAGAGAGCTTGCTCAATGCATTTAATACTTTATCTCCATTCTGATGTAAAAGCTTTCCAAGCTCCACTATTTCTTGCATTTTAGCTGCATCTTGCAAACTATTCATCTTTCTTTCTGCTCTTTGATCTACTGCAACTACAAGATTTCAATAACAAATAGATTAGATTAGATTTTATTTCAATATAATTTTGTATTAATTTCAATAAAATTGTAATAATTCTATCATGTAATTTACAAATAAAGGGCCCCATCTAATAATTAATAATAGCTTTAACATTGTTGAATTTTTCATTACTCAAGAATTGTTATCTTCACTCTTGCTCAATACAAGGAAATACTTACAGGGAAAATAAATGATATCTTTGTAATTAAAATAATACGTATTTACATATTTTTCCGTTTGATTCAGAAATACGCACATATGTACAATTAAGCATTAACAATAGAAAATAGAATAAAATTGTTACTCAATGAAATTTTTCCCATTATAAGGAAATACTTACAGTGAAAATAAATGATACGCTTGTAATTAATACGGTAATACGTCATACAAATTTTCCGTTCGATTCAGAAAACGTTTATGTACAATTAAACACGGAAACAATGGAAAACAAAGAAGAATTGTTACCGAATGAAATTTTTGGGAAAGTCTACTAATTCTTACATGTGCTCCTTTTTTGTTGCGATATAGAAAAAGCGTGACGTGCAAGGAAAATTTAGAAAACACACGGAAAAGAAAAAGAAGAATGATGGAAAACTTACTAGATTATCGCACATCGCTTAGATCAGCCAGTTGACCAGTGACAAACACACAGAATTAAGTGACAAACGATGCAAGTAGCGTAACTGATGCACGCATGTTATCACGAACAAGCAATATAGGGAAACATATCAATGACTAATAAACGGTCAACGTCGCAGAATGTCATCTATCATTTTGCAATCGAATAACCTTAATTTGCCTCCACAGTTATTTCGCATGCATGCACACACGATGGTACAAAACAAAATCCTGGAAGAAGAAAACAGACGCGACAACGTTTCTCGTAAAAATTTCGATGATCTCACATTATAGTATTTAGTCGCTATACGACCAGCGTCTCATGACTCTCAGTTACTGCGTAACGCAACACAACGACAACATTTTAAATGCACCTCTCGAAAACCGTTTCGATAGAAAAAAAAAGAAGAAGGGAAAAGAAAAGGGACGGAAAAATGTTTCTGACCCACTTCTCGAGGCAAAGGATACAGTTATCTAAAATCATTTATCTCATTAACGATAAAACCTGAGCGAACTATACCTTGTGACGCTCTAGCTTCGACGACTAATCCCGTTAAAATTTCTAAAGCAGCTAAACAATGACTGAAATGACATCCCGACGGTAATTTACATCATCGCGCAAAACTTTCGGTATTATTGTCTTTATTGTCGCCTTTCGAATCGCACTAGGTGGCAGCATTAATCGCATTTCGGAATGAATGGAAGTTAAAAGGACACGTTTTCATTCCACGACTTCAGTTGCGCCGTTATCGAGGCGAAAATTATCAAAGAAATTTCAAATAGTATTCTTCGCGACTAATTTTACGTGAAGGCATTTAAAATGTGCTGATTTCATTTGTAACATTAGAGAGTATTCAATTTGGTATCGTGGAGTTAACTTGAGATTTTGAAATATGCTGTTGAATATGAGAAAAGAGATCGTTTTTTTCGGCATATTTCTGATCGTTTACGCGAACGCAAATAGTAACGATGTAAAATCGGGCAAAAAGAAGTCATGGAGGGACAAAGATATTCGGGATATGACCGAAGCTGATTTGGAACACTTGTTAGATCAGTGGGAGGTATGCTTAGTCTTCTTTTTGTATTTTTAACCTTTTGCCGTACAACTTTTCGAACATCATTCATTGGGACGTTAGATATTTTTTTACTTCAATACTAGAATCACCGGTAATTAAAGTATGCTTATTCGTACAAAAGTGATTAATAAACTGCAGATTTTTTATGCAATTTCAGATAGTTTTAAATGCACCCCTAAAGAAATAGAACCTTAATCCTACTGCTATCTTCGAAATTTTATTACTTTCGATCACATACTTTTAGTTTCAGAAAAATTGTATTATTTTGAAAGAAAGAGCTATCAATATAAACATTGGAATTTAATTGTGCAAATATTAGCCACAATCTTACATTTACCTTCAAATAATCGAAACTCCCATATTTTCTAAATATTTGAAATTCAAAGGTGTACATAGACTTTTATTTTTTACTATAAATCAACTTCTATTAATTAGGAAAATGATGAACCATTGGAACCAGATGAATTACCACAACACCTTAGGCCCAGCCCTCAAATTGATATATCCAAGGTAATCAACTCTCTTAGGATAATATCTATGCTATTCTATTTTTATAAATCAAGTACTACATTTATTCCTGTTATTTTTTATTTAGCTAGATATGTCAAACCCTGATAATGTACTAAAAATGACAAAGAAAGGCAAAGGTGTGATGATGTTTGTAGATACTAATGAAGATATGACACCTGAAGAAGCTGACACCATAATGAAGATCTGGCAAACTAGCCTCCAGAATAATCATATTATTGCTGAGAGGTATCATTGCTGTTGTTTACTTTGCATCATTTTTGGCTGATTTAAATAACAAAGGAAATTTACATAATACTGTTGAATTTTTCTATAGATATCCAATTGATCCAAGGAGATCAGTGTTCTTATTTCGCGAAGGCTCACAAGCAGTAGATGCCAAAAATTATTTATTGCAACAACCAGAACTATCTCACATCTCTCTTGAAGGACAATCTTTCTTTAGGGATCCAGAAAAGCAGGTATAAAAATAATATATTTTCTTTATTACTTTCCATATTTCTCTTTGACAAAGAAAATGTAAAATTTAATTTATACGGTCTTTTCAGAGTGCACAATTGGCAAAAATGGGTAAAGTAGCAAATAGTCAGAATGAGGATAAGGAGAAGAAAAAGAAGAAGAAGAAATCAGAGTTATAATTTGTTATGCTATAAATTTTCCAAATATATTAAATATTTTTCATTTGTATATTTTTATACATGTGTATATATATTTATATATACATATATGTATGAATATGCCAGTAAGTGTAGAGAAATTTTTGATATGATCATTTTTTCATTAGCAAAGATATACAATTTAAATTATGTGTATTTATATTTTGTGTAACAAAAATAACGGATAAATGTGATTTATCCCATGGAGAAATATTATTTTTACCTTTACAATAAAATGTTTTTATGTAACAATTTAAACGATGCCTATCATTTACCTTTTTATTAGATTTATAAATAGAGCAATTACAAATTTCAAAAATATATTATCCATACAGGTGATTCAACTAATCATCTTAATTCATTAATACCACTAAAGATGTAATAGAGAGAGAGTAACAATCGATAATCTCACCAGAGTAACAGAAACAATTCAACGTTTTGTTATTAAAAATTGCGAATATACTATTCTATCGCGTGTAATTAGGAATACGTGTAAAAAAATTACAGATTAATAGAGGTCCATTTCTTTGATTAAACTATGAACCTAAGGAGTTGGTTATTTATTTAAACTAGACTTGCTAGTGGAAGATTCTAATTGATGAGTGCTCTCCATAGCTCTAACTTCTCTTTGCAACTCTTTCACCACGGCTGCTAGTGCATACGGATTAACACCGTTTTCGCATAATCGTATGCATATACTCAACATCGTCGGGTCCAAATTTGTATTCAAAAGTTTGGAAATTTGGTAAAGTGTTTGAAAGGTTTTACGAGCAGCATTTATTTGATGATGCACAGGTTCCGGCATGCTGCCCCGATTTCGTTCTTTTCTATAAAATTCACAATAGAAGCATAGTAAAAACTTTATTGCGTCGTGAAAAAGAGGTTATGCGTTTCTACGCAGAAACGATTGTCTTACGAATACGTACTCTCCTGTGTTAGACAGTTTGGCGTCAGGATTGAAGCACGATTCAAGAATAAACGGATAGGCAATAAATTGCAAAACAATGTTGTTTAATTTGTCTTTGTCGCTTATTTAAATTCTCATCTCTTTCAATGGTTTGATCTCACCATTTGAAAGAGGCTTTAGTTTCCGTAACAACCACGAGATGGCCAAGATTGCAATTTTTAATTAATGATTATCGAATAATTTGAATTTAATTTTGCGATAAAACGAACTGAAAACGTCGCCTTAATTTAAATTACGATTTACGAATAAAATTATCTATGATACGTATCGATATATTATAATTTTTAACTCTCATAAATCGAAGTTTGAGCTTTTTTTAAATTTAATTTGCCAAGGATTCGTTTCCTTTGCGTTCTTATTTATAAAAATAACGTATTCGTCAAATATTGCAATTGAAAGAACATTAAACAAAGAGAAGAATGTTATGCCAACAACACTAAATATACGTGGAGTGGTCGTTGGCTACAAAATCTGCTTTCTAGATGCATGATAAATATAGAAAGAATATGCTACGCATGAACTCTGAATACATAAAATCTAATACAGTATAAAATTAAGATAAAAAAATAGGAAATCATGGATAAGATTCTTAACACGGGAATTTCGATATGAAAATAAATAATTTTCATTTGCATCGGTGCTTCCAAAGTAGAAGAATTGAAGAATTAACGATTAGTAGTAACGACCATCTCCCTTTATTCTTTTGAATTTACAGTTTAACTGTAACGATATACAATATATAAATTGTCCACGCGTGATGAGGATCCAACGTAAAAATACAATTGAAATCGATTCTTTTAATATTGAACGCCAGTACTTTGCTATAATTCCGTGGCTGTAAAGCAAAATGACTTGAGCTATATTCTTAAAGAAATTTAAGTTTACACATTTATTGAGCACTAAACACGATTAACATAAGCTCTGAATTTTTTATGTAAGATTACTACGAGGTGTTCGATCACGCCGATAAAACCAAATTATTGAAACTCGAAATCTGTAAGTACTCATCATTTTTAAAACATTGAAATGAAAAACATTGAACGGTCCATTAAAGAAATTTGTATATGCAGTTATGGTATTAATAAATACATTTATTGAGCTGCAGAACACAGAATCTATGAATTTATAAAAACAAATAATAAATAAAATAGTGAAATATCAAGAAAATAAGTATACTTTAATACGGGAAAATAAATGTCTTCTATTCTAATACCGAACGAAATTCGACCAAAGTCCGATATTTAGTACTTGTATTCGAAATCTCAAGGGGCGATATTTCAAAAGTGAAAACTTGTGACATGTCATTTTGACCTTAGAACTACAGAATTATTCCTTGATTGAAAGATGGATCAGGAGAACGGGAGAATGGGCGTTAGAAGTTTCAGAGAAAGGCCTTGGGCAAAGGAAGACACATTGACGAGCTATCGCATGCAAAAATGTTTCTTTTTTTTTCTTTTTCTTTAATTAATAACGTACGCGATGTTCGAATTCTACAGAAAAACTGGCAGTACGAGAATTAACGGTTAACGTACTCTGCGGAGCATCTAGATGCAATATTTCGCCAAAGTATTCGAATGTTCGCAGTGAAACGTTTTCTTTTTTCTCAATGCATAGAGTTATAGAGTATTTAGCAGGCAGAGGTGGATTTATGTTTTTGCCACCCTAATTTATCATTTTTTGCCGCGTTCCCCCTCTCCTTCAACTAAATACTTGTTTTAGTTGAAATAATACAGTACGCAAGAAATAATGAATATTCGTTCGATTCATGACGATTGGAACGCGGATGTTTATGCGAATTCATGTTTTTGTAAATACGTTTAAGGAAGGAGAACGTAAACAGAGTTAAGTTTCACTCTATAATTATTATAATTCAATTTGCACCTTATTTTGAATACCTTCTATAATTTTATATATCGTATGCGTTCTGTACTTTATTGCAAATTTAAATTCTCCATAATAAAGAAGATCCCCGAAGATAAGGCAACATAATTTATTCTTCATTTTTAACTGCGAACGTTGCAAATTCATTGGCGAAACGGGATCGATATTAACTTCTAATCGACTTTAATCTCTAATCGTAAAGGTTTCATCATAAAAAACTGCTTTTAAGCTTATCTATAGAATCGTATATTTTACCAACTATAACCCAATGCTCCGTTATACGCTAGATGTTGCTATGGTAACAAATTTTGATTCGTTACTCGTGCTTTAACGCTACCGTAACTAAGCTAAAACCTTAATCGGCTAAGAAGTTTTTTAAAACGTAAAAAAAAAAAAAATGAAAACAATAATGCTACGCTCGACATTTCTTTCTTCGTTGCGAAATATGGATTATTTTAAAAGAAGTTACAACACAGCTGGTATCGAATACATCGAATGAAATTGCAAACGCGGAATCGAGTAACCGATCCGCTTTTCATTTCACTTACACCAAAAGTTTCCGTTTGGTTCGATCGATCGAGAAATGAAATTTTTATCGGACGCATCTTTCTTATAGAAACTTTTTATTCGAGAATACAAATAAATATTACGCAAGCTAGAAAAATTCACTTCTATAAGTTCTTCGAGTAACTTGGAAACTTTGGTTTACATTTCAACGAGATAGATCCTAAAGAACAATAAAGTTAATTACGATACTATGTTACTTCTAATTTTTATGAATTGACTATGACTAGTTGGACCTATACAAGGTGTGTCAAAATGTGCGGTAAAATTGTAATCAGAAGAGGAATTATTTTGGACGTTACTTGCATTTTGAAACACCCCATATAGCTTGCTACATCTTTAATAAGTTCCGCAATTTTGTTTGATTCTGTAACGCGAGAACATCAACCATTACGTCTCTACGTTTCGAATTTAGCGGTTGTCCCGATTTTCAAACGACCAATAAGCACGCACGATATGTAACGATCTAAATTACGAATTTCGAAAAGGAACAAGCTACGTCGAATCGTTTGCCAAACGAAAAAGGTTTAGTTCATTATTATATAACGCACTGAGACACGAAACTCGGAATCCTTTGGGCGCGAGAAATGTCAAATTGTCGCTTTCAGCGGAAATAATCGTCGAATATTTGTTGTATAAATTTGTTTAGCTGTAAAATGTTGGACAAATTTCTGAATACTTTAACTTGAAGAAGTATCTTCGATACTTGGTCATACAGAGCATTTCCGGTTTGTGTTAATCAGTCAAAATAAGATATTAGAATGTTCGGAAAGTTCGTAGCGATATTTTAGAATTATTCTAAAGCATTGCATAAGAAATTTTATCATATTGTTGAATACTTATGCATATTTTTGGTGATTCTATGACGATTTTTAAGAGCGTTTACGTTGCGCTTCTTTTTTTGTGGAAAGGCATACAATTTATAAACTTTAGTTCCTATGTTTCGTACTACTTGTTATACTCGTGGCACGAATTATGGATAGATTTATTCAAGTTTTATTTGCAATACAATGTTACTTTTATTTTAGCTTTAGTTTCACCTTAGAAGATTAAGGATCACTATATTTTGAACAGATGTGAGAACTATGATCTGTTAATGAAAGCTTACGTATGGACATCAATCAGAAAATTGTAAGACAAGGGATTAAAAGATAATTCCTTTCCAGTCCGACAAATTACTTTTAAGAATAGAAGTTAATATAATCAAAAATGCTACGAACTTTCCGAACAACCCAATATAAACTTTGTATTATTTAATACTTGTAACTGTTTTTAGAATTTTTCAGTATTAAAACGTCAAGTAATAACGTATGTATTTTTTTCATCTCTGTTTCATAATAAAGAATATCACCTGCGAAGCCGGAAGTGCTCCGTATTCTTTGTTGTCGCTTGGGAGACTTTATTCTTAAGAACATTTCCTGTTGTTTCACGTGTAGAAAATTTTTTTTCTGTTTTTTTTTAATTATAACATTCGTTGTTTCCTTCTAAAGTCCCTTCTTTTATTTTTCTTAGAAAATATGTAAAAATCGTTTAACATTAGATCGAATGCGGTAAACACGCACACACTGTTGTCAGGGATATCGATAGATTCTTAAATCGATTTTGTATTTAATCCATTTGGAATTCGAAGAAACTTTCGAACAACCAGAAAATTTATCTCCAAAATTCTCCGTCATTCTTGCCTTTGACCATTTTAATTGTTATACATTTTTCTTCTTTTCTTTTTCTTTTTTCACCGTCTTGGATACAATTGACTTGATCAATTTTAATGAATGATTACGACGATACTTGGACTCGCTCGTCGTAAAGAACATTTCACGTTTACGCTTTCACTCATCTTTAGGAACAATGGACAACGGATATTTGATTGTAGCATACTTTCAATCTTTTTGTTGGTAATATAAAAGAAACAAGATATAACATGGATCGATTAAGAACACTCGATTTAACCCTTTGCGTACGGAACGTAGTAACGCTTAATGAATTTTCATCCAACTACTACTTGTGGAAAAAAATATTTGGTCAAACGCGGTAATATAAAATTAGCAAAAAAAACAAACGCCAAGGTTTTTGTGGCGCAAATACTATTATATAACTACAAAACCTAATAGAGAATTTATAGACAACACGGACAAACATTAGTTAACAAAAATGTAGCCAAAAGTGAAAATCCAAGAAAGTTTAGACGACAATTTGTCGATATCCATCCGCAAAGGGTTAAATATTATTTTTAATTTCTTAACTTCCAACGAAAGGCCTTTAAAAAAAAAAATGTAATTTCATCCAAAATAAGAGAGGAATTGAAATATACATGTATTTCTTTTTTGTTTAAGGGAACGAAAGATGATAAAATTGTGTAGAATTTGTTATAGATTCGAATGTATAGTAGATGGTAATTCATAAGTTGCGGGATAGAAAGTTTTGAACAATTTGCAGGTTCCATCTGAGCGCGAATCGACCATCGTTATTTAACTATATAGTTACTATAGGAACGCGTCTAGCAACCTACGCGTCTTCGTTTCCTATTAAAAACACCACGGTGAAGGAGTTCATTGATTAACAAGTAACAGTGCGAAAGTGCTACAAAGAGACAACAACGGTCAACAAACGGTTCTTATCCTACGATTCATCTAATTTGAGCCTCTATCCCAAAAGATTTAGGACTAAAAAAAAAGTGTACATATATATATATATATATATATATATATATATATATATATATACATACATATATATGTATTTATGTTTATGTATATTGCCTAAAAACTTTAGGACGAGGTAAGTTATTTATTTTTACCGGGATGATTCTGTAAATTAATCTCCTCTGATTTAACGAGTAACAATCAACGTTAACTCTATAAACTGGCGTCGTAACTGGTACAGGTACTTATAGGACTCAAAAGATGGACTAAAAATTCTGATCCACTCGTAGAACGCCTAATTACATACTATTGTTCGAGTTAACCCTTTCGCTGCGGCACTCGGAGAGTAACGAATAGAATAGTATAAATCTAGGCATTTGGATGCTCTGTACGATTAATTGCGACGTAATATTGTTGTATGGATTGAGAAAAATAGGAAACTATAGGAAATTTAATAGATGATTGTACAATCTTTGGAAGGCGTTTATATACGTCCTTCGTAGCGAAAGGGTTAATCAATTTGAAATGAAAATTAAAGTAGATGCTTTGGTGTTAAACGTTACTAGTAGAGATGAGTCGAAACTTAATTTCTAGATTCGCGAATCTCGAATTCGAAACATTGCGAGGTCTCGAAATCCTCGAAATCTTCGAAACTTTCGCAACCCTGAATGCTTAACTTTTTTTTCTTTTATTACCGATGAGTATTGATTTTATCAGGAATTAAAATTTAAAATTTTATTAATATTATTATTATTAATATAATAAATTAATATAATATTAATATGTACTATAATTTGAATGAATGAATAAGCTAAAATACTTCGTGAAATAATTCCTATTTTTTTCTTAATATAATAGATTGCAATTATGATTGTAATTTTACATGATTGTACTATATGATTATAAGTTTAAACATTACAATATGCGCTTCGCTATAAATCTTTTCAATATTTTTATGAATCATACGCATTCTGTAAATTTTCCATAAATCCACGGTCGAAAGTTTCGAATTATAAAAGCACCATAAAGCTTCGAGTACTCGAAATCTTTTCGAATTTCGGAGCGTTTCGAGATTTCGAGATTTTCACTGACCCATCTCTAATTATTAGGTACAAATAGGTGGGAAAAGAAGGCTTGAAATGTCATAGAGGAACATTTAAAGATTTCTTTTAAAGCCCTGTAAAATGGGTTGGTATAAACGTGAGTTTGGAAGTGCGACGTGCAAAATTTGAAAGGGTTTTCTAGCTTCAAAAGACACACTCGGTGTTGTATACTGATAAGACGTGGCTGTATCTAAAAAAAAGTTTAGAGAACCTATGTTCGACGCAAGCTACCTACGCCTATGTCGACTATCTTGTTATGCGAACGTTCAATCGACGAAAAATCATACGATTATACTTGTTGCGCTTTATAATTATTTCTTCTTTTTTTTCTCTTCCCTTTTTTCCGGTGTGTATTCCTTTCAATTTTACATTCCATTTTTCTTACCTTCCTTTGTTGTTTTATTTTGTTCTCTCCCATTCTCTCTTTTCTTCGTTTTTCTCCTTTTTATTCTTTTTAAATTATTAATTAATAATTATTGCAGTTTGGTGTTCCGTTTTGCCGAACGATCAAACCTCCCACTATCTCTCTATTGAACGAGACTATATAATCTTAACTATGTAATTGCTACGTAATGTTCGCTTAACTATCTATGAAAACTGTCACTTCTTTTCTTCTTACTTAGTGACAACAATCGACATTAGAAAATTGATTCTCGGTTACCGTTTACGCCTACGATATAATTCTACAAACGATCTCAAAAAAACAGTTGAACCCTATAGGGACATATATAAGATATATATATATATGTAGGATATATTTAGTTTACGAGAGAAGAATCACGTTACCTTCGCGTATCTTCTTCATCCAACATCGACATGTACGATTGTCTTAAAAAAAATTGCAACTTTCTAAGGTTCTATCGCCAAATGCTTATTGCATTCTGAAGAAATCTTTAATATGTGTAAATTGCACGTACGAGCATGTTTTCTCGAAGAGACATGATCTACTTTGTCACGTACAGAATGTTACTCTGATTGTAAATTTATTACATGAAACTTTTTCGCAAAAGGTTTTAAGATTCTGAGAGCAAAATTATATTAAAATAAATTCAAACACAGATATGCAAAGCTTGCAAAATTTCTACGTTCTTTAATATTAATATTGGCCACTCTTACTAATCATTGCGATGATTCAAAATTAATATACAGTGGCTGCCAAAAATTTCCGGCCAAACTGTAACATTATTATATTAATAAGATAAAGAATATCTGACAATAAAGGCTCGCTGTGTAAATATATTATTTTATTACAGCCTATAAAATATTATCTTATTAAATTGCCCGTGAAAAGAATTTGATTAATGTGTAGTTTAAATTGTGACGATATTGTAACCTGGCCGGAAACTTATGGCAGCCACTGCATATCTGTTATTTTGTATAAATTGGTGCTTGTTCGAAAGGATTTCAAAATCGGTCACACCATTGAAAGAGTTAATTTAGTGGAAGTCGCAATGATTCTCTATCCAATCAAAGGGTTAAAGTTTATTTAATTTATACGGTTTCCATGAAGAATTATTTTCAATAACATTATAGAATTAGAAACATCCTGTACGTGACATACTTCTACATCCTGATCGTCCTTCCTATCATTTCCATAGATAAAATTGTATATCTCTATACTTTTCATTCCATCGTTTACGAAAGGAATAGAATAGTTTTTTTTTTTTTTGTTATTAGGAGTTTGGCACGGAAGTGAAACAAGACGAAAATGTTGTTTCTTATCGAATACCTTTTCTTTCTTTTTCTTTCGGCGACGTCATGGAATACGATAGGACGTTAAATACTTCTTACGATATTCAACGTATTTGTTTCCCCAAAATAACTTTAAAGTGATTGACGCCATTAATAAATTGCTTAGTTTATATTTGTCCTTCATGATATATCGTTCGAGTCGACTTTCACATTCTTCCTAATTTACTGATACGATTCTCTTAGTCTTTTTGCGCATGATAAGTGTCGACTCGATTTTGAACTCCGATTCCATAATTAACAAGTCGCCCCTCCCCCCCAACTCCCCATAAAGGGAGTACTTTACACCCATTATTAATCTGGACGCTTAAACAGATTCACTTACGTGACGTAAAATAATTCTTCCGCAAGAAGAAATACCTGCAACTCGTTCGTCCCTCGACCACGAGCATGATTGCACTCTTGAATACGCAAGATTTTATTTTTTTTTTCGTTTTTTTTTTTACTTTTTTAACATTCTTTGCTTTTCTTTTTAGAAGTTGGGATTATGTCCTTTAGAAGTCGGGAATCGCGTTCTATCCTGGAACAAAGAAAAAAAAGATTGCAACATTTTCAACCGTGAAGGCACTTTTCAATCGTGTTTTTAACGATTGATATGATTAGATAAGGGTATTCGGGAATTGATATGTATCGGTATTCATACGTATGTATTTGAATTTGTCTCGCCATTACTTACGATCAACGGCTCTAGTTAAAAGTTTAAATCTGCATAAAATGACGAAGCTTACCCTTAGCAAAAGAGCGGAGCCTCCGGTTGGTTCCACCAGTGCGCCGCTAAGAGCATGTAGAGCTCCTGATCCTGAACGGTGTAACCTGGAGGTGGTTGAGAAGGCAAAGGCGGTGGAATAGGTGGCAGCAAAGAATAGGACGGCGGCGGTGGCGAAGGCGACTGGGATTGCGAAAAGGTGGTCGTGGTGGAGAGCGGCGTTGGCGGCGTCGTGGTCATCACCGGAGGCTCTTCCTTCTCCGGAGATCAAAACGCATAATCGAACTTTGCCAGCGATCGCGTGGTCACGTCATCCTAAACAAACGAACGAACCATTTTTTCGGCTATAGTTCCGAATGCTCCCAATAACCGAGCAAGATGAATTTTAGATAGCGTTACAATGGACCCTATGCAAAATTCCAGTTTGGGATATTTGTTAATTTCCGAGATATTAATAAAAGAAACTTGTGGTACTATTGAATTTTAATTATGTATACACGTCAGTGATAGCGTATACGTCGTTTATATCAGCTATTGGGGCCGTTCGAAATTTTATCTCTTTCCTTAGGATATAAAATCTAAAAGTATCAATTACTCTAAATTTTGAATTGAAGGCTACACGAAACAATTCAAGCGCGAGCTTACGATGTAATATCTATTGGGCTGTTCGGAAAGTTCGTAGTGATTTTGATAACATTAACTTCTGTTGTGTAATTAGTAAAATAAGGAGAGAGTTATTGTTCACGAACTCCTGTTGATACCAAACAAATATAATTAAACAATTAAACATTATTAAAACAACAACAAGATAATTATACGTATATTACCATTAAGTATTCCTCAAACAACGCTATGAATTTTCCGAACAACCTAATATTATTTTACCGATTAGAAATAACTGTTTAATAAATAAATATTTAACAACGGCTAAACAAGCTATTAACCTAAGGATATGAAACTATACTATATATATTGTTGTGAGTCAGACTTTTTTTTTACTAACGCGAAATTTTGACGGGTGACTAGAGTCGCCCCTAGTATCGAACCGGTTAAAGGAACAAATTATTATTTAACTAAGAGTTTGCAACAGCTGACGCAATTTGCTTTTATCGACAAACGATTCGCGAACAAGCAATAATGTTTAGAGAAGCATAAAATATGATCGTGTCAGTACCCTCAGGCAGCTTTCCATAAACTCCTCGATCGTTATTATACCATCCTGGTTTAGGTCGAACTTCTTGAACACCCTATCCAACTGCTCCCTAGCTTTCCTTTCCTCCTCGGCATGGTGTCGCCGACCCATAAGCTCATGCACCGCGATCACCACCTCCCATAGCTCGCCCCTGGTAATGCATCCGTCGCCGTTTATATCGTATAGCTTGAAGATCCATCGTAGCTTCTCGTAGATGCTCCCTCGTAGCAATGTTGATAAAATCACCAACAGATCCTGTAAAGTTTTTTTTTTACGAAGATCGCTTTATACGTTTCGAATATCCTCCTATTTTTTCTTTTTTTTTTGTTACATCGTTGAACGATGCTGGATCGGAAAGCAACTAAAACGTACCCTAAAGTTCATGGCGCCGTTGCAATTAACATCGAAGGCTTTGAACACGTAATGAGCGTACAGACTGGAATCTGTAATTCGTATTAAGAAATTTATTTATAACGATCGCACAAACGGCAAGAAATTTTGTACGCGATTAACTTATTGACCGATTTGCCTTATAATGGCGAGTGTAGCTTGTAAAACAGATTGTCGACTAAATTGCATACCATATATCAATGTTCTATATTCGATACGGTGTTAAAGCAGTGAATATCCAATCTAAATTTCTCGGCAATTGAAAAATTAATAGGGCAAGGTGTTAAGGACTCTTTGACTACTGTGGACGCATATGTGCGTTTCGGAATCGTATCATACACAAGACACAAACGGAAGTTATTATTGTTCAAGATGAACGCGAAAGAAATAGTAGTTTAATAAATTGTAGCAATACATCGAGTAGTAATTTAATTAATAGAAATAAATAGTAATTTACTTGTACGTTGTATAAATAGTCGGCAGCTGAATAAAGAACGCGAAGTGATAAATGCAACATTTGGCTAACGCAACGTTTCGTTTACAATTCTTTCACACTTTATAAGATTGCGAAACGTGTGTAGGCGGAAGAAGAAATAGTATTAAAAGAATTATTAGGCGCACCCCCGGAACTTTCCTTCCGTAATTACACCCTTAAAAAATAGAATTCAATAATATAGATCTAATGGAGAAAGGTGCAAACGAAATATCACATCGAAGTACGTTGCTCCTTAATGGGTTAACAATTTAAAGAATATACTCACTGCCATGAGGGAAGAATTTCGCGTAGATGTCCTTGAATAGGTCCTCGTGCACTACACCTTCCGGGCATTCCTGAAAAGAGACGAGATAAATGTTATTTTAGCTAAGCACAAGTCGTTTAGTTAAGCATTGCATATATTAAGATAAAAAGGAAATGGGGAAGAATACGTAGAATATGTTAATTCGGTGAAGATAGGAATTTTCCAGTGTCGATTATGTATATCGTCTGAAGCAGGTTGTAAGATGGTGGAGATGTGGAAGAAATGAGTCGGAAAGGATGTATTTGTGTTTGCATATTTATGAGAGTGATGCATAATACAAGGAGCAAAAATGAGGATTCCGCACACTGTACCGAAAAACGTGTATGAAGCTTACAGGTAACAATTTTATTATTAACG